>WOVY01010335.1:0-367500 GCA_013436015.1 Rhipicephalus annulatus
AAATGGCGTCCATCCCATATCACCTTGTACTCCCTGATTTGGTGTATTCCCGTGAGCTCCTAAAGCAAGAAAACCTATACCACGTAGCTTAATTCTAATCTCGCTTGAACTTCTGAGCTCATGCACAAGACCACATTGCCGAACGTCAGACCAGGAACCATGACCCATTTCCATATCCCTCTCACAACATCATACCTATTGTAATTCCACAGTGCCCTGTTTTCATCACTGCTGCATTACTGCTACCTTTATCATCACGTATATTTGTGTTCCCTTAGGTACTCGGTCCCATTGCTTATCCATACCCCCAGATATTTGTATTATCTGTTATCTCTAGCGTGACCTTCTGTATTCTAAGCTCGCTACCTTCATTATCATTGAAATCATGACTGCTGAATTTTTCTTACTGAATCTGAAATCTAACCTATCTCCCTCATTACCGCAGATGTTCATCAATCTCTGCAAATCTCCCTTGTTGTCGGCCATTAGCGCTATATCATCTGCGTACATCAGTGCTGGTAGTGCCTGGTTAAAGGGTTTTCCTTCTTTGACGAAAAAGAGGTTGAAGCCAAGTTTTCTTCCCTCAAGTTTGGCCTATAATACTTGTAGGTACGTCATGAATAACAAGATGACAGATGACACCCCTGCCTAAGCCCCCGTTTTACTTGTGTGGGCTTGGTTACCAGTTTTTCCCTCTTTATAACTACCTTGGTATCTTTATCCTTTAAAAGATTAGTAACTACATCTTCCACGCCTAGTGTGTCCAGTATTTTCCACAATTCCTCTTAAACCACGCAATTGTACGCTCCCTTGATATTCAAAAATGCTAGCCACAAGGGCCTGTGTTCTTTTTCTGCTATTTAGATGCACTGCATCTGTGAGAACAGATTGTCTTCCAACCTCCTGTGTTTCCGAAACCCATTCTGCAGTTCCACCAGCACCCCTCATCCTCTATCTATACCTGTAGTCTTTTTTTCTAATCTGCATCGACAGCCTGTAGTCCACTGATGTCATTGTTATAGGACGTTAGTTTTTATGTCAGCTTTGTCCCCCTTTCCTTTATAGATCATGCTCATCCTGCTAAATTTCCATCCATCGGGGACTTAACCATCGATTATTGTTTTGCTCACTGCCTCTCTTGAAGTCTGTTTAGACTTCGGACCCAATGTCTTAATCAGCATAATTGGAATGCCATCTGGGCCTGTTGATGTACTACTAGGAATCCTCATCTCAGCTCTTTCCCACTCTCGTTGTGAAAATGGAGCTATTGCGCCACTTGATCCATCCTTGTTTATTATGGTGCATAAGGCACTTCTTTGTTTACTTTTGTGTGTCATCCTTGTTCTTATATATTCAATAGCTTCGTCCCCTTCTAGCCTAGCACCTTGAGCTGTAGTTATAAACCTCTGCTCTAGGATCGTCGCATTTCTCAGGGAGTTTAGATGGTTGCGAAATTTCGCAGCTGCCTTTTATTCTTTTTATGTACTTTTGCCAGCCACTGAGCCCGCCTTTCTTCTAACTTTTTCATTGATCAGAAGGAATGCTTTCCTTCTACAGCTCAGAAAGATATCCCATTTTCTTTCAACATCATCTGTCGATTCACCCCGCTGCTTAGCGCGTCTGTGTTACCGAGAGACTTCCTGACGTTTTGCTATGGCTCTCTTAACTTCCTAATTCCGCCAACTCTTGGATTTGTGTCTTCTTTTTCGAGGTGACTTGTCACGTGCCTTAGCAAGCTCTAGCCAAAACAGTCTAATTAGATTCGTGTATGTCCACACTGTTTCCACAGGATACATGTCCACAGTATGTCCATACTGATGACCACATGATATCATCCCGAAGACGCCACCTTTTCTCCTGTGCTTGCCAGTCTCGCCATCCCTCATGACTTCGGTCAAGCTTTTTCTTCTTCACAGCTGCAAGCTCATCAAAAAATGAAGCCACGGTAGTGTATAACGCAGTGGGGATAGTTGAAAAATATCCTTCTCCTAGAACGAACAGGTTTGGCTGTTCCGTCGAGGTTCTTGGAGAAATTTTGTGTGGTGTCGTCAATGGACGACACAACAAAATCGACGACACCAGGGCCGAAAGAGTGAGTTACCAGTTATTGTGGGATATTTATTAAGGGCATTTTTATTGAAGAAGATGACCCACACAGGATATTTTTAGAAATAACTTTTTGTTAAAAAGCTTCTGTGCGGAGATGAAAGCACCTCCATCTTTCTGTAATTGACTCTTCTGGTCAATAAATAATGAGCTGACTTGCGAATGAGA
The DNA here is from genome assembly GCA_013436015.1 of Rhipicephalus annulatus. Classification (NCBI taxonomy): domain Eukaryota; kingdom Metazoa; phylum Arthropoda; class Arachnida; order Ixodida; family Ixodidae; genus Rhipicephalus; species Rhipicephalus annulatus. The sequence continues at coordinate 2,275 of WOVY01010335.1, forward strand.
ACGCTGAAGAGTGTGCGAGTGCAAACGTGAGTAGCCATAAGGCTGATAGTATAAAGTTGAAGTTTTGTACGCAGAAGCATAGGATGGCAGAACAAAAATCTGAAGCTCACTCAGACTTACCCATGAAGTATATTGTGTTCTCAGGGCTCATCGAGACTTAGCCCAGATGCGAAAATTTTGAAGAGACAAACGCACTCAGACTCGCCGTTTCTTTTGCTCAACCGTACTCACTCAAACTCAAACCCACGGCAATATTACTCACACGGAGTGAGACTCTAACTGAAGGCTTAATTTTAGTCTGATCGAGTGAGTCAACTGATGAGTGAGGTTGTCGACCTGCGTTTAGATGAAACTAGTGCTGGGGAGTAGACTGTGGCAAAAACATTGACAAAGGGTGAAACAGTGCAGGACAGGTGCGGTGTAAACAACGGTAGTGCCGATCGCAACGGGGATAGTTGAAGAAATACTTCCCCGAGAATGAACAGGTTTAATTTTGTCGTCGAGGTTTTTGGAGAAATTCTGTGTGGTGTCGGAATTTTGTGTAGCATGTTAAAAGGGCTGCATGTGGGCTCAGCGGCACAACTGCGAAGGAATAAACGCGGTCACTGACGGCACAAATATTGACAGACGTGCTTAGGTACGACGCAGAAGACGGCGTCAATAATGGCACTGCAATGGCCGTTGTGCTTGGGTAAGAGATCGAAAAGTACGTAATTGACGGCGTACTCATTAGAGAGCATTATTGAAACTCGTGGCGAGTAGTTTGTCGTCTCTGCTAGCCATATAAAGCTTTCGCTGTAAAGACTTTTGCATTGTTTTTTTTTCTTTCAGATCCAGACGTAAAGCAGGGCATATTCTACTACTTTGGCCATGACTGTATTGTGATGGATCTAGAATATGACGGGCATAGTAAGTATACCGCGAAAGCAACATTACGCGACGCTTGTTTGACAGGAACGTTGAGATATAGTGATGAAAATTTTTCGTTGTAGTAATCACCATAGTGTATTAATGACTGAAATGCCCTCCTCTTCCTGTAGTGTCCCCCATGGTGGTATATAGGTTACAATTTTCGGTTCGTTTGATATAAGGAGTAGCGCATAACGAAGCAAAATACGGTAGTTGATTATATATATATATATATCGTAAGATGGCGTCTAGAACACTCGAGACTCTCCTTTTATTTACTCGAGTATGTGCCCCACAACCTAAACTTCACTGGTGATGATGAGTATTTACAGATGAAAAGATAGGACGCATAAATAATGCTTACACTTATTTTCCCCGCGCACTTGAGCGGCCGGCCCAGCCGAGACTTAGGCGGGAAAGGTACGGCGCACAAAGGGTTTAAGACGTGAAACGTGGACAATCTCGGACGCACGGTAACGACGGTCCGAGGAACCCTCGACGGGAGTGACAAGGTAATTGACCGGAGATGTTCTTTCACAAACAACGTAAGGTCCTAGAAAGCGAGATTGAAACTTTTCACACAATCCGGGTGTGCGAACAGGCGTCCAAAGTAGTGCTTCATCTCCAGGACGGAAGGTGACGTCTCGACGAAAGCTGTCATAGCGTTGCTTGTGGTCTTCTTGACTGGCCTCCGTGTTGAGTTGAGCACGTTGCCGTGCCTCAGCAAGCCTTGAGACGAAATGTTCTGGCGTAGTCGTCGACGTTTTTGTCATTACATTGAAGAAAGAGGCGTCAATGGTGAATGTCGGCGCACGACCATAGACGAGGAAGAAAGGTGAATACCCGGTGGTTCGTTGAACAGCGGTGTTGTGTGCAAATGTTACGAACGGCAAGATTTTGTCCCAATTATCGTGGTTCGGTCCGATGTACATGGATATCATGTCGATTAGAGTCCGGTGGAATCGCTCTGTCAGCCCATTTGTCTGCGGGTGGTAAGCGGATGTAGTCTTATGAAGTGTGCCACAAGTTTTTAGAATTTCGTCAAGAATTGTCGACATGAAGGCCTTGCCCCGGTCACTCAACAACGTGCGAGGTGTACCATGACGCAACACAATGGCTTCTAAAAAAAGGCGGCAACGTCTGAGGCGGAGCTAGTGCGTAGAGAAGCGGTCTCCGCGTATCGTGTGAGGTGGTCGATGGCTGTGACGATCCAGCGGTGGCCCGCTGGCGTTACGGGAAGTGGCCCGACGAGGTCTATTCCGACAACGGCAAAAGGCGTGTCGGGACATGGAATGGGTTGTAATAAGCCAGCAGGAGCTGAAGTTGGTCGTTTCCGGCGTTGACAAAGTGCGCAAGAAGCGACATAATTAGCCACAAAGGTAGAAAGACCAGGCCAGAAGAAACGGCTCCTAACGCGGTTGTAGGTCTTTTAAAATCCTAAGTGTCCAGCTGATGGGTCGTCGTGCAATGCTTCGAGAACTTGTTTTCGCAGCGAACGGGGAAGTACTGGCACCCACCGATGCCCATCCGCATTGTAAGTATAGTGCTGCAGGACATTGTTCTCTAGCTTGAACAGCCGTAGCTGACGACGTAGTCTGGCATTAGGTGGAGAAGGCGAGCCATTCAAGTATCCGATGATGCGGTTACAGTAGGGGCCGTCACGTTGGCACGCGGCAAACTGGGCGCTGTTGTTTAAAGGTAGCGACCCAGCAACTGCCAGGGGTGATAACGTGAGTGAACAGGAAGCCGCTTGATCACCTGAGGGGCATTCAGGATGCGTGGTTGGAGATGAAAGTGGCAGAGGGCAGCGAGAGAGAGCGTCAGCATCCTGATGCTGTTTGCCGGACCTGTACACAACGTCAAAAGTGTACTCTTGCAAACGCAGTATCCAGCGACCGAGGCGCCCAGACAAATTCTTCAGCGAGGACAACCAGCATAGGGCATGGTGGTCGGTAACCACAGTAAAGTGGCGTCCATACAGATAAGGTCGAAATTTCTGGATGGCCCAAACGACAGCGAGACATTCCTGCTCTGTTATTGAGTAGTTCTGCTCTGCAGGTGTTAGTGCGCGGCAGGCATACGCAACTACTCTCTCACGTGAAGTGTCGTCGCGCTGGAGGAGGACAGCACCGATTCCGTGGCCGCTGGCATCTGTGTGCAGGAAAGTAGGTGCACTCTCATTGAAGTGACGGAGGACGGGGTCTGATGTCAAAGCACGCTTAAGGGCTTGGAAAGCACACTCGCACTCGTCGGTCCACGTGAAATCCGTCCCTGACGTCAGAAGCTTGTGTAACGGCCCTGCAATGGCAGCAAAGTGACGGATGAAGCGGCGGAAGTAAGCCGCGAGGCCCACGAAACTTCGCAATTGTTTTTGATTGCGCGGACGTGGAAAACTAATTACGGCAGCAACCTTGTCGGGGTCGGGTCGAACGCCGTCTTTGCTGACAAGGTGACCCAATACTTTGATGCTTGTGCTGGCGAAGTGGCACTTTTTTGTATTGAGCTGTAGGCCAGTGTTCGAAATGCACGTGAGAACTTCGTCCAAACGCTTAAGGTGCTGAGAAAAAGTAGAAGAATAAATGACGATGTCGTCTAAATAACATAAACAGGTTTTCCTTTTGAGACCACGTAAGACAGTATCTATCATGTGCTCAAATGTTGCTGGAGCATTGCATAAGCCAAAGGGCATGACGTTAAATTCGTAAAGCCCGCCAGGCGCCGCAAACGCTGTTTTCTCCTTGTCTGCCTCGCGCATAGGTATTTGCCAATACCCACATCGGAGGTCGAGGCTGGAGAAATATTCTGCGCCTTGTAGGGAGTCCAGGGCATCATCTATGCGTGGCAACGGATATACGTCTTTTTTTTCGTGATCTTATTGAGCGCTCTGTAATCAACACAAAAGCGGACAGAGCCATCCTTTTTCCGGACCAACACCACAGGAGACGACCAGGAGCTGGATGAAGGTCGAATAATATCCCGTTTGAGCATGTCGGCGACGTTTTTCTCGATGATTTGCCGTTCAGCCGAAGAGAGACGGTATGGGCGGCGGCGTACAATGGAGCTGCCTTCGGTTTCGATGCTGTGCTCTGCAACGGAGGTGCGGCCCAGAACTTTGCAATGTACATCAAACGAAAGGCTGTGCTTTTAGAGAAGGTCTAAGAGGTCTCGCTTTTGCTCGGCAGTGAGGTGAGGACTTATGGTGTCATTTAAGGTAACAGTGGTAGCCTTGATAACAGTAGTAGCAGACAAAGGCGGTGATTCTGCGTGAAGGGGAATCAGTGAAAAGGACTCACTGTCAGCGAAGCAGCTCACAGCAGTGCCCTGGGGCAGCATCACTGGCGAAGAAGTTGGATTCAAGGCGGTTACCAATGCTTTACCTTCGTTAAACCGCACAAGGCCGGGTGCTATGGTAAGCCCCGCAGGTTTCGAGCGAACTGATTGAGCTATGAACACGTCACCATTAACTATAGTATCCGAAGCGATCGTTAGAAGTTGTTCATCTCCTGGCGAAATGAAACAATCAGTAGCAGCAATGAAACGGAAGCTGTATGGATCGACATCCGATGAACTCTCAGTAGCTGACATTCGAATGACTCGCTGACGACACGATATGAAAGCTGATGCCGAAGAAAGGAAGTCCCATCCTAAAATTACTGTGTGAGTGCACAAAGGAAGTACAAGAAACTGAATGTGGTGAATGATGCCATCTATGAAAACACGGACTGTGCAAGCACTTGAAGGCTGAATAGGGACTCCATCTGCGCAACGAAGAGGACGACCATCGTAGGGCGTCCTAACTTTTTTCAAGCGGGCACAAAAGTCTGCACGAATTACGGAATGTGATGCGCCTGTGTCCACCAGTGCCTCTGTCTGTATACCTTCAACATACACCAATAAAACATTCGATGGGCGGTCCGGAGGAGTTTGACGCAGTTCGAAAGATGCAGCTTTCCCTCCCGAAGCTGCACTGTTCAGTTTTCCAGTTGGCGGTCGGGAATTGAAGTAGAAGGTCGGAGAGGAGAAGAAGAACGCCGCATCGGTGAAGGTGAGCGACGACGTGAGAAGCGGGAACTGCCAACTGGGTCAAAGTTCTGCGGAGACGGCGACCGACGTGTGCTGTTCGGATACAGCCGACGATAGGGTGGTCCAGTCGCGTAGAAGTCGTCCCGTTCAAGGTTATCGTAGCCTCGCCGTTCGTCTTGCTGACGGCGTCGGCAAAACCTTGAAATATGACCACGGATGCCGCAATAGAAGCAAGTCGGCCGCGAACTGCGCCAGGCGTTGTAAGGCTGGGAAGATGATCGCGGTGCGAGTGAGTTGAGCGAACCATGCACTTCGGGCGCTGGTAGCTGCATTGGGCTTTGCTGGGGTGCAGGCGTCCTAGCAGCAATCTGAGCATACGTTGGCATCGCCACAGGATATGAGCTCGGGACAGGTGTGACAGTCATCGAGGCCAGGCTCTGGTGGGGCCTAGGTGTCGTTGCGGCAACGTGAGCATAACTGGGCATGGGATGTGAACTCGGAGCTGGTGTACTAGTCATCAAGGTCAGTTCCTCCCTCACGACGTCGCGCAAACTAGTGGCGGGTGGCATCGTTCGGATATTGAGGTGGCGAGGTGAAGCCTGTGCATGAAGTTCCTCGTGGATGATAGAGCGGATCAGTGCACGCAGCTCTGTTGTATCATGACTTGAGCTCAGATCAGACATATCAGGTTGTACCCGAGTGGTCTGAAGCTCCTCAAGGCGCTGACAGGTAGCGACAACATCGGCTACGGTTTGAGGATTTTGCACCACAAGCGCATTAAAAGCGACAGTCGCAATTCCTTATAGCAGGTGGCGCACACGGTCGTTTTCCGCCATATTGTAGTCGATGCGGCGGCAAAGGGCGAGAACATCTTCGATGTAAGAAGTGTAAGACTCACCAGGGCGTTGAACACGTGCACCAAGCCTCTTTTGGCGATATCCGAGCGCACTGACGGGTTGGCGAAAATCTGGCGGAGCTGATGCGTAAAGGCGGGCCATGTCGGAAAATCTGTGGCGTGGTTGAAAAACCACGTTTTTCCGACGCCGCTCAGGTAGAATGCAACGTGGGTGAGTTTCGCAGGCTCATCCCAGTTGTTGATAACACTCACGCGGTCATATTCCTCTAGCCAGTCTTCAACGTCTTCACTCGGAAGCCCTGCGAACAGCGGAGGATCCTTTTGAGGGCTGGTGACCAGGTGAGAAGGGTTTCTTGCCGGTGGGAGCGGTGGCGAAGCTGGCACGCTGGACTGGGCGGCTTGCGACATTACCGGACCCAGGTCGTTTAAGCGGCGGCCTGAACGGAGCTCCAGGGATGTGTTCTAGAAGACGCTGGGGTGTCCGAGAACGCGAGAGGACGCAGGAACCGGGCAGCACTCTCCACCACTTGTAAGATGGCGTCGAGAAAACTCGAGACTCTCCTTTTATTTACTCGAGTATGTGCCCCACAACCTAAACTTGACTGGTGATGATGAGTATTTACAGATGAAAAGATAGGACGCATAAATAATGCTCACAATATATATATAAATAAATATATATATATATATATATATATATATATATATATATATATATTATGAAGTCTTGGTAGTCTTGGCTGCGACGGCGTTTATTTGAGGAAAGACCTCGCAAAACGAACGGGCAGAGCCAGCGCACCGACGATGACGATGATACGATGATGATGACCCAGAGTGGCAATGAGGGCAAAGAGACAAGCGGATGATGGTGATTGTGATTATGAAGGGATGAGGACGATGTAAGTTACAAATGCCCACACTAATTCCCCCCACTTGGAAGCGGACACCCTGGCCGCCGTAAGTCAAAGTGACGGGGAACGTCACGTGAAAGGTTTCATGCGACAAACGTGAACAATCTCTGTGCTGCGGTAGCGGCGGTCTGTTGGGGCGACGAGTGGTGTCACACAATAATTAACCAGCGAAGTCTGTTCTAAAACAATGTATGGCCCGATAAAGCGTTGTTGGAATTTGTCACAGAGACCAGGAGTGCGAATAGGTGTCAAAAGCAGCACCTCGTCTCAAGGTTGGAAAGACACAACGCGGTGGGATTCGTCATAGATGATCTTCCGCTCGTGCTGTCTCGCTTCAGTATTGATGCGAGCCTGATGGCGAGACTGGGCCAGGCGGGAATTGTATTCTTCGCTAGAAGACTGACATGGATTCCCATGGCTGCTAAAGAAGGAGACGTCGAGAAAGGTAGTCGGGGTTCGTCCGTACACGAGGTAAAACTGTGGGTAGCAAGTTGTTCGCTGAACGGCGGTGTTGTAAGCGAATGTCAGGAATTATAAAAGAGTATCCCAGTTTTTGTGGTCGGGTTGGACGTAAACGGCTATCATGTCTGCAAGGGTTCGGTGAAATCTTTCTGCGAGACCATTTGTCTGAGGGTGGTAGCTTGAAGCTGTCTTGTGAGTAGTTCCAGAAGCGCGCAGTACTTCATTTACAACTTGTGACATGAACAGTTTGCCGCGGTCACTAAGCAGTACACGAGGAGCCCCATGACGCAGTATTATTGCGTGAAGAATAAAGTCTGCAACTTTCACAGCTGAGCCTGTAATAACAGAGGAAGTCTCAGCGTAGCGTGTCAGGTGGTCCACGGCAGTCACTATCCATCGTTTGCCAGCAGATGTGACGGGGAGAGGCCCGTAAAGGTCAACACCTACAACCTCGAACGGCATTGAAGGGCACTGAAGTGGCTGTAGAGGTCCAGCAGGTGCCGACGTGGGGAGTTTACGACGCTGGCGTGGGTAGCAGGAACCGACGTACCGCGCTACATTAGAAGAAAGGGCAGGCCAGTAATAACGCCATAGAATGCGGTCAAGAGTTTTTTTAAAACCAAGATGACCAGCAGTCAAGTCGTCGTGGAAGGCTTCGAGCACCTGAAGTCGAAGAGAGCGTGGCAGTACAGGAACCCAGCGCTGACCGTCAGGGTGGTAGACGTGGCGGTAGAGAACCCCATTGTCCAGCTTAAAGTGCAGGAGTTGACGACGGAGTCGCGCGTTTGGTGGATGAGAAACTCCCGAAAGGTGGTCCATCATGCGTCTGCAGTATGAATCGGACCGCTGGCGGGAGATAAATGTTGGCTCGTCGTCCGAAAAGGGTTGCGTTATTGATGCGAGCGTATGAACTTTGGTAGATGTGGCGGTTGAGTTCTCACCAACGCTCATATGGGTAGTTGGAAGCGGGCAACGAGATAAAGCATCGGCGTCTTTATGTTTTCTGCCTGACTTTTAGGCTATGTCGAAGTCGTACTCCTGTAAGCGTAGTATCCACCGACCCAAACGTCCGGACAAGTCCTTCAGTGTAGAAAGCCAGCATAAGGCATGGTGGTCCGTAACGATTGTGAAGTGACGGCCGTGGAGATAGGGACGGAACTTCTGGACCGACCAAACTACAGCCAAACACTCTTGCTCAGTTATAGTGTAGTTCTTTTCAGCAGCGGTGAGTACGCGACTGGCATATGCAACAACTTTTTCTAGGGAAGACTTGTCGCGTTGTAGAAGAACGGCTCCTATACTAAGGCCGCTAGCGTCGGTATGGAGGATAGTTGGTGCGGCTTCGTCAAAGTGGCAGAGCAGAGGTTCAGACGTGAGTGCCCGCTTCAACAGGTCGAATGCCGTTTGACATTCTTGAGACCACAGAAAGGGGACGTTGGAAGCAAGTAGTTGGTGTAATGGAGCAGCAATAGAAGCGAAGTCCTGGATAAACCGGCGAAAATAGGAGGCGAGGCCAAGGAAACTGCGAAGCTCCTTTGGTTTTTCGGGGCGCGGAAAGTGAAGGACTGCAAAAATCTTGTCAGGGTCGGGCCAGATGAAATCTTTGCTAACGACGTGTCCTAAGATCTTGATAGATTTGCTAGCGAAAGAGCATTTCTTCGTGTTTATTTGAAGTCCGGTGCCCGCAAGGCACGTCAAAACTTGATCCAATCGTTCTAGGTGCTCAGGAAACGTTGACGAAAATATAATAATGTCGTCCAGGTAGCATAGGCAACTTTTTCATTTCAGGCCGCGCAGCACGGTATCTATCATGCGCTCAAAAGTCGCGGGTGCGTTGCAGAGCTCGAAAGGCATCACGTTGAACTCATATAGCCCGTCGGGGGTTGCGAATGCCGTTTTCTCCTTATCGTCTCCATGCATGGGGATCTGCCAGTACCCAGAACGCAAGTCGATGCTTGTAAAGAATTCCGCGCCTTGTAGGGAATCAAGGGCGTCGTCAATGCGTGGCATAGGGTACACGTCCTTGCGTGTGATCTTATTGAGCGCCCGGTAGTCCACGCAAAACCGCACAGAGCCATCCTTCTTATGGACCAAAACAATAGGAGACGACCAAGGGCTAGATGAGGGACGGATGACTTCCCGTTTAAGCATGTCCGCAACGTTTTCTTCTATAATTTTTCTTTCAGTTAGAGACACGCGGTAGGGTCGGCGGTGTACAATAGATGTCCCAACAGTTTGAATTCGATGTGCTGTAGTATTAGTGCGGCCCAGCTTAGACGAGCAAATATCGAAAGAATTTGCATGTTTCTGTAACAATGCGAGCAGCTGCTGCCTCTGTGAATATGTCAATTCGCTGCTGATAGTGGTGGTAAAGGCGGAGGAAGAAACATGCTCACCGAGGCAAGGTTCTTTGGATGCGATGGCCTGAAGTGGCGTGACGAGTACAGGCTCGAAGTCAGCAACACGGGCCACAGTAGTGCCCTGTGGCAGTAAGATCTTCTCCGGTGTAGAGTTGACAGCGGTGACAAGTGCCAAGCCATTGCAAAAACGAACGACACCGGACGGAAGAACTATACCTTTGCGAACGCAAAGTGGTGACGGTGAGACCAATACATACCCGTGATAGATGTCGTTGGACGTAATGCTGACAATTTGCTCTTGTAGTGGTGGCAGTTCGATGTCTTTCGCAGCGACCAGATGAAGTGGCTTCTGGTTGTCGTCGTCAAGCATGTAGTCAGTGTCAGCGAGGTGAACGACGCGTTGTCCACAACAAATCGCCGCGGAAGCAGATGATAGAAAATCCCACCCTAAAATTAGTTGGTGAGAGCAGCGGGACAGGACAGCAAACTGGACATGATGGCGGATGCCGTCGATGAAAACACGCACAGTACAAAGCGCGGAAGGGCGAATGACGTTCCCCTGGGCAGCAACTAACGTGGGGCCATCGTAAGGCGTCATTACTTTCCTTAAATGTTCACACAAATCAGCACGTATCGCAGACAATGTCGCACCTGTGTCCACCAAAGCATCGACTCGCACTCCTTCCACTTCCACAGAAACCATGTTACACGGGCCTAATGGAGGAATTTCAGTTCTAATTCCGAATGCAGTTTTTCCTCCACAAACTGCATCCCTTAGTTTTCCGAATGAATATCAGAGGTGAATGAGGCGGGCCGAAGTGAAGAAGTGGAACGGCAGAAGGGCGAAGGCGAGCGGCGTCTCGTGTTTCGGCTGTTTCGTGGTGCAGTCGATGCAGGAGGAGATGGAGACCGGTGCGGGGGAGACGAATAACGCCGACCTTGATAAGACGCCCCGGTGTACAAATCCCGTTCACGCACATCGTTCCGACGCTCATCTTGCTGGCGCTTTCGGCAGAAACGAGATATGTGGCCGCGATAGCCACAGTAGTAGCATACAGGGCGGGACGAGCGCCACGGTGGGGAAGAGAAGGCATTCGGGGCACCTGGAGATAGCGCGGTCAGGTGGGCCGAAGGGTCAGGGGGCACGGAATGGTAGTTCACCGGGGTAGCGGCAGCAACTGACGCGTAGAATGGACGTGGCAATGTCGCGTGGGCGTCGCTGGGAGGCACGGCAGCAACTTGAGGGTACGTGGCTATAGGGTGAGAAGCAGGTGGCTGTATGGGCGCAGAGCCAGTCAGGGATGTAAGTTCCTCCCTGATGATGTCACGTAAGGGCATTCCCGAAGGCTGTGGAGGTCGCGGTGTAGGAGGTGTGAAGCCCATGGACCGCAATTCTTCGCGTATAATGTCCCGGATGAGGTCACGCAGATGGCCATCTGACGTGGAGTGGTGGTCGCCGATGTCTGGTTGAAGGCGAACGGAGTCCAGCGCATCAAGGCGCTGGCATGTCGCCACGACATCAGCGATGGTAGCTGGGTTTTGCACAGCGAGGGCATTAAAGGCAACAGGCCCAATGCCTTTCAATATGTGGCGCACTTTGTCCGATTCCGGCATGGATTTGTTGACACGCCGGCAGAGTACGAAGACATCCTCGATGTATGAAGTATACGATTCATCTGGATGTTGTCGGCGAGTATCGAGTGTCCTCTTCGCGACGGCGGATCGAATGTCTGGTGTCCTATAGACGTGCCGCAACTGCTGCTGGAAGGTAGCCCAGTCTGGTAAGTCGACGACGTGGTTAAAATTCCATGTCTTCGCGACTCCGACCAGATAAAAAGGCACGTAAAGCAGTTTTGCGGCCTCGTCCCACGTATTAGCGGCACTTACGCGGTCGTAGTCATCAAGCCAGTCTTCTACGTCTTCTCCCCGAAGACCAGCGAAGAGCGGGGGTTCCCGCTGATGTCTGTGTATGTAAGTAGGAGGGGCAGCTTGCGGCGGTGCGTGGTTGATGACATCAGTGCCGGCAGGCTCGGTCTGGGACATGCTGCCTGACTGTGGGCGCAAGCGGCGGCCTGAACGAAGCTCCAGGGGGTATAGCGGGCTGCGGGAGGTCAGAGGACCGAAAATCCACCTCCACCACGTATGAAGTCTTGGTAGTCTTGGCTGCTACGGCGTTTATTTGAGGAAAGACCTCGCAAAACGAACGGGCAGAGCCAGCGCACCGACGATGACGATGATACGATGATGATGACCCAGAGTGGCAATGAGGGCAAAGAGACAAGTGGATGATGGTGATTGTGGTTATGAAGGGATGAGGACGATGTAAGTTACAAATGCCCACAATATATATATATATATATATATATATATATATATATATATATATATATATATATATATATATATATATATATATTGGGAGCGTTTTAATGCGTTCTAACAACTATTCCAATATCATGAGCCACTCCCCGAGATTCCTGGTGTTGTCTGGATTCTAACGCTCAGTATTCACAAGATGAACTATTCGTTAAAATGTGCGCCATCATAAATGTCTTTGTTAGCATCAAATTCTTTTCTTCAGAACATCTTTGAAAGCACAACACAGGCGCCTGTGGCTTTTTATATGGGCAAAAATGAGCTTCCGGCAAGTTGTCGAGCACGCAGTGGCATGGTCACCAACATAACAACTTAACTGAGCCTATCCTTTGGTCCACTGTATAAGGTTCACGTATCACGTGAACTTAGAGCTGGTTGGCATCACGTGCTTCCACGTGCTAGGTGACGCCAACTAGCAAAAAAAGAGTGTTCCACAAGTCCCGCCGTGGTGGTCTAGTGGTTAAGGTACTCGGCTGCTGACCCGTGAGGGCACCACAATACCGTGGGTTAGTCCGGTGACCTATCTCGGGCTTCGCATCGACCATCGGCTGTCCTAGGCCCCCGCAGTCAACGAAGTCATATGCATGGTGAAGAGACACCCAGAAGACAGTGAAGGGCATCTTCCTCAGAAGCCGCGGCTGCTCACAATCATGGGCGCTTCGTCTTTACACAGCAGCATCAATATCACGGCTGCTGTACGCATTTCCCGTGGTAGCACTTCCTGGCTCCCTTTGGAGCACCTCAAGTTGCTGCATAGGGGCTTCATTCACTGTGTCCTCGGCCTGCCGCAGTCCTCTCAAGTCGCAGCCATCCCAGTAGAGGTGGGTGTCTGGCCTCTCTCCCTGCTTCTAAAGCAACGTGGGCTTCTACACATTGATAGGCTAGCCCATGCACCTTATGGGTGCTCCCTGCTTGCCCGGCCGCAAAGTCGACCAGAATCTCGGATGGGCGAGCTGCTGCAAATCTATCAAGCAGCTATGGGACCGGTGCCTCCAGCCGTTCCTCTTCCCCCACCAACAGAAAAAAAGCACTGGCTATCAACACTCTCCAAGCGGCGCTCACCCATTTGCGCACTCAAGCAGGCATCTGCGTCCAAGATAGAGCAAGAGCAGGCTGAAAGGCTTATTGCGTACGTGGATGGCTTCGTCTTCTCAGGCACTTGCTCGGCCACAGCTTCCTGCGTTATGATAGCACTTGGTTGGACGGCCTCCTGCCGTCTGCCTTTTGCGGCCTGCTCTACCGCTGCAGAGACGGCCATTCTTCATCTAGAAGTTGACCTCCTGGCAGCGAACCCCCCCGCTGTCGTTGCGTCAGTGCGTTGCTGCGTTGCTGGCCTTGGCAAAGCCGGAATGGGCAAGTTTCGCAACGCAGGTGCTCGTCACCAAACTGAATGCCCTCCTTGCAAGTGGCGTCGATGTTTCTCTGCCCTGGGTCCAATCTCATGTGAAAATCAAGGGAAACGAGCAGGCTGACACCCCGGAGAAAGAAGCACATTACTCCGCCGTCCCTGTGTGTCTTACCGTGGTCGCCCAGACTTTTCGAGGCTCATATTGAGGATGGCTGTTGCTACACGGCCACCCTGACAATTGTGTAGCAAGGATGGAACTACCAACCTGGCTGCCTGACCAGGGTTTCACCGGGAGAGAGAGGTGCCTGCTACTTTGAGTACGCATCGGCTGCTCCTGGACTATGGCCCAGTGTCATCGGCTTGGCAGAGCCTCGTCCTCTGCGTGCACTGCGTGTGGGGCAAATTAAACCATCGAGCACCTGTTGTGTGTTTTCCCAGCGCTTCGCACACAACGCGCTGTCTTGCTCGTCACACTACATCACCAAGGTTTACCCGCGGCTACACAGAGGGACCTTCTCTTTCTGGCACGGCACCACACCCAGGTCTTTAAAGTGGTTCTTCGCTTCCGTGAGGACACTAGACTAGACAACCGGCTATAGATGCCGTCCGGCACGTCCTTGGTCATGGAAGCCATTTCTCTTTTCTCTTTTAGATGCGGAGCATCTAATACTCGAGGCTTGTAGTGCGGCGCCGTCCGCAAGCTTCCTCCTCCTTCTTCCACCATCTGTGCATCCCTTCCTCCTCTACACACCGCGCGCGCTTTACTCCTCCACCATCTGTGCACCCTTCCTCCTCTACACACCGCGTGCGCTTCTCCTCTTCACGAACATTCGCTAGCTGTATAATGTAGCGCGCATGCGCCGTCACGCTTCGAGAACATCGGCAGCTGACGCGCGCGCATGCGCCGCTGCGCTTCTCCCCCTTCTCGAACATTCTACAGCTGACGCGCGCATGCACCGTCACCCACCATCTGTGCCGCGCGCGCTTCTCCCCTTCGAGAACATTCTACAATTCTCCTGATTCTCCAGTGGACGCGCATGCGCCATCGCGCTTCGAGAACATTCAACAGCTGACAGTGCGTGCGCCGTCGCGCTGTGTATATACTCAAGGTCGGCGCTCGCTCGCTCAGTTGCCGCTCGTCGGTTGGTTTGTACGGCGCGTCGACGTCCAAGGTCGCGGTGAAATGAATTCCAACGAATCCACAAACACAATGATCGATGTCCCTTCGACCAGCGCCGCCCTTTCGCATACGTGTGTACGTGTTCACTCATTTAACACCCCCTCCTACAACCACGTTAACCAATTTAGCCATCGACCCAAGTAAGTCGCAATTTAACACCCCATTTCACAACCCTGTTAACCAATTTAGCCATCGACCCAAGTAAGTCGCACTTTAACACCCCGTTAACCAATTATATGCTCCGCATCCTACTCAGTGTTCCCCCGAGGGAAGCTGCGGGCAATTTTTTTCACATCTTTAATGCCTAGCTCTGTAGACTGTAGACGGCATAACGACTGTAGACATTATTGGTCTCACTGTTAGAAGATGTCATGACGAATATACTATTCAATGGTCGCGAAAGACTTGAACGCACGCAAAACATTGAATGAGCATTATAAAATTGCGAAACTGAAAAATGTGTGGAGTGTTATTGTTTCACTAACAAAATTTCGAAAGACAGCAAACAGGGAACACGCTTGGCGCATATCGTTCTTCAGCTGATTTGTCGCACTTTGGTTTCTGGGTCTTTTCCTCCACTCATATGCTAAGAACTAGCTTCAGAGTAACGCTACGGGTTTGTGTGATATTCCGCGAGTTAATGCTGTTGTAGGAGCGTGATTTGTGAATGATTTTCAATCGTAATTTCACGCATGTCTCACGTTTTACCAGTGTGCATTCTGTGGGCGGCGCTCTACCTGCTGCACAATGTGCCACCGGTGTGTATTGACCAGTTCGTTGACACCTGCGGCGTAGTTGCCGATCCGCACAGAAGAGACCTCTGCCCCGACGACTAAAAAGATCTCTTGGTAGGCTGAAACGAAGGCACATCCGTTTTTTGTGGTGCTCTCTAATACAAGAGGTTGAACTTGGTGTTGATAACGGCTATGAAAATCAAGACTGAATTGTAATAAATTTGATTTAACTGGTTTTTGCTCACAGAGTTGTCTCTTTAGGTAATCAAATCTTGAAAACATTCACAAACTCCATTTGTAGAGAGAAACCATGGAGGAAGAAAAATTTAGGAGGTGAAACTTTCGCTAAAAGGGGCGTCCGCAGGCGTCCAGATAACGTCACATGAAATACAAAAATCACATGCTCCAACGACGACATTTCAGTTGGCAGCGCCTTGAGGTGCCATGCCGCAACAGCGACAAAAAAAGGCAACGCTACCAGTTTAACGCATCGGAACGCGCTCCGCGTTCCCGCTTTGTTGTGGTGGTAAAAACTTTATTTTTTCTTTGGAATAAAAAGGTGCAATCGGGCGCAATATGAACTGAAGATCAAGTTTGCGGAGCAACGACAACGTCGTGTCTGGTTTCGGCGGTGAGCTCCAGTAAACTTGAGAATAGGCGCGGGAAAGGGCGCAGGTAAGTCAGTTGGTTTCGCCGAAACGGGAGCGCGTGCGACACGCGCGGAACGCGTTCTGCAGTCGGTCCGGGAAACTTCGGCGCCGTGCCGTCCATAGAGTTTCCTAATAAACAGGCGGTGGACGCGCGCGGAGGTGAGCGGTCGCATGTGACTTTGGCTCCTGCAAATTTTCCTCTTGTGGCTAACTGATCACTCCAAACGCCCCGAATACTTGACTGGACCTATATGTGAGTGTTACCGACGCTTCCTGTGATACTTTTTCAATACTAAGACGTTTTTTACGCAAGCCGCAGCCCTTTTAGGGCTGTCGGCTAGCAGTATCGCTGCTAGGCCTACCTCTCCCTAGCATGAGCGCTGGAACAGGGCGCGACGCAGCCGGCGTCGATGGTGCGCGTTCCTGGCGCGCGATCCACGAGAGCCTCTCAAGACAACGCCAGCATCCTTCGTCACCACCAAGCCATGCAGTGGCTCAGGAGCGCCAATCAAGAGCAGCACCGAAGCCCCCACCACTGCCGCGCAGTGATTACAAAATCATATTAAGAGTCCGTGGAGGTTTAAACTGTGCTGTGATACATCCATGCGTCCTCAGACAAATAATCCTCAAGGCGGCGGGTCTCCCAATCTCTGACCGCACCAGTTCTGACCAAATACGCGTCAACTCCATCAACCATACCGTTCTGATTAGCACACCAGACCTGGATCGTGCCGACCTCTACCATGGCATACGGCTCTTGAACTTCAACGGCACCCCTCATGAAGTCGCCACCCATGTCGCTGATCCCGTCGATACCTGCAGAGGAACCGTTCTCCTGCCTTCCGATTACTCGGAAGACGAAATCATCTCGACCCTCCGCCGATGCAACCCAAAGCTGACTATCGGAGGTGCACGACGCCTGGGCAGCACTGAAACCATTCTAATCATATTCCAAGGCAAAATCGTTCCTTACTACGTCCACTACGAAGGCTGTGCACTTCGATGCCGTCCCTTCAGGCAAAAGGTTGAAGCCTGCACACGGTGCCGTCAGATTGGTCATCGCCAAGACGTCTGCACCAACACCAGTGACACACTTTGTCCCAAATGTGGACTAAAAGATGCACCTATGGACCACGAGTGTGACCATGTTTGTGTTGTGTGCAATGGAAACCATGAAACAGGTTCATCGCTGTGTAGACAACGATTTAAGCCGCGCCCTACACGGTCCATGGAAAAGCAAGACCCACCCATCCACCGATCTCCTAGTCGCGAACAAACTCACGGTTCAAGCCAGCGGAAAAGTCGAAGCAAAAGCAAGGAACGCGGGCGGAAAAGTCGAAGCAAAAGCAAGGAACGCGGGCGACGCTCCAGTGCCAGCAAAAGTAAAGATCGCGGTCGTCGCTCCGATTCAACGACGCAAGACGACGCCTGGCCAGCCCTATCACCAAGCCCTGCTCTCACCAACTCTTCGGTCAACTCACACCAGGTAGGCTGGGCTAAGTCAGCCTCTTCTAGCTGCTCCTCAAATCACACCAGTAACAACGACTCCACCCTCTTTAAAGAAAATGCAACCCTAAAAGCTGAAATTCAAAGGCTTAAATTACAACTTGAGTCTTTTCACTTATCCGCTACTACCACTCAAATTGATTCTCGTCCTCCTTCCGCATCAACCACCCAAGCCCCTCCCTCTCATTCCGCCTCTTCCATGTGCCATTCATCAGCCCCACCTGAACCCTCTGCACAGTTGCCCATGGACACTAGCCCCTGTGCTCAACGCGAACCACTTCTCCCTCCCCCCAGCAAACGTAAAACTCCGAGCACTCCACGATCAGAAGAGTCCCTGGAGGAGACAGTTTTAAATTATAATGACAGAATAACCGCATTAGAAACTAAATTTCATAATATACTCACCGCAGTTGAAAAACTCAGTGCAGATTACGCAGCCAAACATGAAGCACTCGACAAATTTATGGACCTTGTGCAAGCTCATATCCAACAAACTACAAGTTGGATAGCTGAAGTTAGTGCCCATAATCCTAGCATAGCACCACTTTCCACCTCAGCACCAGCTTCGCTTAACAATGGCCAATAACCCGACTCGCTCCGAGCTTCAGGTTTGGCAATGGAACTGTAGGGGGTTCCGAAAAAAGAAAGCACATCTGCAACAGTTCCTTGCCTCCCGTTCTAATCTACCCGAAGTCATTGCCCTCCAAGAAACTCACGGGCCAGTCAGCTTCCCAGGATATAATGTCCACCAAACTAAAAAGCTGTCCCGGCCTGATACGGCAATTCTTACTCAAAAACACCTCACTGCAAATCACTCCCACTTCGACGGCGTCGATATAGAGCATGATTTTTTGGAGATTATCCCTCATAAGAATAACACATCTGCTCTTTACCTTCTGAATGTCTACAGCCGCCCTCGAGACAAACATCACCGCTTTGACTCCCTTTTTACTCAAGCCATTTCCGCTGCCAAAGACCATCCCCTTTTAATTCTTGGGGATTTCAATGCACCCAACCTGTTGTGGGGTCACACTGTTTCTACTCCTAAGGGCAGAGCCCTGTGGATACACATACAAGACCACAGACTCACGCTACATAATGACGTCGATGCACCAACCAGGCTAGGAAACAGCGTATCGAGAGATACCTCTCCCGATCTTACCCTTACACGCAGAATTCAGCACGTTACATGGAGCAACTTGCAAGTTAATCTCGGTAGTGATCACTACATCATTACTACTACAGTACATTTCAAGCACAAACCCTTCGCACCTAAGCCAATCAGTCACACCAATTGGGACAAATTTCGAGAGGCCCGCCAGATATCAGCTCCCAGAAACATCCAAGACATCTCAGAATGGGTGAAGCAACTTCACTCAGATGCTGGGGTGCATACTACAACTTTGCCCCCCGAAACCCCCCTCACCACGGTTGATGCCAAGCTTTTACATATGTGGGAAGCCAAACAGTCTCTCTTGAAGAGATGGAAAAAAGGACGGCACAACCGAAAGCTAAAACTCCGAATAGCCAAGCTTGACCTGCAGATCCAGGAGTACGCCACACAACTGGCCTGCCAGCAATGGGGCCAGGTGTGTGACAGCATGCAAGGAAACCTTGACAGCAAACGCACATGGCAACTACTGCGCCACCTCTTAGACCCTACCACATCACGCACACATCAAAACCAGAGCATAAAGAAACTTGTATATGCTCACAAAAACGATCTAAACGGACTCTTCGACGACCTCCGCGATAAACATCTGCCTCCTGCTCAGAAGTATAACACACCAAAGTACACTGGAAAGCCCAACGAGTTATTGAGCGCCGCTATCACGGAAGCAGAGGTTCGGCATGCTATGGCCACTCTGCGCACAACGTCAGCACCAGGCCCAGACCACATTACCAACAAAGTACTTCGCAATCTGGACGACAACTCCGTCACGGCAATCACAGATTATTTCAATCACTGCTTTGACACTGGCACCCTTCCAAGTTCCTGGAAGGATGCCAGGGTAATTTTCATTCCAAAGCAAAACAAACCAGTGAACACTTCCAATCTCAGGCCTATTTCACTAACCTCTTGTCTTGGTAAAACGCTTGAACACGTTATACTCAACCGTCTGAATAAATACATGGAAGACAACAATGTTTATCCACCAGAAATGGTGGGTTTCGAAAATCTCTGTCATGTCAAGATGTCATGCTTCGACTGAAGCATGATATCATTACACCCAACAGCAGCCTAGATACGCAAGCAATCTTGAGTCTGGACATCCATGGAGCTTTCAACAACGTTGCTCATTCCGCCATCCTCCGCGAGCTTAATCTCATAGGGGTTGGCGCAAAGACATATAACTATATAGCTACTTTTTTAGCCAACCGTACCGCAACCATACACATAGGCGCAGATCAATCTCAGTCTTACGCTTTGGGAAGTTACGGCACGCCCCAAGGGTCTGTGCTGTCACCGTTTCTTTTTAATGTCTCTATGATGCCGTTGGCGCAAGCATTGAGATCTATCCCTGACCTCAAGTTTTCACTCTACGCCGACGACATCACTCTTTGGATGACTGGCGGCTCCGATGGAGAGATTCAAGACACCCTGCAAGCTGCGGCAAATACGGTTGTGGCACTTGCAGGGTCTATGAATCTTTCATGTTCCCCACAGAAATCTCAGCTACTTCTCCTACCATCTCACAGAGGGGGCGTAAAACACATATCCAATATACAGGTAATTCTAGATGACGTACCAGTTACTCGAGTGGATAGGATCCGCGTGCTCGGTTTACACATTCAAAGCAATCGGCTCAACACATACACACTAAAGACACTTCACACCACCGTTGATCATACCTTGCGACTTTTGGGTCGGGTCAGTAATAAACATGGCGGACTAAAGGAGGCCGAACTCCTCCGCTTGGTCCAAGCCTTCGTTATCAGTAAAATAACTTTTACAACGCCTTACCTACACTTTCTTAAATCAGAATCCGACCAGATAGACATCCTTTTACGCAAAGCGTATAAGTTCGCTTTAGGGGTGCCTATACGGACCTCCACTGAAAGGCTTATGCGTACTGGCACCTTCAACACCCTTGCTGAACTAGGAGAAGCCCACATTGCATCTCAGTATAACAGACTTTCTAACACCGTGACAGGCCGACACATTCTACAAACCCTTTCTGTCACTCCGGCATCCATCACTAAGGTCAAGTACACCATTCCACACCACATACACGAGAACCTATACATTCCACCACTTCCAAAAAACATGCACCCTGAGCACCAGAAACAGCGCAGGATGCAGCGCGCGAGGGCCCTCAAAAAACAATTCTCCTCCTCCAATGATGTGCTCTATGTTGACGCCGCCGATTACGGTAACAGGCATCATTATGCAATATCGGTAATCAACTCTCACGGCCAGGTCGCTGCGGCCGCCTCCGTTCTTGCTTCTTCTTCGGAGGAAGCGGAAGAGGCGGCCATAGCCCTGGCCCTGACAATACCTAGTTCATCCGTTATAATCAGTGACTCCAAAACAGCTATATATAATTTCGGAGCGGGCAGGGTTTCTAGGCCAGCCCTTTCCCTACTTTTGCATCATCCCCTTGATCGACTTGTAGCACTAATCTGGACTCCCGCGCATGCGGGCCTTGCCGGAAACGAGGCGGCTCATGCGAGTGCCCGAGGATTCACAGTCCGGGCACACGCATCCGATGTGTCGCAATTCGCTACGGATGAGGCGCCATTTACAGCGCGGGATCGCCTTATTTCATTCCATGATATTTGCACACACTACCGTTTAGAGCGATTAACCTTCCCGCCACTCACGCGCAAATCTTCACGCAGGTGCGAAATTCTGTGGCGACAGCTGCAGACTCGCACCTTTCTTTCGCCTTACCTCCTACACCGCATTCATCCATCCTGTTACCCTTCCCCCTCATGTAAATTTTGTGCCTCTTCCACAGCAGACTTGAACCACATCATGTGGCGCTGCCCTAAGCACCCTCTTCCCCCATTCCTGAAACGCCTAATTTCTAGTGAGGAGCAGTGGGAGGCTGCCTTGCGCAGCTCGAGGCCCGCTATCCAGGAGGCCATCCTGGAGTGGGCTGAGAGGGTAGAGGAGGACTACTTCAAGTAGTTCATCCCCACCACACCCTTTCCTGTTGCCCCCCTCCCTTTAACAAGGGATAAATAAAGTTGTTCATTCATTCATTCATTCCTAATAAACAAACACTAGAAAAAAGTGCCGCCATATCCACGAAGTGAATGATGATGAGTGGGCGAAGCTCCGGAGGTAAACCTGGTAAACCATGAATCCTCTGTACATTTTGCCCACTCGATTTTATTACATCGCTCCCCCTAGCGTACGTCGCCGCACTAAATCGAACGATTGGCTTCAACCAATGACACGCGCCATATGTGACATCATTCCTATTTTATAAGATCTCGCGTCTTTCATCAACTACAAGTACCGATTTCTAGTTTATAACATCTTGCATCTTTTCTTCATCAGCTACAAGTACCACCATCTAGTAAACACTACAAGAACTAAACGAGAGGTGGCTACATACAGGAGACGGTACCGCCATCTAGTGAACACTGCAAGAACTAAACTAGAGGTGGCTACATACAGGGGACGCACAGCCCACGCCCTAAGGAGCTTCGCCCATAAAAACTCTGGCGCTACTGCCTATGGGAGCTTCAACGCATGGCACTTCAGTGAGCATGGGAATGATGAGTAGTACAAATATTTGTCTAATTTACTTACTTCTGGCTCCGTGTGTATTTGTGTCGTTTGGAGTTGTTTTATCGCGAAACAAAAATCAGCATATGTTCAGCGGTTGTGCTTCCCCACCTTATTTTTTAGGCTTACCTATTCACTTCGGGTCATGAAGTTAAAAAGGGTTCGTTTTTTTTCTTTCGAAACAAACCCGAAACACAGCAATAAACGAAGCCACAAGTGCGATTCGCCGCCCGCATGTACGAAGACTAGGCAAATGTGTGTACTACCCATCATTCCCATGGTCGCTGAACGATCACAGCGCCACAGTCCTCTCTAGCTAATTTTAGGAAACTCTATGGTGCCATCAGCCTGGCGCGCTAAAACAAGACGCTCGCTTTGCGAAGTTGCCTTTCCGCGATGGAAGAAGTGGCCCCATGGAAGCGTCAGCGATGTATGAAGTATTGCTGTGTTGTGGCCTGCCACAACAATACAGACAACACCAATGAACGCTCTCCACGTGTAAAGCAGTATGAGTTCCACAGCAAGTTACAGCAGATGAACTCAGCCGCCTTCACGAAAGATAAAGCAATTATGACATGGGGAAAAAACAAACCAGTCGAGCACTTTAACTTGACTCGCCGTGGTTAAAGCTCAGCTTGCTACTTCGTGGCGAAGTCAGCGGGTCATGCTCCCGTGGCACGGAGGACATGACTCTAAGGCTACTCGAACATTTTATTGCTATTATCGTATAACTTTAGTTTTTATTATTTTTAGCACGCCACAAACGTTTTTACATGACAGTACACGGCTGCTACTGCTAGATACCACATCAAAACAACTATATGGTTCATGATGGAATAATTGGAAGCACAAACAAACGGGACACAAGAGGAGAGACAAACAAGCGCAGACTGAAACTCATTTTAGTCAGAGAAGAAGTTATATACCAGAATGATGGGAAAGGGAAACAACCTGGAAGAAGGTTCCACTTTGATCTGGTGTCATCCAGAAACGATATTTCACAATCTAACAGTGATATAGATGGTGAACTAACGCAACTATCAATATTCTTTTTAATAAAAAAGGCTTCCGCAATCTCTCTAGTTATCGTGTCACAATGGCTGTATAAGATAGATGTGCGCGAAAAATCAGGTACGGAGCCACACGTTTTGCAATGGGCGGACAAATGTAAACCCGGGGCTGATTTCAGCGCGTTGTAGTGTTCTCGCAGGCGAATATTCAAGCAGCGCCCAGACTGCCCAATGTATAACCTGTCGCAAGACAGTGGGATACAATAAACAACATTAGATCGACATTTGGTGAAGGAATTCACATGCTTAACACCACAACCTTTATTGACAAGACGTGCTTTCATTCTGCTTTGTAAATACATTCTATAACACATTTGCTGCAGTTTACCACGTGCGGAAAACACAACGTCGAGGTTGAATTTTTTTGCACATTAAAAAGAATATTGATAGTTGCGTTAGTTCACCATTTATATCACTGTTAGATTGTGAAATATCGTTTCTGGACGACACCTGATCAAGGTGGAACGTTTTCCCCAGTTGTTTCCCTTTCCCATCTTTCCGGTATATAACTTCTTCTCTGAATAAACTGAGTTTCAGTCTGCGCTTGTTTGTCTCTCCTCTCGTGTCCCGTTGGTTTGCGCTTCCAATTATTCCATCATGAATTTATACCAACTAGCCCGCCTGTCAACCCTACTGCAACTATATGGTTTTCATACACGTCAAGGCAGCACGTCAATAGAGTACGCGGCTTTATGTCGTCAGAATGAGACTTACCTCGAGGCAAACATTGTACACGGTATTGTCACGGACCTGAGAAATGTATTTCGCAGGGACTCGGGTGTCCTCGTCTTCTGTCGTCTGCTCCACATCATAAACTTGACTAACGAGCTTCACTTCTGTTATTAGATTCGCTTCTCGGAAGTGCTTGTCCAGCTCAGAGATCTTTATGAAGCCGCACTGCAGGCGGTACTATTTGATGTCACTCAAACGCAGTGCGCGCTCTCTGCACGAGCACGTAAGCGAGCGGCAGCGCATTGGCGGGAAGGGAAAACGCGCGATATACATCCCCAATTTCTACGTTTCTACCAGAGATGGCGTTGCTGGATGGATGGATGGATGGATGGATATGGCTGTACCCTTTAGATTGGGTGGTGGCTAGCGCCACCAAGCCGTAATACTTAATGAACCAAAAACTACATTTTTTTCTCCTTTAAATAGTGAGGTTGAGGATTCGTACTTTGCACTGAAGGGTTTCATTTCACTCGTGCCTTGACTTTAGCCAACAATCAGATAACCTCCTTCTAGTTAATTCTACCCGCTTAAAGTCTATTTTGCCCTCCCGGTCCCTAAACTCCAGTGCTTCGAAGAACTCTGCGCCATCATCCTGAGCTATAGGGTGAATCCCTTTACAGTACATTATCAAGTATTCGGCAGTTTCTTCTTCCTCCCCACACGCACTGCATACCGCGTCTACCCCTTCGTATTTGGCCCGATATGTCTTGGTTCACAATACTCCCATCCTGGCCTCAAATAGTAGAGGAGTACCCGAGTATTATCATAGATCCTTTCCTTGGCAATTTCCTGCTTAAAAGCTCGATAGATATCTAGTGCGGACTTCTTAATCATGCCAATTCTGCACATGTCGGTCTCAGTTTCCTTCAACTTCTTCTTAACCGATAATTCTTTTCGGTTTGGCCTCCTGCCGTTTTCTAAGTATTTACCAGTCAATTTTCTTGTTCGCTTCCTCCATTTTGTATCGACATTCTTCATGTACAAGTAGCTGAAAACTTTCCTTGCCCATCGCTCCTCCCCCATTTCTCTCAATTGCTTCTCAAATTTTATCTTGCTGCTAGCTTCCCTGCCCTCAAATGATGTCCATCCCATATAACCTTGTACTCACTGATTCGGTGTATTCCCATGAGCTCCTAAGGCAAGCCTACCTATTCCACGTTGCTTAATTTCTAATCTTGCTTGAACTTCTGATCTCATGCACAAGACTGCACTGCCGAACGTCAGACCAGGAACCATGACCCCTTTCCATATTCCTCTCACAACATCATACCTATTGTAATTCCACAGTGCCCTGTTTTTCATTACCGCTGCATTCCTGTTACCTTTAGTCGACACGTATATTTCGTGTTCCCTTAGGTACTCGGCCCCATCGCTTATCCATACGCCCAGATATTTGTATTTATCTGTTATCTCTAGCATGACCTCCTAATTTCTAAGCTCGCTACCTTCATTGTCATTGAAAACCATGACTGCTGATTTTTCTTTACTGAATCTGAAATCTAATCTATCTCCCTCATTACTGCAGATGTCCACCAGTCTCTGATAATCTTCCTTGTAGTCGGCCATTAGCACTATATCATCGGCGTACATCAATGCTGGTAGTGCCTGTTCAACGAGTTTTCCTTGTTTGACGAAAGAGAGGTTGAAGCCCAGTCCACTTTTCTCTAATTTGGCCTCTAATTCTTGTAGGTAAATCATGAATAATCACGGTGACAGAGGACACCGCTGCCTAAGCCCCCGTTTTACCTCTGCAGACTTGAATACCTGTTTTTCCCACTTTATAACTACCTTGTTACCTTTATAGATATCTTTTAAAAGATTAGTGGCTACATCTTTCACGCTTAGTGCGTCCAGTATTCCCCACAATTCCTCTTGAACCACGCTATCGTACGCTCCCTTGATATCCGAAAATGCTAGCCACAGGGGCCTGTGCTCCTTTTCCTCTATTTCGATGCACTGCGTCAGTGAGAACAGATTGTTTTCCAACCTCCTGTGTTTCCGAAACCCATTCTGCAGTTCCCCCAGAACCCCCTCCTCCTATATGCATGCCTACAGTCTTTCCTTTATAATCTGCATCGCCAGCCTGTAGATCACTGATGTCACTGTTATAGGACGGTAGTTGTTTATGTCAGCTTTGTCCCCCTTTCCTTTATAGATCATGCTCATCCTGCTAAGTTTCCATCTATCGGGAACTTCTCCATCGATTAATATTTTGTTCACTCCCTCTCTCAAAGCCTGCTTAGACTTCGGACCTAATGTTTTTATCAGCATAATTGGAATGCCATCTGGGCCTGTTGATGTAGTACTAGGAACCCTTTTCTCAGCCCTTTCCCTCTTTCGTCGTGAAAATGGAGCCATTGCGCCACTTGATTCATCCTTGTCTAGTGTGGTGCATAAAGCACTTCTTTGTTGAAACTTTTCTGTCACCTTTGTTCTTATATATTCAATAGCTTCGTCCCCTTCTAGCCTAGCACCTTGAGCTGTAGTTATAAACCTCTGCTCTAGGCTCGTCTCATTTCTTAGGGAGTTTAGATGGTTCCGAAATTTCGCAGCTGCCTTTATATCGTTTTTATGTACTTATGGCAGCTACTGAGCTCCCTTTCGTCTAATCTTTTCCTTGATCAGAAGGTATGCATCCCTTCTACAGCTTAGAATGATTTCTAATTTTCTTTCAACATCATCTGCCGGTTGACCCTGCTGCTTAGCATGTCTGTGTTGCCCAAAGGCTTCTTGACGTTTGTCTATGGCTCTCTCAACTTCCTCATCCTCAACTTAACTTCCTCATGCTTGTCCGGAGTCGCAGCGCCACCATGCCTTGTTATGGCTTCCTATGGGACGGAGATGAGAGGTTGCTGCACATGGTAGTTATCCGCAACCCTCTCTGCCCAAACCAGTATGGCCTCCTGTCTTAAACAGCCCTGGCCCCGCTACATGACTGCGGTGGAACGCAAGCAACGCGCGCGACCAATTCCATTGGAAATAGAAATGACGGTACCTCCGTTTTCTTCCACAAGACGGCAGTAGCATAACTTGGCTTACAGACAATATGACGTGATCTGGTCACTTCAAGGAGTGGAGTTGCAGCTCCTACTTGTTTCTTTTTCCGTGAGTAAAACTAAGGGAAAGAAAAAAGTTTGCAAATGTACTTTCTGTAGTGTGAGCTACACTGGCCGAGGTTATGCAGTTCCTTGTGGCTCCTGAAGAGCTTTGCTGCACATGCGCTAGGAGCAGTGACGTCAGATGGTACAATGCTGGCTCGCCGGAGCCACCACCGCGTGTCGTGCCTCACCTGTCTGCACATTCCAGGGAAGTGATTTCATAGCCGTTCTCTTCTAACGTCTACTCTGCCACGGCGTTGCATACGTAAAGCGGGGCGTTTGACAGAACGGAATAGCCGAGGCGAAGCACAGCGAAATTGCTGCTCAACGGCTCAGAAGAGCGGAGACGTTTAACTTATCGGATCATGTAGCGGTGGCTGGGCGATTAAGGGTTCATTGTAGGAACAATGAACAGAAAAAAGCTAAACGTGTTGTGGAGACACCGAAGCAAAGGGAGGACTGTCTAGTAAAGCGGCGTCGCCTGGAGGCAGATTTACTGACTATTCAGTGAAACTTAACAAAAGCACAGCATGGCTCGGACCTTCGAGACGGACTTTATTAAAAATTCATTTGGATATGTGCATGACTTGTGTGAGAGACTGTGCCAGATGAGAGACTTTACGCCGGTAATTAGCGCCATGTGTGGAACGTTGAGTTTAGCGGCGCCCCTTAGTAACGTGTACCCTGGCATAGTCGATCTAACCCACTGCTACACTTCTTATTGTGCGAAACGTTATGAAGTGGTGGTAAAGTTATGTAAAAAGTCACGCAAATGCTTACAACAGTCGCCAATGTTTTGTATAATTAGTTGTTCACAGTTGCGGAACATGCTAACAGCAGCATGAGTATTAGCAGCACCAGAACCGGTAAGCTGATATAAAGTGCTGGTGCTCGCGAGGTTGGAAGCACTTGACACTGCTACATAAAGCAACTTCGCCGAATGACACCCAACTACAGTTGACATTCGACGTGACCATTGGCATGGCTCAGAGGTGATGCAGCAGAACCAGAAGTGACGGCTGTGTCATTCAAGTACGTATGCAACGTTTATAAAATTCGATAGAAAGCACTGCAAGCGTAATTGACGTTTCACGAACATCATTGCCTATTCGCAAAGCAGTTTCAAGACCAGGCGTAGCTCTGTGATCGAATGAGATAGAATACATGATCGCCATGCAGAAAGCTGAGGTTGTGTTCCTGCTGAGACCCTGACATTTATTGTTTGCATTCACCGGGTCAACGCTGCCGATGTTAGTTTTTTCTGCACGCTTATGCTCTAACACTTACGTTTTTATCTATCTGGTAAACGAGTTATCCGCATACTTGTAGTACATTGCCGCGCGCAGGTATGTGCCACACGGCTGGCGGAACAGGTTTGGCGAGGTATTCGACGAGATCGTGTCTTTATCTCATGACCAGCAAGTCACAAATGTAAACCATGTCACCCTCCTATACCTACCAATTTAGGTTTACCCCAAGTTAAGGGGGTGATCAAGAGAGCACCAAGACGTAGGTGGCTAGATAGAAAGATAGATAGATAGATAGATAGATAGATAGATAGATAGATAGATAGATAGATAGATACTCAAAGTGCCTGCCGCACGCAACAAAATGCCTCGCATTTAACATTTGTGGCGCATACCCGCATAGAAAGCCGGTGCTGCCCACGTGGCACGCCTAAAATTTACGCAATGTGCCGCCTTGGCGAGCTGTCTGAGAACCATCTAGTTGGACAGAGCCGCCGCGAGGTGTAACTACGGGCACGTTTTAACGCGGCCTTGTACACATCGCGTGCGCTGAAACGCGTGGTGAACGCCATGCGACACTAGCCTCGGCTTTTCCCAATGTGCGCCATGGGTACATTGGAACACGCGAGAACAGCGAAGAAATGGACACTTCGCTGAAAACTGCGACGCAGTGGGCGGGCAGTGACATCAGCGACTATTCTCCGCTACGGTTTTAGTGATGCGCGGTCGAATACCCCCGCGAGACTGTGCTTTCAAAAGGATGGACGCTGTCCGATGTGAAATACGTCTATGACGAGATAGGAACAGTGTGACCTTTCGACATAGTGCCAAGAATTGTACGGCGTAAACCTGCAGGTCAGTGTGTTCAAAATAGCGCTTGCAAAGCTCGACATATACTGTGCAGGTTTTTCTTTGTGCACCCGCTGTGAAGTAAAATTAGCAGTTTCTCAGGCAGCACTGAGGTAGCATTCGGCCCAGTGACAGCTGTTTTGAGCGAGAACATCGCATTAATGTAGTCGGTAGTAGCTGCTCCTGCAATATACATTTCAGACGCTGTTTCTCTACGTGCTTTCTTTTATGTTGTTTCAGGGCTAGCGTGAATAACAAAATGCTCGCATTGTAGCCACAAATTTAAAATCAGTTTTTGAAGCTAACGATGAATCGTGAAATGAATGTCTAAGGCAACCTTCACATGAAAGGCCAGTGTGTCCCGGCAGCGTATTTTGAAATGCTGGTGCCGCATCGCACGCGTGAGAGAAAATAAAGAGAGCGAGGATGAAGCCGGCGCCACCGTCAGGGTTGCTCGCGCGCTATTGGTCCTTCCTCTCAAGGTCGCGTGGCTGGGGACGTGTGCGCCTGCAAACGCACGCTCACACAGACGAAGTGTTCACGGCTGTTCCATCGTGCGCATTCACCCTCGCTACTTCGTAGCTGCCTTAGGATCGGGAGACTTTGAATTCACAACTCGAACGTCTAGGGCGGGGCTTGTGCGCCGGCAGTTAAGGCTACGTCACGCGTCACGTGTGCAGCAGTACTTTTTTTTCTGCTTTTGTCGGACTAGGCGGCTCTGTACTTTCTCTGTAAACCTGTAAACCACAGCTCTTTAAACCACAGCGAAAAAGCCCTGTTCTGTTGAAAACTTGCACAGGATCGATGCGTCATCCCGTGTCTGACATGGTGTGGAAATTATCGCATTGCCTTTTTGCCATTTATGGTCTATCGTAAAGGTCCGTGCGATCAATGTGAAAGAACCACATCTAGATGGGATGAGGGGAGCTTGGTGTTCGGCAAGTTTTCACGCTCGACTGTCTCTATCAACAACTGGTTCTCGTCAGTGCATATTTTGAAGAATTGGTTTTTTATTTTACAGAAGCTGAAAAACTCACCCAGCCGCAGCAGTGGAAACAAGCGAAATGGCTTGACTAAAACTAAATAGAATTGAAGGAAATTAGCAAAATATCAATTGTAAAGATGTCGTTCGAAATTATAGTTTGTTGGCACTGCTCTTGATGTATGTTCTGTAATTTATCCTGCCGTAGACTGCTTTATACTTGCGATAGGCAGAAAAGGCATTGCAAAACAGTGCTGAAATATTGCAAATTGGGGTTTTAATTTCAGAATGCGATTGAAAAGGTGTTGAAACCTTCTGCTGATTTCTGCACTGATTGGCTATGTGCAGTGATTGATTGATTATGGGGCTTAACGCGCCGAAACTACACATATTATGTGGCGTGTGCGGTAGTGGAGGGCTCCGGATTAATTTCGCCCAACTGGAGATCGTTATCGTGCATCGAAATCTCGAACACACTGGAATTTTTACTTTTTGCCTCCATCAGGAAACCGGCCGCCGTGACCAGGAATCTAACGCTTGTCCTTGGGTTCTTATGTGCAGCACTCTATATAGCATGAAAACTACATTTTCACCTCTCAATGCACCTCCACATAAAAAAAATCTCAGATGCGCTTCTTGAAACTTAGCGCCTGCTACATTGCTCACCGCCTTCAACTGGGCCATCCCCACATACTTCTGCGTTCACCAGTCTGTGTTCACCAGTCTTATGGGGACTAAAAGTTGAAAGAAAAGACAAGTCACGCCTATGTTTTGCCGAATGTGAAACTAGATAAATCAGAAGGATGGTATGTTAGAGAAATTGCTGACATATGTGCCGGGCAAGTGCTGAATAGAATTGTCGTCAACACCAATATTGCCAACTGCTGTGTTTCGCAAACAAATAAAAAGACGGCATAATTGCAGCACAACTGACATTTATTCACATGACACACATTCTCTTGCATACATATTATATTTCTTGTCATGGAGTTTCCAAGTGTGCTGGATGTTCAGGATAAAGTTGAATGAGCACGATAAAACTACTCACACAATATGGTTATTTAACAATAAACCAAATACATAAATTGTTGCACTGGAACAATATTCTTAAACAAAGGAGAGCTTAACAATAAACCAAGAAAAAAAACAAATACATAAAATATTGCACTGGAACAATATTCTCAAAGGAGAGCTTAACAATACTCCAAATAAACAATATATTGCACTGGCATACTATTCTGAAACAAAGAAGAGCAATTGTGCAAGTAAACTGACAAGGACAAAAAGGAAAAAAAATGTCTACATTCGCACAAAAAAAGATACTTTGTTGGTTATTGCACTGCACTATAGAAACGATGATGCAGGCACATTTATTAGAAATGCATGGACATGTGGCCATTAATACTTATAGAAGTCACGAAACTTTATGGCACTCAAAGAATATTGCGAAACCAAGGACAGCGATAGCACAAGTGCAGTAAACTAGGAAATGCAAAAAAAGTACTATGTGTATACAAACAAAAGCATCTTACTTGTGGCGACGTTTGTGGTACAAGAGCGATTGGACATAAATACTTTTAAAAATTCCTATTTTTCTCACCATTCTATTGAATCCAACAATCTTGGCTCAAGCTACCTTCTCAGAACTTAGCAACGCCGTTTTCGCTTTGGCAGAGGCTTTAAGGGCGAACAACCTTTTGTTGAGGAGCCCCTAACTTGCAGGCCAGAAGACTGTGGCACAGCCTTTGCCATAACACTAAAACTGGGCTCAAGGAAACTCTTCGCACCACGCAATGCTTGAACACCTTCACAGTAATCAAGAACTGAGTGACATTTTTCACACTGTGCAATAATTTCCTTACGCAGTGTCGAGACACCTGCATGCGTTACACTTGTTTGTGTGATTGCAGGCTCGGAAAGCACTTCTGCAGAAATGACATCATTGTCGCTATGTTCAATATGTGGGCCCATATCTCAAGAGTGCGATGTCACCTGTGGCCGCTCAGGGTACCCTTGCGGCAAGGAAAGAAAGGACTGCCCTTCAATGTTGTCAAAAACAGCACAGTACTGCTTGCACGGATATTTGCTCTTTGCAAAATCAAAGCAAGTGCACAATGGTGTGTTGAAATTAACTGTGTGTTTTTCCTCAGTGTTCTTTTCAGAGCGAACAGCAAATGTACCTTTAGCTCCTCTATATCGTCAAGGGTATATTCAACTGCATTTATATGCCATCTCAACATGTGCTTGACAAAACTGTTGGGCCTGCCATGCAGATACGTGGGAACATTTTCATTCCACTGTCTATATAGTGCCGACTGTTTCATTGTTACTTGATGATATCTTTTTTCATTCTGAGGTAGATAGCTAAACACAAGAACACTTATCAGAGAAGCCAGTGATCATTTCCGACTAGCACTCTTAGTGTATTGTGCTTTCAGCACTTTGTTTTGAACCTCTATGTCATTGTTGGTGCTCAAAACTACATCGAAACCAAGACGGTGGTTGGCCACCCAGAGATCTTTTACAAGCAGCCACACAGTTTCAAAATAGTTTTGTGCTTCTCATTCTTCCAATAGACAGAACTGAGAAGATCCTTTTTAGCCTTTTTAAAGCTCTCCTCACTTTGAGAATTAGCAATCTGCTTCATCAGATGCAGGACGACGTTTGGATGTTCAACATTATTCTCTTTTCGACGAAGCCACCTTTTCCAGGCTTGAAGTCTGTGAAAGTCAGATAAAGATATGTGACTGCTTGGAAATGCCTCTCGAATTGCACTTATTTTAGCTTGACTGAAATCTACCATAAAGTACTGAGGATAAATACCAGACGACCATTCTTTAAAAATCTTCAAGGCCTCTGCAATACAATTTGTTGTTTCCAACTGTACAATAAGCACTCTAACCGTCGTGTATTCCACTGGAGTTTTCACAACCAGCAAAAACAACGATAGAGCGTAGTCACTCGTTTTATGTGTCGCATCTAGACAGACAACGGAAGCACCATATTTGGCAAACATCTCTTTCATAAATTTTGTTTGAAAACAAAAAAGAAGTGTTTGTTCGCACTCACTGGCCACCATCTCCTCTACATTGACATTGATGACACTAGCTTCTGCACAGCCTCCTGCTGCACATGGCTGATAAAACGTCTGTGTCTCTGGTTGCTCTTTCCTAAGCCGCTCGATTAGAACAGCCGTATTTTCTTGGTCAATCGTGCTGAACCTGACTTTCTTAAGTGCAGCCAGCACAAGATTGTTGATGTCTGAATTAGTTGGGAAGTCCGCCCTGCTACTACAATTTGGCTTTTATTTTCGGCAAAAAAGTACGTCGTGGACATAGCACCGGAGACATTTATCTAGAACAGACACAGATGTGATGCCCTCTCTCACTAGGTCATGGATGCGCAGGACAACGTCTTTGTCAACAGTTTCACTAAATGTTTCATTTTCACCAAATGCATGGTTCGTGTGTGCATAGAAGTCAGAAATCGCGACATATACCCTTTTTTCAGAAGCAATATCGCCCTCACACTGAAGAGCTTGACCCAGTTCCTTCACTTTGCTGGCCTTGAAGCTGTTTTTCTTTATCAGACCGCAGGGCTGGGGCAGCTCAACCTACGAAAAAGTTTCTGAATTTCAAATACAGATTTGCCACATCTGGATATTAGAGAAATAACCATGCCAGTTTATGGAAATGTGCATTTGTACTGTACAAAAACAAACTATAATTCCTTACCTTGTATTCCGGGTACAGTTCTATGTACTTCAAGTGTTTTGTGGCTTTACAGTATTTCTTTCTGGTGCCCTGTAGCTGCAGCCTCTTCTTTTTGATGCCTTGCCAGTCTGCACCTGGTTCTTCCTGCAAAAGGTAAACAAAATAAGTTTTGGTAGTGGAGGTCCAAAGGCTTGTGTTTGAGTTATATTTTTATTCACTTATTTATGGTGAACACTAAACACTGGGACAATAGAAGCCATGGTGGCATTTTTCTTCACTAGCATGCTTACATTTTCACCTTCTACTTGACAGCCAGATATTCATGACTGGTTACATAGGCAATTCATGTCAGTCAAAGCCAAGAAATAACAGGAAACCAAAATATCAAATTTCTCAGTTTTTTTTTTGTTTTCAAGCCACATGCCTGGTGCCGGGCATCAGACTTCTTGTAATACTCGTCTCCAAAGGTGCATTGCTTCAATGCGTCTCCCGTCACCCGGAAGGGCACTAGGTCCAGATCAATTTGAACACCACCGTTTGTGCTGTCGAACACAATGTTGCCTGCGAAGAAAAGCACACATGAGCGCGCACTTCCTTTTGTTGAACATTACACCATGAGCAGCACTCCGCACTTTACTGCTTCTAGCTATTAAACCACTTTATGAACGTCCGCTGCATGGTTAGTGTTATTCCGGTTTCACGCAAGAGTCAACGGCGGTACCTTGACCTTTCATCTAGCATTACATCGATACTTGTTTTGTTCAGTGAAAAGCGTCGAATTCCTTTGTTCCTGCAGCACGATCAAAATTCGCACCATCCACAGGCACAGCGACCCGAGCTGCGGACATTAAAACGGCCTCCAGGCTGTAATACTTTTATTACTTGGGGATTCACAACCCCCCACCCTCAAAACGCTCCCACAATCGAAATTCTGGATAAGCCTAATAACAACTGAAGTCTTTACAAAGCATGAATTTAGGCGCGTTCGTAAATCACACACTGCGCAGACTAGACGATGTCAGAAGGAAGATAAAATGAGGTCCTACATTTTACGCATTCATATCATAAGTAAGGTAAGGACGAAAGAAAATTAAGTGAAATGAGATTATATATTACCGTAGGCGCGATTGACCCGAAATTATATGATGTGACAGCTGTGACAGCGGTATGTATCACCGCCTTCACTGATGTTCTCTCACCTGGCTTCCTTCGAGACGAACGCACAGAAAATTTTACGTTGGCAGCAGCGAGGGATCTTTCCAGTTGTTTGACGCCGTCTTCCGTCGTTACTCTCTCCCGTCTCTCGGAAGAGAGTAACGAGGTACCCCGAGAGAGGTACCCAGACCGAACACCGTCTTGAAGTTTCAATTCCTGCAGGTGCCTCCTAAAGATAGGCACCTGAACATCAGTAACGTCACTCATTGCTTCAACAAGACTTCGCTCATTGCATCGTGTCAACGCATCGAGTCTTCTAACGCACGTGAATACATGGCTGGACTTAACGGTGAACCACAGAACAGGGAGTGAACTAACCGCACCACCACGCGCTCCTCTCACGCGCCATGTTCGCCAGCCGCACACGTGACGCTTGACGTATGCGAAGCTGCCGGTCCACAAGCCCCGCCCTAGGCGTCCGAGTTTTGAATTCAACGTCTCCCCTTAGGACCAGGTGGTCGCTCACGCGAATGTGCCACCATGCGGTGAGGCACCTGCGAGTGGTTTTGACCAGGTGGTGATAGTGTCAATGTGCGGAGTTGCTCTAGCTTATAAACGTGAAGTGCCTCCGCGTCAACATGTGCATGGACGGCAACGTGCACGAGTGAATCGCCAGCTACAACCAGGCATCAAATACGACGTGAATCATCGACAGCAATACGACAAATCCAAAGAGGTAAGTTCGCAAGTAGTTCGCTTCCGTCACAAGGGACGAAAAACGAAGTACAATAAGATTTGATGCTATCGACTCTAATTGTGAAGCCACACTTTATTTGCGCTTCCCAAAATGTTTTCTGCTCGCAGCGTGGTTTTCTACTGACCTGAGGTCAATAAGTCGGTAGCATTCTGCATCGAACGAGGAAATGTTAAATTAGCCTCGACGTTTACCACCCAGTTCTTGTTTACGCGTGGATAGTGCTGGTTGTGAAACACATGTGGCTTATTTACCTACAGAACGGACATGCTGCATGCTGGCTCACCGTATTGAAATCAGTGAAAACAGAAGGTCCTTGGTATCAGTTAAAAACATTTTATGAAAGGCGCTAATCAAGTCAATCATTGACACGCGGCTTTCAGCAGCGGAATTTCCCCGCTTCAGCTGAGATTTTAGCGCACAATATTATGACAACATTCAATCATTAACGAAACGCCGTGTCTTTCAATATGATCAGCGAGCATTCACATGTATGCGTCCTGTAAGAAAATAAGCCATATGTGTTTGACAAGCAGTATTCCTACCCCGCCGCAGTGGTCTAGTGGCTAAGGCACTCGTCTGCTGACCCGCCGGTCGCGGGTTCGAATCCCGGCTGCGGCGGCTGCATTTCCGATACAGGCGGAAATGTTGTAGGCCTGTGTGCTCAGATTTGGCGCACTATAAAGAACCCCAGGTGGTCGAAATTTCTGGAGCCCTCTACTACGGCGTCTCTCATAACCATATAGTGGTTTTAGGACATTAAACATCACATATCAAT
This sequence comes from Rhipicephalus annulatus, assembly GCA_013436015.1. Classification (NCBI taxonomy): domain Eukaryota; kingdom Metazoa; phylum Arthropoda; class Arachnida; order Ixodida; family Ixodidae; genus Rhipicephalus; species Rhipicephalus annulatus. Next base: position 38,709 of record WOVY01010335.1, read on the forward strand.
CAATCAAGCAGCATTCCTGCGTAAACAAGAACAAAAGGTGGTTGATGTCGAGGCTAATGGAACCTTTTATTGTTCGGTAGCAGTGTGGCTTCTCAATGATTGTCGATATCATCAAATCTTATTAGACTTGGCTTTAGCCACGTGTAAAGGAAACGGAGAACATTCAACCTTACCTCTTTGGATTTATGATTTTCCTGTCGATGATGAACGTCGTATTTGTTGCCTGGCAGTAGTTGGCGATTCTCTAGTGTGCGTCGTCGTCCGTGCACATGTCAACGTAGAGGCCCTTCAGTGTGTTGGATGGTCAATTATAGCTGGTGTCTATTTTGGACGTGAATGTTGGTTAGACTGACGTCGTTCACCAAAACGGGAGTGTCTATTTGTACCTCAACAGCTCGGGGTCATGTGACCCAAAGCAAATGTCACTTATCACGTCAGTGGTAAAACGATTGGCTTCAAATGACACTGCAACTGGCTACATCTTGTCAAGCGAGTTTGACGTCACGTGACAAAAAAAGCCGCGTTTTGTTTACAATATGGGTATAATATTAGTGATTATTTCCTTGTTTTTATTTCTCGCTCCCTTGATTTTTGTTTTTTTATATTGTCTTCCTGCTTGTTCATCTTCTTTTTTTTGGTAAGCAATAGTGCAGTTACCGACTTACCGTCCATGGGATACTATACGTTGGCCATCTCCCAGAGTGGGTATGTGGCATGGATTTCAGGCTACAAACAAACATTATGGTTCGCTTGCACTATTTCAAGTCATATCACATACTTGTGGTTGCCATCCACGCTGCGTAGTTTGTTAACTTACTGGCTTCATTCATAGTTTGCTCCATTGTGACGTAGTATCCAGTTTTCTTCTGCGTCCGCGCCGCAACTTGGCCCAAGAGTAATAATATTTGTCAGAGTTTAATATCTCAAAAGCAGATCAGATTTCACTTTCCGCAGCGTTAAGAGACGTGCGCAGAAACGGACTACTTCGGGTAGTGCTACATGTGCAAATGCTTCACCTCCGTAGCTTTCCCTTCAGTGCCTAGAAAGGTTGTCGCCGAGTATAGTTTATAAGTGCATGTAGCACAGGACCGCACGTGACAGCCTGACCTTAGTTTTATGTCCTTAACGTTTGCATTTTATGGTTGTACGTATAGTTGTGTTTGTGTGTGTACACTCGTGGATCGATTGAATTTTGTAGATGGCAGCCGTAGGCCCAAAAATACCTGGTATAACATCGTAGTCATTGAAAGAGCTGATGGTGATTGACTTTGTGGTCGTTCCGTGGTTGACATGCAGCGTGTGGTCAGTTTTGCGGCACGCGTAGGTCATCATGCTTCTTTTTTAGCAGTCATCATCTTGTACCCGGTCTGGAGCTGTTCACGTGACAGTCAGATGTAATATCTTATTTACTCGAACATGGCGCCGTTTTTTTTTGCTTCAAATTTTCGCTACTAAGGTCGAACCTCGCGTACGGAGTACGAAAATTCTATTTTTTCTTGCTAGGAGTAATGAAATGTCACCCCTCGCGTTGCAATTGTGCTCGTGTTACAATCAAATAAATACGGTGTGTGTAATAAACAACCACATGCGTACGCAACTTAAGTTTTTACCTGTTTTCTTGAACGTTTTCAAACCGAGTTTTAACTAAAAGACGTAATATTTTCCAGAGCACCAGCCTATGTGCATTCAGGTGGAAATGGACGCTGGAGGGAGTCAACTATAGAGTATTTTTTCCTGCTATTAAAATCTTTTTGTATTTGTGAATACAACAATGCCACCGGTCTCGAAGCTTCCTTTTCTTTCGTCTGATAGTCACGCACGCGGCATGCTTCAAGTTACTATTTGTACGCCCGAATGTTTCCGGCCGTGCTCGACAGGGCGGCGCTCCATGTCCACGGGAACTCCAGCGCTGGTTCCCCATATCCGCATAACGCGGTTCATGGCATACGGGTACGGGCCACAGGTGTCTGCAGAAAGAGGGTTGACGACGTACGCGGCGCGATTCTGATGTTATTCATGTAACTTGCTGAACAGGAACTATCGCTAAAAGCCACGTTAAGACAAGGTGAGTTGGTTTTGCCGACGCAAGTCGACAAATACATTTGTCCAAGCGACGAATCCAAAGGCATATTATGTTCGAAAATTGTGCATAATTTGAAGCCTCCATTTTTTCTTCAACCCTGGTTGCGAGCAGCGTGAGCACGAGAATAGCGAATCAATACACATTGAACAGCACGTTGTTTCTTGTGTTAGCCTAGGCTCAATTTCACTTCATGGATCGGAATTCAAATATTAGGGGCCCAGTGATGTAACAGTGTCGTGATGATGTTTGCCGCGTGACCTTTATCACATGTATGTGCATTTCTGCTTATGTTTCGTAACGAGTGCCATGCTTTTGTTTTCTTGTCGATCGTGCCGTCTTTCACGCTGTCTTATTCTTCGTCTATACGAACCCTGTTCTCCTCACAATTCTGTACTTCTTGTATAATGTTCAGAAAGGACGTACAGTGACGAGATGCAACTTGCGGAAGAGCCCACAGTGCGGCAGGCAGGTCTCTCGGGACCAACTATGAAAATTGAATGTCGGACCGACCAATGAACCAATCAAACAACCAACGATTGGTGGCCATGCTGCGCCGCCGTGGTGGTCTTGTGGCTAAGGTACTCGGCTGCGGCTAAGGTACTCGGTCGTAGGATCGAATCCCTGCTGTGGCGGTTGCATTTTCAATGAAGGCGGAAATAGTGCAGGCCCGTGTGCTGCGGTTGTGGAGCATGTTAAAGAACCCCAGTTGACCAAATTTTCAGAACCCTCCACTACGGCGTCTTTAATAATCATATTGTCGTTTCGGGACGTTAAACCCCACATATCATCAATGGTGGCCATGCTTGAACGGACCAAAAGCCTACACTGTAACACCGGCAAACTTGAAGTTCATTTTGCAAGTACCAGTAGTCGAAAGTGTGTTCGCGTCACTGATTGATTTTTGCGTGTTGTGTTGGCATTGCTTTCTCCGGGGGCTGCATGTTACAACATATTGCCACCTAGAGTTCTGAGCCGGCAAGCCCTAGAAAACCGAAAAAGGGCAAGGAGAACGAAGAAGTGTGTGTTAGGGCTTCATTAAAAAGATACACACTCGTGTCTTTCTGCCCCGCTGTTCCTGTCTTGTCTTCATGACTCTTGGTGCGTGACAAACTGGTGGACATGCTGGGTAATCTATGCATCGTACCCCTCCACAAAGGAAGAACTCGAGCGTCGTAGTAATCGTCACTCCTGTGCACCGCGCCACCAGAAGAATTCGAGGGCAATCTCCTGAGTTTGGACTGCTCGAAAACAACATGGCAGCTCCGACCAGCCCTAACGACACCAACCCAAATGATACGAATGGCACAACGCCGCTTCATTGCACCTTACTCACACCGCGAACGCCAAATCCCTTTCATGGCACTGCACTCGAGGATGTTTAAGATTGGCTTGTTTATTACAAGTTCGTTGCCGTGCACAACCAGTGGGACGACGTAGACAAACCGCGGCACGTCTATTTCAGTCTTTTGGACGGCGCACGTGTATGGTATGAGAACCGGGAAGGTATTCTTACATCATGGGAAGACTTCAAACGCCGGCTTCTTGGGACATATGCCATCCCTGACCGCCGGGAGAGAGCTGAGCTCAATCTGCAGTCCCGCATACAACTGCCGAATGAAGAGGTTGCGATGTATGTCGAGGACATGACGCGTCTTTTCCACCGAGCTGACCCCGGCATGCCAGAAGAAAAGAAGGTACGGTACCTTATGCGCGGGGTGAAGGAGCAGCTTTTCGGTGGGTTTGTACGCAGTCCACTCAAGACTGTGTCCGAATTTCTCACAGAAGCCGTCACCATCAAAAGCACTCTTAGGCACCGGGCCCCGTCATACGAACGGTACGTCAACGCTTCAACTACGGACTACTTGGGAGCTTTCGATGGCCAAATGGATTTCTTCCAAGAGCTCATACGTTCAGTCATCCGCGAAGAACTCCAGAAGCTGTCAGTGCCCTCGCAGCCCATTATGTTCTCGTGGTCCAGCTTTGTACGAGATGAAGTCCAGCATGCCTTAAGAGAACCACCTTTCATGCGGGATTATCAACCACCCAGTGACTTACCCCGCATGTCGCATGCTCAAGCTTTGCGGCAACCTGTTACAACTGCAAGTTCGTCTCCCCCCGTGGCCCCAGCCATGCTGCAGATGGTCCAAGTGGCGCCATATTACAGTGCACCACGCCTGATCTCGCGGAAATCCGACGTCTGGTGTGTGGCAGATCGACGTCCTCTCTGCTCCTACTGTGGCGAAGCTGGGCATCTGTACCGACACTGTTCTTACCGACAACTTGGACTTGGTGGAGAGCAATCGATCCCTATACTTTTCCCAAGGTGTCTTTGTAGCACGAAGCCTAGTAGATTTCCAGGCTGGCCACTGCGAGGTTCTTGTTACCAACCTCCGCTACGAGCACCGACACCTTTTCCCTGGTACTGTCATCGCCTAGGTCTACCCAGTAACCAATGTGACTGAGTGTTTTGCTTCCGAGGCAACCGATAATGCTCAAACACCTCTCTGGTGTGTCGACATAAATCCAACGCTTTCTGACGAAAACAAACGCAGGCGTAACGACCTGTTGATGAAATTCCACGCCTGTTTTGCACGTTCATCGAAAATCCGTCAGACATCGATTACCAAACACTGTATTATCACCTACGGTGACGCGCACCCTATACGGCAACAGCCTTACCTTGTTTCACCAACCGAGCGATGCGTGATTCAAAAGCCAGTTAAGGAAATGCTTCAAGACGGTGTAATACAGTCATCAAGCATCCCTTGGTCATCGCCAGGGGTCCTTGTAAAGAAGAAGGATGGTATACTTAGCTTTTGTGTCGAATATAGGAAGCGTAATAACGTCACAAAGAAAGACATGTACCCGTAGCCTCGTGTGGATGATTCTCTTGAGAGGCTGAGGTAAGCAAAGTACCGTTCCTCAATCGACCTCAAAAATTGGTTACTGGCAGGTTGAAGTTGATGAACGTGACCGCGAAAAAACTGCTTTTGTAACTTCTGACGGTCTGTATGAATTCCGAGTGCTCCCATTCGGTCTCTGTTCCGCTCCGGCCACATTCTAACAAATGATGGATATCTATCTCGCTGCCCTCAAGTGGAAAAGTTGCCTCGTCTATCTAGATCATGTCGTTGTCTTTTCAAGAACGTTTGACGAGCACCTTCTTCGCCTTAGGTGTGTTCTTGAAGCTATACGATCCGCTGACCTTACCCTCAAGCCTGAGAAGTGCCATTTCGGCTACAAAGAACTGAAGTTCCTTGGTCACGTTGTGAGCGCTGCAGGCGTTCGGCCCGATCCCGAGAAGACTGTCGCTGTGGGTTTTCCAACTCCGACAGACAAGAAAAGTCTTCGCAATTTCTGGGGCTCTGTGCATACTATCGCCGCTTTATTGAAAACTTATCTAAGATTGCGGAGCCACTCATCAGACTTACGCGTGATGACACCCCATTTCTGTGGGCTGACGAACAAGCGACTGCCTTTGGGGCACTGCAACATCGGTTGTCTTCCCCTCCTGTATTTGGTCATTTCGATGAGGACGCTGACACAATGGTGCGCACTGACGCAAGCAACATTGGTCTCAGAGCTATCTTGGTGCAAAGACAAGATGGGACCGAATGTGTGATTACCTACGCGAGCCGCACTCTATCACGTGCCGAAACCAACTATTTGTCAGAGAAAGAATGTCTTGCGGTAATATGGGCGATTACAAAGTTCAGGCCTTATCTATATGAGCGCCAATTTAAAGTTGTGACTGATCACCACACTTTGTTGGTTGACTAACCTCCGAGACCCCTCTGAGCGATTAGCACGATAGAGTCTGCGACTTCAGGAGTTCGATGTCACCATCGTATACAAGTCGGGTAGAAAGCATGACGACGCCGACACGCTATCACGAGCACCTCTGGAATCCGACCATACAGCTGTAGAAGATGACAGTGCCTTCCTGGGTACTCTCAGTGGGGCGGACCTCCTCAGTAAGCAACGAGCGGACCCCGAGTTAAGGCCCATCATCGATCATTTAGAAGGCAGCACCGCGTCTGCTCCTCGTCCACTTTCCCGTGCGTTGCCGTCATTTTGCTTACGACATAGCATATTATACAAGAAAAACACCGGTGTCGGCAGCAGATCTTATCTTCTAGTCGTTTCTCAAGATCATCGTGATGACATCCTATTAGCCTGCCACGATGAGCCGACATCCGGCCATCTGGGATACTCACGGACGCTCGAGCGGGTACGACAGCTATATTTCTGGCCAAAACTAGCAGGTTGTGTCAAACGCTACGTGAAAGGATGCCGCGAATGTCAGCGTCGCAAGTCACCACCTGCAAAGCCTGCAGGCTTCATACGACCCATCGAACCACCAGGTACGCCGTTTGACTAAATTGGGATGGACCTTCTTGAACCGTTTCCTTTGTCTCACTCTGGAAACAAGGGGATCATCGTCGAAACTGATTACTTGACGGGTTACGCTGAAACGAAGCCACTGCCACGCGGTACATCTTAAGTCACTCAGTTTTTCATGAAAAACATGGTACTTCGTCACGGCGCCCCGTCATTCATCATCACTGACCGAGGGACAGCGTTTACGGCAAAGTTGTTGGACGACATCTTCAAGCTCAGTTACACGAACCACCGTAAGACAACCACATACCACCCCCTGAGTAACGGCTTGACAGAAATGCTGAAGAAAACGCTGGCGGACATGATTTCTGTGTATGTGGATGTGCAGCATAAAACGTGGGACAAGATCCTGCCGTACATAACGTTTGCGTACAACACCGCAACCCAGGAAACGACAAGGTTTACACCCTTCCGCCTCGTTTACGGTCGAGACGTGCAAACCATGTAGACACCATGATTCCTTGTGAGATTGACCAGCATGAGCTGCGAACTCCTAATATGGAGGATTATATTCAGCGTGCAGAGGAAGCACGTCAACTAGCTCGCGTGCACATAAGATCGCAGCAATTTGAAGACGCCCGAAGGTACAATATCCACCATCGACCAGTCACATATCAACCTGGTGACAAAGTGTGGGTTCGGACTCCTGTTAGACGGCGAGGTCTCAGCGAGAAACTCCTGAGCAAGTACTTCGGACACTACAAAGTATTATGGTGGTTGAACGAGGTCAACTATGAAGTTATTCCAGACGGAGGCTCGGCAACGACCCAGCGCCACTCACCACGAACAGAAACTGTGCATGTCATTCGCCTAAAACCTCATTTTACGCGTTAATACTCACCTTATTGTGCCTGGGCAGCAAACATTTTCTTTTTTTGTTTACATTATCTGTAGGGTCTCGAACGAACTTTGGACTGTGTCAATGTTTTTTTTTATGACCAACCACAGACTTTTTTTTCGCACCTGCATATGCCCTGTGCACTATAAGTATCGTTTCCCCTTTCTTTTTTTACCCTTATGGGCCCTGCTGTTTCCATGTGTACGAGCATCGAGTCGATACTCTAATGGGAGGGGGAATAATGCCACCTAGAGTTGTGAGCCGGCAAGCCCTAGCGAACCAAAAAAGGGCAAAAAGAAAGAAGTGTGTGTTAGGGCTTCGTTAAAAAGATACACGCTCGTGTCTTTCTGCCCCGCTGTTCCTGTCTTGTCTTCATGACTCTTGGTGCATGACGATATATTAGGCGTGCTTTTAGGTCTGTAACAAATATCTACAACAAAAAAGTATACATAATTTTTTCGCTCAACGAAGTCCAGCATGTCTCACTGAAGAATAATTGTAAGGCTTCATTAAAATGTAGAGCTACATTGCGCAACTTGAGATCGTAATGGTGTTCTGAAAATGAGCTTATTCACTTATCAGTTGATAGGGTTTCCTCGCAACAGTACAAAGCGAACATGTGTGAGTGCACCTTAAAAGCCACCTGTTGAACGGATTCACTTACTGGTCAAGATATAAATAACAAAAAAACCTTATCACTTTATTTCAAACTGTATTTTTTATTTATCAAAACTAATAAGCTGTCTTCTACTTGGCAACGTGACAGCTTTTGAGCGATGGGCCCACTTTATACACGTGTTGCCTATTGTCGTATGGAGTCATCTCGGCGGACGTCCATGATATGTCGGAGCGTCCGCTGCGTCTGAAACAAGGACAAATAATGCCCAAAAGGAAAGAAATAGCACTGCCGTCCAGTTGTATCAATTAGGCGAAATTGATAAACACCTATAAAAGGGCTCATGCTACAGAGAACTGCTTTCAGTGTGGTATTGCAATGAGTGCCAACGCGTTTACGCTCGCACTGTCTTTTCTTTGCATCGGAAATACTGTCCTGGCCAAGCTCGGAGCCCCGGGAGGGCCACTCAAGAAGCACTACGACTTTCCGGACGTTTTAGAGGTACCGCATGCTAAGGGACCATCGATTAGGTTCTGCTATGAACAAGAGTCCTGCCCACTCCCCATTCCGACTAAAAAACAACTGAATCTGCTACAATTTAACCTTACTTTATTTGTACACTTCACGAATACATTATGGTGTAGTCACAATTAACGCCAACCTATTGAGCTCTAATGCAGCGCTCCTCTTGGATATTTGGAATTTCAATGATGTGATTAAAAAGTGCGGCTGAGATTGCAGTTATGCAAAATGGAGGGAGCTTATTTTTGAACACTTCCAAAACACAAGTGGCGCAGTGTATTAATATATCGTATGTTTATTACGCCGGTTACCATTGTCCTAAATAACTTCCAGCGCTCGAAGCTTGCCACGCTTAATTGGTTGTAGCTTTTGTATACATCGGTGTTTATTTACCAGATTTCATAGGATTCCGAGCGGTACTGGTCCTAATGCGATGTCGTCGGACGGTACGTGTACGACGCTTACGCGGAGATGATAGCTGAAGTCTGGTCAGTGCATTGTCGTTGTTTGCAATGCTTGCGGTGGTTTTCTGAATAAGAGCTGCTTTTTGACCCTAACAAACGCAGGTGGTTTCTGAGTACAAAGATGCGATGTCGATATCCGATTCGGACAATGACACCATTTTCGACTGCCTCTTGACCAACAGAACGGAGGTTGACTATGAGGCACGAACATTCAAGTATGTTTGGACCATTCAAGGTGTGGATGGTTCGCCCAAGTAAGTAACACTTTATGTATGCCGGCCAGGGTTTCCTGGTCGAAAAGAGATAAAAAGAGCTACAAAACAAGTCAGCAATTCATTGATTGATATGCGAGGCTTAACGTCCCAAAACCACCATATGATTATGAGAGACGACGTAGTAAAGGGCTTCGGAAATTTCTGCCATCTGGAGTTTTTTTGACGTGCACCCAAATCTGAGCACACGGGCCTACAACTTTTTCGCCTCCATCAAAAATGCAGCCGCCGCAGCCGGGAATCAATCCCGCTTGAGTACCACGGCGGGGCGACAAGTCAGCAAGTTTCCAACTTGAGCAAAATGCCCTGAAAGTAGCTGAAAAGGAGAACGCAAGTGTGAAAACAAGCTCGCTGAAGATGTCTAAATGTCAAAAGCATTTCGGCGAAAATGTAACATGCATAATGCACAGGATGAGCACTTCCAAACCAGAAAAGCTTAGAATAAAGCAGGCCTTGTTGAGTTTAACAATCATTTCATGCAGGATGCCGAAGTCTTGAAACAGCTTAAAATATCACACTCTTTTCACGTATCTTACATTCTTGAATAATTGAAAAAAAGACAAGAAAACAAGCAAACAGGATTTATTGATCTAAAAACCACAGTTCCCGAGATTGAAGCATAATGCATTTAGCCATGAATTATTGTACACTTTCTGCGAATGTGTCAAATTCACATAATATAATTCGTAGCCAATAAATTATGCATTTCAAGAATGAAAGTAAAAGAAAGCGTTTTTTTCGTTAAGCTTTACTATCTATTCGTAATAAGCAAGGGATTGAATATTTATTTATTCTTCAATAAGTGCTGTTCTATTTGATATGCGAAGCATTTGTTAGTGACCCAAATGCACAGTGACCATTTAGAGTAATCTATCTATCTATCTATCTATCTATCTATCTATCTATCTATCTATCTATCTATCTATCTATCTATCTATCTATCTATCTATCTATCTATCTATCTATCTATCTATCTATCTATCTATCTATCTATCTATCTATCTATCTATCTATCTATCTATCTATCTATCTATCTATCTATCTATCTATCTATCTATCTATCTATCTATCTATCTATCTATCTATCTATCTATCTATCTATCTATCTATCTATCTATCTATCTATCTATCTATCTATCTATCTATCTATCTATCTATCTATCTATCTATCTATCTATCTATCTATCTATCTATCTATCTATCTATCTATCTATCTATCTATTCATCTATCTATCTATCTATCTATCTATCTATCTATCTATCTGTCTGTCTGTCTGTCTGTCTGTCTGTCTGTCTGTCTGTCTGTCTGTCTGTCTGTCTGTCTGTCTGTCTAACATTCCACGTCTGTCTGTCTGTCTGTCTGTCTGTCTGTCTGTCTGTCTGTCTGTCTGTCTGTCTGTCTGTCATTCTACGTCTATCTGCCTGTCCGTCTGTCATTCCCTGTCTGTCTGTCTGTCTGTCTGTCTGTTTGCCATTCCACGTCTATCTGTCTGTCTGTTTGTCAGCCTGTCTGTCAACCCACGTCTGTCTGTCTGTCCATCATTCCACGTCTATCTGTCTGTCGGTCATTCCACGATTATCTGTCTGTCGTGGGGCTGTCTATCTATCATTCCACGTCTGTTTGTCTGTCTGTCTGCCTGCTTGCCTGCCTGCCTGCCTGTCTGTCCGTCTGTCTGTCTGTCTGCCTGCCTGCCTGCCTGCCTGCCTGCCTGCCTGCCTGTCTGTCTGTCTGTCTGTCTGTCTGTCTGTCTGTCTGTCTGTCTGTCTGTCTGTCTGTGTGTGTGTTTGTCATTCCACGTCTATATGTCTGCCTGTCAGTCTGACATTCCACGTCTATCTGTCTGTCATTCCACGTCTGTCTGTCTGTCTGTCTGTCTGTCTGTTTGTCATTCCACGTCTACCTGCCTGCAATTCCAAGTCTGTCTGTCTGTCTGTCTGGCTGTATGTCTGTCATGCCATGTCTATCTGTCTATCAGTCTGTCTATGTGCCTAAGTCTGGGCGCTTTGATGAATATATCTTGCTAATAATGGCGTAAAGAACTTGCAAATTATTTCGTGTGCGTTGTCAGATCTTTTGCTGCATATACATGTGGCCCATAAACGTACACTACACCGGCGGTGGTACGCGGTATCGACGCCACCCATGACCGACAGATCACATCCACCAAGGAAACGCGAGAGTATAGATTGGTGAATTAAATGAAAGAGCATTAACATAAACCATCATCAGCAGCATTACCTCAAAAAATTAAACAAAAATCTATATCAGTGTTTCAACAGCAACCGAACAGAAGCATTCCACGTGACAGTCAAGTATTCTACCTCGGAGCCACGTCACGTCTGAAAACTGCTAAATAAATTGGCAGTTCCCACTTATTATGAAAATCGATGATATGCGAAGCACGAATGATAAAAGTTCATATGTCACTTTATAATCAGCACAACGTCTTCAGGTGGAGGTAAATCATGCCGTACATGACTTCCGTGTCATCATTATCAAGTTTTGATGTGTCGTTTACCTTCGACATCTATTCACATCACGTGATACCCAATTTAGTATATGTAGAGCTAGCGAAGCAACTGCGAGCACGGTATGAGCGGGATATGTTGTCATGTTCTTGCATCACACGCGTGTCAGGATTATCATGTTTGCACCAGTCATATACTTTCGTCATCCATTGACGTACGTAACACCAAATTTTGTATATGTCGAGCTAGCGAAACGGCTGTGAGCACATCATGAAGGGCACAATATATTCCAGTGTAGCGTTGACGCGTGCGCACGCTGGGCTCAGCGACGCTACGTTAGCAAAACGCGAGCATTCCATTGCCTGACGCCAGGCGCGACCAGCGTCTGTTGGCGTGGACCGACGGCAACCGCTGCAAAATGCCGAATTTCGCATTGATGCGTTATGCAGACAACACTGCGTCTCCCTCATTTCGTGACAGAGGGACGCCGGACGCGTTGAAACGCGCATACGTGAAAGCAACGCAGCGCGGCGCGCACCTGCGAGTATTTGGCAGGACCGGCGCCTGGCGTGGCAACGCCGGCGTGACGCAGCGAAATGAACGCCGGCGAACACGCTTAGCGCGTCACGTCGAAACGTATTGGCACCTTCGCTGTGGCATGTAGTCATGTTCGCACATGACATGCATCTCATGGTTATCATGTTTACACCAGCAACATGCCTTCGTCATCTATTGGCGTCATGTAATACCAAATTGGGCATTTATGAAGCTAGAGAAATGGCCGGGAGTGAATCATCAGTGTCGCAGGTAGTCATGTTGTTACATGGCACGCATGTCGTGATTATCATGCTTGGATGTGTCATTTACCTATGTCGTCCGTTCGCGTCACGTAATACTGAGTTTCGTACATGTGAAGCTAGAGAAACGCCCGTGAGCGCATCACGAGTGTAGCATGCAGTCGTGTTGGTACACGACACGCATATCATGATTATTATGTTTGCACCAGTATCATACCTTCGTCATCCATTCACGGGCCGTAATACCAAGTTTGGTATAAATGAACCTGTAGCGAAATGGCCGCCAGCGCATCATGAGCGTCACATGTAGTCATGTTGTTTCATGACACGCATCTCATATGATTATAATGTTTGCACCAGTCACTTACCTTCGGCATCCATTCACGTAATGTAATACGAAATTCGGTATATATGACGCTAGCGAAACGGCCGCGAGCGCATCATGAGCGTGGCATGTAGTAATGTTGTCACATGACGCGCATGTCATCATTTTTATGTTAGGAACTGCCGCTTGTGCTCGCCATGCAATTATGTCATACCATACCAATTTTGCAACATGCCGTGTGAACGAAATTACCGCAAGACCTGCAGCACCATGAAATGTAAATCATGATATTTATGACATACATGACTTCATTTTCATGTCATGATTACTCAGATATGTTCTTCATAGTCATGTTATACCATACGAAGTTTGGTATCGATACCATTATCGAAACGGCCAGGAAAGCTAAAACTCGTAGGCGTCTATATAGATAGATAGATAGATAGATAGATATAGAGATAGATGGATAGAACGATAGACAGACAGACAGACAGACAGACAGACAGACAGACAGACAGACAGACAGATAGATAGATAGATAGATAGATAGATAGATAGATAGATAGATAGATAGATAGATAGATAGGTACGCTCAACGTCGCCGAAGTTCGCCAAGAAATGCTTGGCATTTAAATCCTGCAAGAAATGCTGCGTTTACAACGTATGTGCAGGGAAGAAGTCCTTATGACTGGGATGCCTGGGCCTGCATCTGGATTGGTCAGGTTTTTCGTGGAGGGCGGTAAGTAGGTTTGAATCGGTTAGTTTGGGTACACCGTTGGAGAATAAGTCAATTGTGTTGAGGATACTTGTTTTGTCATGGTGGCAAGCGAAAAGCCACCAACATATATTCTGCTGCCTCACATACTTATGAATGTCAGCGCAAACACTATAATCAATATTGTTTAGCTGCCAGATTGTTTTGCTCTACACACTGCAATGTCACACGTATTGTGTAGTAAACATTGTAAGATGTATGTGCCAAGAGGTAGAAGTCAATATGGCTGCCCCAAGGAAAAAGAAAACAAAGAAATAGTTGTATAGCATTTCCTTAAGCTTAGGCTGAAGTGGCGTAAAAGCAGAAAAGGGGTTTATCTTTTTGTTAAATAAAATCCTCATGCAGAGTAAAGTCAGGAAAGTGTGTAGCTTCATAATAGCCCGACCATGCGCTTCGCACTTACAGCAGTTTCATATCACTTGATGCATAAAATATTATTATTTTTGTTGAATCTACTCATATAAATTAAACATGCTAAAACGGCAGTACTTTTCACATTACGAACTATCTGGGCATGTAGCCATACGTTAAAATTAGGTTGTTCATGAAGAAAAACAGCGCGCAAGCGCGCTACTCTCTGTGTTTGGTGAAGTGACATCAAAAGAATCAAATATATGACATTAGTAATATAAAATATTACTCAATTGAAACCACCGGACCATTTGATTGCCTCTGGCTATGGGTGTAGTCCTATTACTACAGAATGCTGACACTTTTCATGCATGCATTCATATAGTTATGCACACGTTAAAATATGAACATGATTTAGAAAAGTTCGCCAAGTGCGAATATGGGCTATACCAATCATGTGGAGCTCAGCTAAACGGGAAGTTTGCATGAAGGGTGCCAATGTCTCGGCCCCCACGCATTTACTTCAAAGCAAAAACCGCACAAGGGTTAGGAAAGGGCAATGCCAACGCTTCAGTTACGCACACAATATGGTACGCATATCCTTAAGTAAATAGCAAAAATATGCTTGTTTCGTGGTTGTTCATATGACACTTGGTTTTACGTATTCGCGAATGAAGATATTTTATACTAAGGACCCAAAGATTTATTTTTATGCATCTGGCATTAATGTTGCTTTGTTTATTAGGTGCAGGCAGTTAGGCTACATCAGATCCACTTACCCGATATAAGTGTACGCGATATAAAGGAGGCCCCTGTTCCTACCACGAGTGCGGAGAGACACGTTGAAAGCATGCTACACCTAAAGTATAATTACCAACAACAACAAAAGAAGCATGCATCGTGTTAAACAAGTTGACAAATGACTCGTACGTTGTGACACAACAAAAAACAAACAAGTAATCAAGTCAGTGAGGTTACATAGGCATTTGTAGTCTTTTTTCGTGTATTATAGGAAGTATGGCAGATATGTCAAGAAATTAAGTCGTGGTCTTCTTCCCATCATTTTGTTGGGTGTTTCTGTGCATGTAAGAGTAGTAGTCAATGCTGTTCATCACAATAATATGAGTGGTTCACGTCCCAAAACTACGATACGGTTATGAGAGACGCTGCGATGGAGGGCTCCGAAAATTGCCACCATCAGGTGTTTTTCAACGTGCACTGACATCGCAAAGACTCGGTACACCGCCGGTACACTTACTACAGCTGCACCGACGCAGAGCAAGCGCTGCTCGGCTGCTTGCAAAAGTGGAACACTCTTTTCAAGCGAAAGCTTTAGTGGCTTAGTCGAGTGACTTTCGTTGTGCATCTACGCGTATCCTTGTGGCGAAAAACGGATAACCCTTGGTAAACCACGCGGACTTAAGTTCTGGCGTTGCAGCTGTGCAAGAACTTACAGCGAACGAGTTCGTCGGCTCGTCTTTCTAGCCCCAGCATCCGCGGTGAAATCACAAGAAGCGTGAGCATCTTGTGATTATCTGCTTGCAACGGAGCACGTGAGCATGAGCGCCCGTTTGGGCTTGAGGGGCCCGGCGTTTTTAGGGGCAAAGCTCTTTAAAGCGGCACCCGTTCGTCCTTCGTAGTAGTGCGTCACATGTGTTACGCTTTGACCTGCAAGGTGGTGCCGGGGGGAGCTTTCTCCTTTGCGTTGTTGAACAATAAAAACTGACAGATCCCACGTACAGTGGGAATCGATGATATGCGAAGCACGAATGAAAAATGTTGATATGCCACTTTCAATCAGCACAACGTTACGAGGTGGAGGTAAATGATGCCATACATGTATTCCGTGTCATGATTATCATGTTTGGATGTGCCGTTAACCTTCGTCATCTATTCACGTCACGTGATACCAAATTTAGTATATGTAGAGCTAGCGAAACGGCCGCAAGTACGCTATGAGCGCGGTATGTTGTAATGTTCTCACATGAAGCATATATCAGATTTATCATGTTTGCAACACTCATATATTTCGTCATTCATTTAGGTTACGTAACAGCACATTTGGTATATGTGCAGCTAGCAAAACGGCCGCGAGCGAATTATGAAAGGTCCTATATTCTCCAATGTAGCGCTGACGCTCGCGCACGCTGAGCACAGCGTCGCTACGTTAGCAAAATGCGAGCACTCTGAAATCGGACGACAGGTGCGACCAGTGTTCGTCGATGCGGCCCGACGGCAACGGGAGTGATAGGTGACATGCAGCATTTAGCGCCGATGCGTTACGCAGAAAACACTGCATCTCCCTCTTTTCGTGACCGAAGGATGCCGGACGCACTGAAACGCGCATGCTTCAGAGGAACGCAGCGCAGCGCGCACCTGCGAGTATATGGCAGGACCGGCGCCTGGCGTAGCAACGCCGACGTGACGCGACGAAGAGAACGCCGGAGAGCACGCACATTAAGTCCTGTCGAATTGTATTGGCGCCGTCACTGTGGCATGCCGTGATATTCTCACATGAAATTCTTATCATGATTATCATGTTAGCACCAGTCACATACCATCGTCATCCGTTGGCGTCACGTAATAGCTATTGTGTCATATGTGAAGATAGCCAAACGGCCGCGAGCGCATCATCAGTGTGGCATATGTAGTCATGTTGTCACATGACACGCATGTCGTGATTATCATGTTTGGATGTGTCATTTACTTATGTCATTCGTTCGTGTCGCGTGATAGCGAGTTTGGTACATGGAAGCTAGCAAAACCACCGCGAGCACATCATGAGCGTAGTTGTAGTCATGTTGTTACATGACACGCATCTCATGATTATCATGTTCTCACCAGTCACATACCTTCATCATCCATTCACGTACTGTAATATCAAATTTTATATATGTGACGCAAGCGAAACGGCCACGAGCGCATCATGAGCGTGGGATGTAGTCATGTTGTTTCATGACACGCATCTCAAGATTATCATGTTTGCACCAGTCACATACCTTCATCAGCAATTAACGTACTGTAATGCCGAATTTGGTATATGTCACGCTAGCGAAACGGCCACGAGCGCACATGAGCGTGGCATGTAGTCATGTTGTTTCATGACACGCATCTCAAGATTTTCATGTTTGCACCAGTCACATACCTTCATCACCAATTCACGTACTGTAATGCCGAATTTGGTATATGTCACGCTAGCGAAACGGCCACGAGCGCACATGAGCGTGGCATGTAGTCATGTTGTTACACAACACGCATGTCATAATTTTCATGTTACGGTCTGTCGCTTGTGTTCGCCATGAAATAATGCCATACCATATCAACTTTGCCGCATGCCACGTGAACGAAACCACCGCAAGAGCTGCAAGACCGTAAAAAGTAAATCATGGCATTCATGACATACTTGTCATGATTTTCGTGTTATGACTACTCATATATGTTCTTCATAGAGTCATATTATGTCGTACCAAGTTCGGTATCGATAGCATCAGCGAAACGGGCAGGCGAGCTAAAAGTCGTAGGCGGCTAGATAGATAGATAGATAGATAGATAGATAGATAGATAGATAGATAGATAGATAGACACGCTCAAAGTCGCCGAAGTTCTCTAAGCAATGCTTCGCAATTAAAAAGTTCGCAGCGTGCGCGTTAGCAAAAACCCGAATTCTCCTGTCTCTCATTCCCTATTAGCAGCCATTCGCATGTATATTGAGCACTATCTCACAAGAAAGGGTTGCTACGTTATACTCGCTGGGCATAACCTCCTTGGTTTTAGAAAGGTTTAGCGAACGTTGGACCGAAGTGCCATCAATACAGTGAACTAGTATATACCATGAAATCGAGGTGGTTAAAGTTGGGAAGTAGACACGAAGCGCAAGCCGTAAGAAAGTGTGCGTGTGCCACCTCTTGTTTAGTCCTTGCAATGTCCGCTGGATGGCGGTGCTTCTATATGCGGTAACTATATGATGAAAAGATGCGATATGGTGGTACTTGGAGTGTTGACTAGATGGATGAACGGGCACACAGACAAATGCATGGACGGACGCATGGATGGCTCTACGGACGGATGGACGCATGGATGGATGCAGGGGCGGATGCATGGACGAATGCAGGAATCGACGCATGGATGGACGTGTGGACGCACGAACAGACGCACGCACGAACGGGCGGATGGATGCACGGATCGTCACAGAGACGGACACATGGACGGACGGACGCAGAAACGAATGGATGGACAGATGCTTCGCATGAATCAGGAAATGTCGCTTTCAATTTTACCTTTATGAAAGACGCACCTTTGGACAGCATTACTCGTACGTTATGCGGGAAATGTCATGGCATGAAATTTGAATATATATATGTATATATATACTCGCTATATATATATATATATATATATATATATATATATATATATATATATATATATATATATATATATATATATATATATACACATATATAAATATATATAAAATAAGGTAAAGAAATGTATACCTAAGGGCTCGTTTTTCCGGGTTTTAACACAATATTAATGAGATCTAACAGACAGTAATGCCAAGGAATGTACAGGGGAAGTTATTAAAACCAATGGAATGTAAATCCCACGGCTGGTTATTTTTTTCATCCACTTTTCTTTCTTCTTATTTACATTCTATTGGTTTTAATAACTTCCCCTGTACAATCCTTGGCATTACTGTCTGTTAGATCTCATATATATATATATATATATAATGTATGTCAATTCTGGTTCCTGTGATATGGACATGACTAGAAACAAATTAGATGGGGGGTCTCTGACACGAGTGGCATCATACATGGGGCCTTGGAGCTGTAACCGCAGAGCCTAACCATTAGATTGACGTAACTAGAGGAATAAGAATGGGATGGAGCACATTCGGCAAGCTTTCTCAAATAAATACATGTAGATTTTCACTATTCTTCGAGAGGAAGGTACATAATAGCTGCATCCTTCTGGCATTTACCAACGCAGCAGAAGCTGGGATTATTATAAGTGTTCATCATAAGTGGAGGACGATGTATTGAGCAACGGAAACAGACAGACAGACAAAGGACTTTATTGGGTCCTAAGAAACGCTGCTCCTTTAGAGCAACGTCGCGGGCCGCTCCCACGTAGGAACGGGGAGGCCTAACCTCACCACCGCGTCGTGGGCTCTCTGGACAGCCCGTAGTTGTGGCAGCAACTCTGAACTTCGTAAGGCAGAGTCCCAATCTTCTTCTGTGAGCCTACTTGGGCCCCGTAATGAGGGGCACTGCCAGAGCATCTGTGCTAAGTCACTAACCTCACCACAAACAGGACAGGTTGAGTCAAAAGCCTCTCAGGAGACTATGCTGAGGAAAAGTAGGCTTGTGTAGGACCTGGTCTGGAGCCTTCTAAGCGTGATGGCTTGAGGTCTACACAACTTGTTGTGTGGTGGAGCGAATGACCACCTACTCAACTGGTAGTGTTTAGCCACTTCCCTGAAAGTAAGTAAAGCGTCCCTGAACATCTCACTGCCAACCTGTGGACCTACGTCCTCCTCAGCACGGAGGGTTAGTGCGCGCGCCCGGGAGTGAGCAGTGTCATTCAGATTTACTTTAGAGTCCAGTAGGGGTTCTAAATGTGCAGGAAACCAGACAATGGCATGTGGAGAAAGTGTCCTATTTTCAAGTACTTCAAATACTTCAGTACAGACGGAACCAGATGCGAAAGTCTTGACCGCTGACCTTGAGTCGGTGAAAATTTGTGATCTACTGTCATCCAAAAGGGCAAGAGCTACAGCCAACTGTTCGACTCTTGAGGGAGTAGAGTCGCTAACTGATGCAGCATTGATAATAGAGCCCATATGATGGACGGAAATAACAGAAAACCTATCTGAGCGACCGTACTGAGCGGCATCGACAAAACAAACTGAATGAGGATCGTTCCTGATGTTCTTCAGAAGTGTGATGGCCCTAGCCCGGCGCCTTCCTACGTTGTGCTGAGGATGGACGTTTCGCAGAAACGGAGACCTGGATGGCAGTACGCTGTTCATCTGGTAGTTGAAGACGGTGATCCTCTACGAGCACCGGACTGAGGCCTAGGACGGACAGAATCTTCCTACCAGCTGGCGTAGACGACAGGCGCATTAACTGTGCAGTCTCTTGGGCTTCAATGATCTCATCTAGGGTGTTATGAACTCCTAGCTGCATAAGCCGTTCAGTGCTTCTTCGCACGGGGATGCCCAACACCCTTTTTACGCTTTTTCTGATCAGAGTTTCTAGCTTCTTTTCGAATCCATACCAAGAGTGCTTGGCAGCAACGTATGTTATGTGGCTCATGAGGAATGCATGAAAGAGCCTCAATAGATTGTCTTCTCTGAGTCCCCCCTTCTGTTCGAAACCCTATTAATCAACCTGATCATTTTCTCGGTCTTGGTTGAAATCTTAGCGATGGTTTGTCCGTTGTACCCATGCGACTCTATAATCATCCCCAGCACTCTAATAGCGTCCACTCTCGGAATAGGGGCGCCACTTATGGTGTGAAGTGCAATGTCTACCTCTGATAAAGGCTTCCAGTTATTTGGCCTGGCTCTTTTTCTGTTGGGCCTGTATAGAAGCAGCTCCGATTTACTCGAGGAGCACCTCAGCCCTGTGCCAGCAAGGAAGAGCTCTGTCTGATCGATAGCTTCCTGGTATGCAGTCTCGACATCCCCTTCGCTACCTCCGGGACACCAGGTGGTAATATCATCAGCGTAAAGGATATGGTTGATGCCCTTCACGTTAGATAGCAGTGTAGACAACTTGCATAGAGCGATGTTAAAGAGAAGCGGAGATATCAAAGCTCCTTGCGGCGTGCCTTTAGGGCCCAGTGCTATGAGAGAGGACTTGATATCTCCGCTATTGAGCGTGGCTTTCCTGGATTCGAGAAATGAGCTTACGTATCTGTGGAAGACTTCGCCTAGTCCAAGGTCTAAAATGGAGTTTATTATGTGCGCGTGAGAGATGTTGTCAAACGCTTTTTCTAAGTCAAGACCCAGGATGTCTCTTGCGTCCCTTGTGTTCACGTCTACGGTTTGATGTTTGGGTAGATTCATTGTGTCTTGTGCGGACAAAGACGGACGAAACCCAACCATGTTCTCGATGTACTTAGAGACACGTTTGTAAATGACGTGCTCCACCACCTTGCCGACACAGGACGTTAGCGATATGGGCCTTATATTGCCTAAACCTGGAGGTCGCCCCGGCGGTGGAATGAAGACAACCGATGCCATTTTGCAGGAGTCTGGGGCAGAACCTTCTCGCCATATCCCACTGACCTCATCGGTAAAATTGATGGATTCGTCTTCCAGGTTCCTGAGGGCCTTGTTCCAGATGCCATCCGGCCCCGGAGCTGATCGTCCACTAAGGTTTTGAAGAACTTCCCAACCGTCGCTGGTGGTAAAGGGCTCTGCGAGCTCATTGCAAGGGGGTCCAGCGTA
Source organism: Rhipicephalus annulatus (assembly GCA_013436015.1). NCBI lineage: Eukaryota > Metazoa > Arthropoda > Arachnida > Ixodida > Ixodidae > Rhipicephalus > Rhipicephalus annulatus. Next base: position 60,081 of record WOVY01010335.1, read on the forward strand.
AGACGGATAGTCTGATCAGCTCGAGGAGCCAATGGGTAAATATCTGTGAGCCAAACCATCCAGTATAGCATATTCAGAATCAGACTGTCTTGCGGCATGTATCAGTTTAGCAATGGCATGCCTTTGATTGCTCTTGGAATTCGACTCGTGCAAAAGGTGCTTTAGGAAATTCCATTTCCCTCCTATTCTCATTTGACCATCAACAGAATTGCACACCTCATCCCACTGCTGCCTAGAGAGGGTTTGGCAGTGGTCCTCGATGGTTAGGTTAAGTTCTGCAATTTTCTTGCGGAGCCGGCGATAGCCTCTGCCTCTTCCACCTATTCAGTAACAATTTCTTGGCCTCTAGAAGGTGCGCAAGGCGGCTGTCTATCTTGTTCATTTCCAAATCTGTGTGTATCTTTTTTGTCGCCTCACCAACGTCTCCCTTGAGCTGTTTGGCCGATTGATCCAGGGTGGGTGTTGAGTCTTCAGCTTGCGCGCGTTCTTTTCTAATATACCGGAAGTGTTCGCAATCTGTGAAACTAAACTCTCTTACGGGTTTGCCTTTTACACTGATATGGGGAGCTAAGACATTATGGTCACTACCCAGATCCACGTGCAAGTTGTGCGAAGTAGCAGATTCAACATTTTTAACAAAGGTAAGATCCGGCGTGGTGTCCCTCGCGCAAGAGTTACGCATCCTGGTCGGAAATGCTAGGTCCGTGGCCAGGGTGAGGTTCAAGTTCACCGCTGCTTGCCACAAATCCTCGCCTTTACGGGATGACCGCAGATAACCCCAACACGGATAAGGAGCGTTTAAATCACCCTCCACCCCAAGCGGGGAGATACCGGCCCTGGTGGCAGCCCTACTCAAGAGCGCTGCAAACCTTTCTTTCGAGTCATTTGGTGAACTATAAATATACAGGATGAAAACGCTACTCTTTAAATTGGTTGGTTGTGAAACTTTACTGAGGTCCTGCAAGGCGCGCGTCAGCGCGCAGCGGGCGACTCCCACGTCGGGACCGTTAGGCCAAGCCTATCCGCCGCTCCGCGGGCCTGCTGGACGGCCCAAAGTTGGTCGGCCAGGAGGGAGCTGCGTAGGGCCGCCTCCCACCTGACCGATGTAGTGCTGGGGTTAGTGTACATTGCCTTGCACTCCCAGAGCATGTGCGCCAGCGTGGATACATCCCCACATGCGGGGCAAGCGTCATTGGGAAACACGTCAGGATAAATAGCATGAAGGGATCTCAGGTTAGGGTACGTGTCGGTGTGCAGTAGTCTGAGCGTAAGGGCCTGTGGCCTATTAAGATTTAGATGAGGGAGTGGATATAGTCTCCGCGCGAGGTAAAAATATTTTGTTATTTCGTTGTACGTGACAGGCGCGTCCCTGTTTTCCGCAACCCCGTTGGCCCCGAATCGTTGCCCGGAACCAGCGCGGTCGGTTAGTGCGCGCGCGGCCTCGTGGGCAGACTCGTTGAGGTTGGGGGGAGCGCCTTGGACCTGTCCAACATGTGCAGGAAACCAAATCAGTACGTGGTGCTTGATGCCTTTGCGGCCACCATTTTAAATGACCCCCCGGAATTATTTCGACCGATGAGTGTTCCTTTTTACTAACATTCATAAAAAGATCATGTGAGATATAGGTGTATCCCTTAGATACGAGCGTGCAAATGCCCCTTCGTCCGTCTTCATAAAGAGCGTGAGATCTGTAACGCGGTAGAATGACAGAATCCGAAAGCGTCTCCTGAAGCAAAATGACGTGTGGCTTTTCAGAGTGAGAACGGATGAACTGCTGAAGAACTGCCTACTTGCGGGTGAACCGCCAGCAGTTCCACTGCCAAATCCTGAACTCTTTAGGCGGACGCGCCATGGTTAGGCTCGAGAGGTATGTGCCTGCGTTCGAGCGCGTTGACCTTAGCGTCCAACGCACAGAAGTTAGCGTCCAACGTATTGACCTTGGCATCGAGTGCCCTCAGCTTGTCCGCCAAGGTATCCACCTTAACATGTACCAATGCGACTGTTTAGCTAAGCGACTAGAACATGTCTCTGATCTCTGTTTTAAAACTATGCATTTCCTAATCAAAAGCGGGCCTCGTCGAAGCGCTCTTTTTGGCTGGACGGACAGTACACTGCACTTCCATGGGTGTTTCGACGGGCGTCTCCGCGGGTTTTTTTACGGGCGTTTCCATGGATGTTTCTATCGGTGTTTCCACAGGCGTTTCCATAGGCGTTTCAACAGGCGTTTCGAATCTAGTGACCGAATCCAGCCCTTGCACAGAGGGAGGGAATGGCTGGCACGGTGCTCGAAGTGACGTCACACTATTTGCAAACATAGAGAGGTTTCTTACTTAGGCAACATTTTGCACAATATATTTTTTAGATGCAAGACTGTACTCATCCACATTGATCATCTGATGTCTTTTGTTGTTACTTAGTGCTGTGAGTTACTAGGCATTTAGTCACCATGATCTTTAAAAGCTAATTTCAGCGTTCTCTCTCATAATGCTGACAACTGTGTTGTTGCATAAATTGGGCAAAAAAGCAACACAGAAAGGCTGTCACAATAAATACACCAACATGGGTATTCTCCTGCAAACAAAAGTCGGCACTGGTCCTGTCATTACCCGTCTTCCTTCTCTCTTTGCCTTGTTTGTGCTGAAACAGCCAAACACCTGATGAGTTAGATGAGAAATATTAACGCATCAAAACTATAAGTGCTTGCATCAGCAACTACACAACAGCGTGATAACCGCACCCCTGCCACACAGCAGCGAAACATATTTTGAACATGCTGGCAGTGTATTGTTTTATGAAGAGCAACTCTGGCAGATTACAAAATCTCACATTGTGCATGCAAGTTTTCTTCAAAGTCAGGCGTACAATGTAGGTGTTGGCCGGTACATTATTAGTTACAAGCAAAGGCGTCTTGCAGGTACACATGCCGATTGCACGAACACCTCTCTCTCTCTCTACACTAGGCACACACATTATATCTTTCAACAAGCACACGCCACTGTTTAGGGGCATAATAACGCTCTACCGTGAACGTATGCTAATCAACCCACTTAGGCGGTTGGCTAGGTGAATCGAGCCAAGTTACAAATTGTATCGCCCGCGAACGTAAACAAAATGCTGCTTTGCATCAAATGGCACTGCAGGCTTCGTTTAATCAACAACGTAGCAAGCGCCGTGTGCGTCTTCCTCACTACATTGCACATATGAAAAAATCGATCACCATACACATGCATGTTGCCGCAGTTGTCTCGAAATAGCTCCAGTAAGGCCGCGCCGATGCGCCATGGCTCTGCTGGCGTTAGCGTTGTCAAAGCGAATCGGCAACCGCACTCGCAAAGGCGCGTAAGGTTGCCGTTTCACGACGCCTCGTTCGAGTGCAGCAAAACACACTTGCACTGAGTGGCATACTTGGTCTACATAAAAAAGTGTCCCCCTTACCTTTAGTTTCTTTCACACTGTCCTGAGGGAAGCGACCACAGGCGTCAGCCGTCACCTCGGAGTCCTTCGAGCGCCCGCCCAACCCGCCGATTCCTTGGACGACTCGCACTTGATCCGCACTCGAACAACCGCGGGAATAGGGCGCAATCTTAGCACATCACACGAACGAGGAACGGCGCTTCCTTGCGTAAATTTAACATTTCGTGCTCTCGTGTGTAGCAGCGCGAACACATGAGAGACGCATACCCACAGAAACAAAGAAGACAAACAACTGTGGCTTTAGCTATGAATGGATTTGACTTGGATATCTGTGTGAGGAAAATAAAAAAAAAACATCTGTCGCTGCTCTAAACTGAAAAAAAATGTATGTTATCTGGCAAAATGACTTTAAAAGTGATAAACGGTTATTCAAAAAAACAAGTTACAACTTATGAACATTTTCACAGGTCTTTGTTTTGTTTTTGTTCTAGCAGACGACAGCCTCCTACTGCTTCTACGACAGACGTAGTGCGGTTTCACGTTCGGTGCGTGTCGCCGACGCAAAGCTCTACAGTAGTGATATCAGAGTTACCAATTCTCAATGAATCATAGGATGGCTACAAAGCAGTAACATTTTGACATAGTGCAGTACGCAATCTTTCAAGGTATGACATTTCTTTGCTCTGAAGCAAATCGAAGCAAGCCGGCCGGCGCAATCAGCTGATGTCGCCACTACGCGAGGCATGGTCGTGCGCAATAGCGTCGCGCCCCGCGCTCGATTTGTCATCAAGCGATAGAGCTACTAAGTGGAATACAGCTAGATGCAGGGATTAATGGCGTATCACTCTAATTCCCTGTGGTGGCCGACTCAATCGCAAGAGAGCACCCGGAAACAACCTTCACCTGCTCAAGCTTGTGTGTGGGTGTAAAAATACTTGTTTTCATCCGCGGCGGGGCCGCAATCTATAGTTGAAAGACATGCGAAAAGCATGTGACGTATATACAATCCCAAAGCATATGCACACAACAATAGATACGATTGCATATCGTACATAAATATATCAACACATAGCGTGTAAAAAGGAAATTTATATACATAACTTAAACGCATGCGCCCCCTTCACCGCGAATAGTTTAGCAAGCTAACGCACTTAGTTAACGTACGCGAGCACAACTGAACGGCGCAGGTTCGAGTCCCGCCATGTTTAACATTTTTTTTGTTTTTTTTCAACGTTTTTATTGTACTGCTATCTTTTCTAATGCCTTACGTTCTAAAACAAAATAAAAGCAATATTGCGTTCAAGTACGTATGTGGGACTGTGTTTTTTGCGCAACAGTTATTAGTATTTTTATTTTCATTATTAATTTTATTTATTTATTTCATATTATAACAAAATTAAGGACTAAGGGGAACATTGGGTCTGCTTGATTGTGAAGGGACTCGAGAAGTGAGAAAACTCAAACCAAAAAATTTATTTGAGAAAAAACTGAGCATTTCACAGCCGGACCAGTTTCTTCAAGGGTAGGCCCTAGGTATGCGCGAGACTTGCTATATGACTCATCTCAAGCTGTGGCAGTTTAGGGAAGGCAATATCACCGAGAAGCAGTTCCAAAATATATTTTGGTTGATGTTTTTTGATTCCTCCAAAATAAGGGCTGCACAATTGTGATCGAGCCAAACCAAGAATTGCGGGCACGAAGTCATGAGACAGAAAATGAATAATGTTGATTGTTTGAAAAATTGCCCTTAATAAAAGGAAGAGTTATGGAGTGCTACGTAGCTTAACTCGCAGTAAAAATTTTATATATACATATGGATAGTTTAAAACGGACAATGTTGCACACACAGGCATTGGTTAAATTTTTTTGCAGCACAGTTGAAGCATCTATGTAGAACTGAAGCATCAAGAGAAGCTCATGCGTCCTCACTTTATTGTGCTTTACATAGCTTGTATGCGTCCATGCAGCCATGATATGATATATCTTAAAGCATTTGTTTAACCTATAATCTTCTTATTCATTAAAGCTGGCCCATAAGTTGTGTCTTATGTAGCACTACAATTGAAGCGTAATCTGCATGGTGGTCTGAAACAATGCTTTTGAAAATCTCAAAACGACCCAGCTCTATACACGACCATCCGTGCATCAATGACAAGCACCATTATGTGTTTGTACATATCAGTTGTGCTCTCATACTTAATTATTTTTCTGACCACTCCCTCTGCCCCTACCTCGTTTCTGTCGTGAAGCTGTGGCAAGTTGTGTGTAGCTGTATTTATATTGTAGGAGCACGTACAATCAATAAAAAATTATTTTTAGGCTACATGCAATTAGTTTTCATAGATTTTAATTTCTTTTGTCGGTACTCAGGAGAGCTAAGCTCATGGTCGATATTTTAAAATGACATTTCTCTTTGCCAATGTTAATGAGAACAATTTCATTAATATTGACAAGTTCATTCACATTGAATTTAGTTCTCATTATTATTGTTTCTACCAAAAAACGAGCCCTTGAAGTTATGCTTTTTTGCTTGATTTGTTTTCGTGTGACAACATGCAAGTAAAATGAGAGTTATTGTCATTCCTTGTGAATGACACAATTTCCGTGTGACAGACTTTAGCACCTGGTCATCTGCAGAAGTTGTATTCATTTTCGAAAAAGGCGAACAGTGGTGACTGACAACACAGACTAGCCTGCGTTATTCTTTTGTACTATATATGTCACTGTGCATTCATTTATAACTTTATAGAGCTGGGATTTCCTGCAGAAAATGTGACAACAACTGTAGAGTTTCCACATTTTTGCAACAATCCACATGCCTTTCATACACTATTGCACATTTTCGTAAGCACCTTACAAAATCTGTATATTTGCGTAAGACCTTACATTCTGCATTTTCCTTATGAAAGCTTCTGTACACTCCATACACTTTCCTTATCCTTCCATATCTTCCATCATGAACTCTCCGTATGCTCCATAAGTTTCCTTATCTTTCCTTATCCTTCCATATACTCCATAAAAAGCTTTCCATATATGCCATACATTTTCCTTATCTTTCCGTATACTCCATAAAAAGCTTTCCGTATACGCCATACAATTTCCTTATCCTTCCTTATACTCCATAGGAAGCTTACCGTAAATGCCATACAACTTCCGTATATTTCCATAAAACTCCATATTTTTTCCGTATGTAGCATAAGGAAATGTTACGGAGTCCATATATTTTCCGTAAGATTTCATACGGAACGTTTCAGTAGGGGAGGAGGTTGTGGAGCCTCACTCATAGCGTTATTAGCATTCTTAAGTGCAACTATCTCGACTCTAAGTTGCGCGATCGCCTCCTTCAGTGCATCGTTCTCCCTTTCCAGCTGAACAATTCAATCATTGTTCTGCTCTGGCAGTATGCCCCCCGTTACCTGTTTCTGGACTTGGTCAGCCCACTCGGTCGCTGTGGCAGCAGTTACTGAATGCTCACGGCCGGGCCCCGTGATCGGGAATAGCTCGGGGACTGGGAACGGCTTGTGGATCGGGGACTGCTCCTGTATCGGGAGTGCCCCCTCGAGCTCCTGGACCGGGACCTGGACTTGTTGGCTGGTTCGGACAGGTGATGTCTCGGTGGGAAGTCCTTGTCAAAGTCGCGTCTCTCTCTTCTGCACTGTCTGACGATGTAAGGTATCTCGAATCTTTGTGTACAGGTTCTGTCGGCCGTTGGATGAGGCCCTCCACAGAAGGCACACTTAGGTGAGCAAACTTGCTGGTCGCCAGGGGAGGGCATTCCGCAACCTTGACAGATAACATTTCCTAAAGTGGGGAATTCCAGAACACTGGAATTCTTCGGGAGAAATGTCCTCCCCTTGCACGGTGACTTGCATAGCCACCTTGATAACTCAAACGCGCTAAGCCTAGCGTTAGGCTGAGTTAAGCCTAACCTTAGGCCTAGCAACCCACGGCGTGGTCGAGCAAGAAAGTCCTTCAAAACTCGGTAAAAATCCACTCACCGAGACAAAATTGTTTCAACGTGGTCTTCAAGACTTCAGGCGTCGACTGGAGCAAAAGGCATCAAACACATAGCTAACTTTCACAAGCAGGAGCCGATGTTTAGACGACGGCATGAATCGGCGCCCCCAAGTGTTCCCAGCAACTGAAAGGAAAATAACATATATAAGCCTAAGAGACAAGAAGAGAGGAGAGCGTATCAGAGATAAAACGGGTTTTATGGACATCATAGTCGAAATCAAGAAAAAGAAATAGTCATGGGCAAGGCACGTAGTGCAAAGACAAGATAACCACTGGTCATTCGGAATTACAAACTGGATTCCAAGAGGAGGGAAGCTGCTGAAGGGAGACAGAAATTGAGGTGGGCAGATAAGCTTAGGAAGCTTGCGTGTATGAATTGGGAGCAGCAATCACAAGACCAAGTTGCCTAGCGGAACCTGAGAGAGGCCTTTGCACTGCAGTTTGCGTATGCAGACGACTGCTGATGATGATGACTATAGTTCGAACTTTCTAAAAGACCACTCACCACGCCATGTTCAAAGAAGATAGGGTGGTTAGAAATTCGAAACATTTCTAAGCGAGTTTCCGCGACTTTAACCGTATCTATCTATCTATCTATCTATCTATCTATCTATCTATCTATCTATCTATCTATCTATCTATCTATCTATCTATCTATCTATCTATCTATCTATCTATCTATCTATCTATCTATCTATCTATCTATCTATCTATCTATCTATCTATCTATCTATCTATCTATCTATCTATCTATCTATCTACAATGTTGAGCTCTCCTAGCCGTTTGAATAATGGAATCTTGACCAAAATTGGCATGGCATAACCGGACTGCATGACGAGCATAAGCTACTAGTAATAACTTGAAAGTTGTGGCGTGTATGTTATGAATGTAATGATTTACAGGACAAGGTTTTGCTGCTCTTGCAGTGGGTTCGTTCACATTACATATTGCAACACTGATATGGTATGACATGACTGCTGGCAAACATAACTGACAGGCCCTAACGTTCGAATCATGACATACATATTATGTGAGTCTAGCTTCACGTATACGAAATATGGTAATACGTGACGCGAAGGCACGACGAGGGTAAATTACACGTCCAAACATGATAATCATGACATGCCTACGTGCTACGCTCATAATGCGCTCGTGGCCGTTTCGCTAGCTTAACATATATCTAATTTGGTATAACAAAACGTTAATGGACGACGAAGGTAAATGACACTTCCATGACTACACATGCTACGCCTGTATAGCGCGCTCGTGGGCATTTCGCTAGCTTCGCATATACCATATTCGATATTACGTTACGTAAATGGACGATGAACAGAAATGCCAGGGGCAAACATGATAATCGGGACATTGAAGTCATGTACGGCATTATTTGTGTAGGCCTCGTAACGCTGTGGTGATTTTTAAAGTAACATACCAACCTTCCTCATTCGCACTTCTTATATGATCGATTGCCACTGTACATGAGATCTGCCACCTTTTTAACTTTGTGAACCTGATAAGTGGTTTTTAAGACCCAAAATATCGTCTAGGTAATATTGAAATTAGACCTAAAGGTGAACCATTTTTTGAGAAGTAGGAAAGGAAGGTTAGAAGAAGGAAAGAAGTAGGAAAGGAAGAAAAGGAAGTGTTGCAATCCTAGCTTCGACTGCTGCACAGCAATTCTATAAATCTAAATGCGTTGGTCATTTATTTATCAAGTGGGAAAATGCTCACTGCCATAGAAATCCTTAACAGCATCGATATTGTTAGAAATGATTTGGTCATAATTCAGCCGTACTTCAAGCAAATCGAGTTTGTGGATGTTATTGAATAATGAAGTACAGGAGCGTTCTTAGTCGGGTAGCGAAAAATTTACTGTGCCCTTATCACCTTGGGCACGAAGAGATTGTTCCCTGGCCACAGTTTTAGTAGCACGCTTTGTACAGAGTGAAACAAATCAATAGTTACTATGTGGCTCAGAGCTATCAACTTAGCCAGTTTTGAGAGGACTTATACGAAACATGTGTCCGAGGAAATTAGTTGTCGATTTTCTGGCGCACGCCAGAGCATTGAAATAAGAATAGTAAGCGTGATGACCTTCCAATTGTTTGTAAGATACATTGTACAAATTCGCGTGGCGAGCAAGGCAATGCCATATTTTGGACGCTCCACAAGAAGATAAAGCCTGAGATTACACTTTGAAGTAAACCAATACTCAGAATGAGTGGTTATGCCTATGCAAGGTCAATATTGAGCTTCCCTAAGCACTATTCTGTGAGGGGCTATATGATTTATGTGTTGAAAAAACGAGCAAAGTTTTAAATCTTTCTCGAAAGAAATTTTGCACTGGTGAACTGCGGCCCTGATATCCATAGACTGAAATCATCTGCCTCATTTGTATGCCAGCTAAAGGGACAATTTAAACATGATATCTTGAGCAATACCACGTGCACAAGTGAACTCAGAGTAAATCCCCATTGTACAAGCTCAGGTTTATTAACAGATTTAACTACTGATTGACTGCTACTTCTCCATATAACTACACCTAAAAGGAAACAAAAAAAGCCAAAGAAGCGTTTATGTGTAATGTGTGTGTAAATGTGAAATGTGTAAATGTGTGGCTCCATTCTCATTTTGTACTTACGTAGAGAGGTCGAAAAATAAGCTCTATTTGATATATATGTCGAATTGCATCTATTTCAAGAATTTCCAACTAACTTCCAGTTGTATGTGGTTCTTTGTTGAATCGTATTGGTTCGAGATGCCAATAAAATGATTTATATACAGGAGAGACTAAATTCACATGCTTTCATCAAACTCGCCATTAGGCGGAGTGTGTACGGGCACTCTGTAAGGTGATCTTTTAGGACTGTACCAACATTATTTTCACACAGTTTCAATTTGACGAAAATTGGAGTGGCGTTTGTCACGTTGCGTCGATTGAGAAAGAGGGAAAACGTTATGGGGTAATGCTGGGAGCTAAGTTAACTTAGAAATGATCCTCATTGGCAGTTCCCTGCAACAAAACATCAATAGAATCGGAACCGGTGCCCCACCATGGTGGTCTAGTGGCTAAGGTATTCGGCTGCGGACTCGCAGGTCACGAGATTGAATCCCGGTAGTGGCGGCGGCTGCAGTTTTGATGGAGGCGAAAATGCAGTAGGCCTGTATGGTCAAATTTGGGTGCACGTTAAAAAAAACTCAGGTGGCCGAAATTTCTGGAGCCCTCCACTACGGCGTCTCTCATAATCATATGGTAGTTTTGGGTCGTTAAACCCTACATATAAATCAATCAATCGGAACCGAACATAAGGAGACATAAAAAAATGACAGAAAAACTCGAAACAAGCCAGTGGTCGTGGCCACTTGTTCAGCTGTGACTTTTTGTCATCTCTGTTTACTAACACGCCCCCACGGCCGATCAGCCTATAAATGGCTACTTGCTTCCAGAAAGTAAACTTTCGGGACACGAAGCCTAATTATGGCGTCAGACGCCATCCAGAGCTGAGGACATTTAATGAAAGTCGCCTTCAACGTGCATCTGGATGAAACTGACTGCATGGTGTCCTTCGATGTGGTTTCTCTTTTCACCAGTGTACCCGTTTCCCTTGCACTTTCCGTGACGCACCGGGCATCCACCCAATGGCGACTCCACTCTGAAAGACAGAGCACCGCTTCCGGTTGAACAGATATGCCGCGGCTGCTGTAATTCTGCCTCTCCAGCACGCATTTCTCAGTCAACAACGGCTTCTTCAAGCAGACCAGGGGGCCTCCATGAGGACGGCGATATCTGCAACAGTGGCAGTGTTTGTGATGGAGGACATCGTAAAGCGGGCGCTTTCTTTGTTTGACCGTAAGCGCAAGATGTTTGTGCACTACGTGGACAACTGCGTATGCGTGGTGAAGTTTGGCGAGGTCGACAACTTGCTCGCATGCCTGAACTCTGTTCAGCATGACATAATGTTTAAAGTGGAAATACAGAACCATTCGGCTCTCCCCTTTCTAGATGTACTTGTGAGAAGACAGCAACAGAAGCTGTCCTTTTCGATTTTTGGAAAACCCACCCACACAGGACACTGCCTGCGTCTAAGCGTGAACCACCCCACACGTGTCAATTATTCTGTAGTGTGAAGCCTTTTTGGGAGAACCGAAATAATTTGCTCGTCGCCAAAGCGGCGGAAGGAGGAAATGAATATAATCATCAGTGACCTTAGCACCAGCGGCTACTCAAAAACGTTTGTTCGCGCAGGTCTCCGCAAGAGTAAAAACGCGGCACTGGCGTCACCGCAACGACAACGTGTGTCAATCCCATACATCGCTGGTGTGAGCAAAACAATAGCTTGAATTCTGAAAAAGGCAGGGGTCAATGTCGTCCACAAGTCATCCTCACTATAGGTAGCTTCATCCCTCACCCCAAATGTCACGCGCCTGCGGAAAAATCTCATAGCGTCGTATACTTGATCTAGTGCACCGACTGCCCCGCTTCCTAAGTTGGGGAAACAAAGAACACTTAAGAAAGGATGCGACAGCACAAGAACGACCTCCATCAAGAGAGCAGCCAACCAAGCGCAGTAGCAGAACACTGCGAGCGGTTTTACCATACATCCACCAGCACGAAACAGTGATTCTAGAAAACTGAACAGAATACCCGCCGGCGACTCTTCCTCGAATCCTGGCACATTCAGCAGACAGGGGAACATCAACCGCTCAACGGGGACATTGCTCTCCCTCTACTGCCAGGGCTTGAGAAGGGTTGCGGCAAACCGCTCACGCAAGCAGAGCAAGCGCATATAAGCGCTGCAGATATCTGGCTTTCTCGCCTCTGAGTAATAAGCCGGTCTGGCTTCGAAACATCGGGTTTCTAAATACAATTCATGGTTTGAGTTTTCTATTATTGCAAGAGCAATTATATGGACACCCTAGGCATGAATTTTGCTGTCGGCGTAGGTGTCGACGTTGGTGACTGCCGTCATTTGCCGTATATGTATACGTATCTATAGATATCAAACGCATGAAAAAAATAACCCATAAAAAGACTCAGGCGCGCAGAATCGAACGCATGACCTCTTGGCTGCGAGTGCGTGATGCTAGCCACTGAACCACGAAGAAGCACCTCATTCAACGTTAAAGCAGCGAGCTATTTATATTTAGCACTTACCGCCGGTGATGCTGATCTCGGGGGAACACTCGCGTTTTCAGCATTACGAGCGCGATGTGGCAATTAGCGCGCGTCGCGAGACCGTCACGACGCGGAGACACGCGCTGATGCGTTCATCTACGCATACTTTGCCCGCAGAGTGGGGGAGGAGGGGGACGGTAGACGCTTAGGCGTGCGAGCTTATCACTCAATGGGGAGAATTGTGCACCTTGGTCTTTCACCAGAATGACTCTGTTCCAATTACCGAGTGCACAAAGGCCACTGCACTCGCTGCACAGTCTCCTTGTCCGAAAAGGGTGCTCTTTTCAGACCCAGCGAAGTAACGATTGAGACACTTATTCACGTCCATCTGTACCTGTGAGTTTGTTCCGTGCGTCAAGACTCACCAGGAAGGAGACTGAGAGCCCCATTCAGAGCAGCATCATGAAATCCATTAACAATATTCTGTCACGTGGGGTGTGCCTGCACAGTGGGTACCTTCGCACGGGGGTATTGCGGACGATGAAGAAGCGGATAGCCTTGCTTCGTCATTGTGATGCAAGGTTCTTGTTGCTGATTTGTTTTCCTCCTGGGCTGAGCCTCAGAGAGTTTTGTTAATAAGGCCAAAGCCGTTCGGTTTCCAAGAAACACACAAAAAGTTTAATTGAAAAGTAAAAAAAAAGGCGAAAATTCCTCACAAAACAAAACACTTAATAAACAGTTGACTGGACATGACGAAACACATCTGTAAACACCCAACAAGAACGTTCAAAGTCAGTAACTAAACCTAACGCTCGAAAGGGGCTGAGTGATGAGAGTAGCGCAAGAGTATCGGTGCAGTCTCACCCACAAGTTGGTTTTCGGCGGTGATGAGAAACCGGAACGCCGTGACTCCGGCGTCAGTGCGTGGGCTGGACGAGGACGAGGGAACGCTGGCTGCTGGCGACACGTCGGAAAGCCCTACCAAATCGTGATGGTTTCGGCTTGAGGAGCGTGTACACGTCGGAGACGGGAGAACGCAGGCTGGTGGCGACGCGTCAGGGAACTAGGGTCGACCTAGTCAAGCAGCTGGGCGCACAGCTCGGGCCCGGAGCCCGACGGCTGTAGCTCGCCTGCCGGAACCAAAGTCCGCAGGCCCTGGAAAGGAGTTCAGGACCGGATGGCCACGGTCCTTTGGAACGGGAACCCGACAGCAGGAGGCCCCGGCCGGTTGAAGTCCTGTAGGCTCGGGTCCGGAACCCAACGGCTCATCTTCAGCGCCCGGTCCGGTGACGACCTTCCGCTTGCACTGCCTGCCTCGAACTACTGGCTCTCTTGCCCTTCAGGATTGGCTTCCTCTGGGGCACACTTGTCTCGTCCCGATTGGCCTTTCAAAACTCCGTGGTGATCGGCCATTGGCCCTTGTTTGTTGGATGCTTGCGCTCCACGCTCTCACGTGTACCGGTCCTCGGCGTCGTCGTTGTTCAGGCGACCCAGCACGTGCACTCGGTCATCCTTTAATTTCGCGCACTTTTCAATCATTCACAATTACGCGCACCAGTCGCATCACCATCGCATCACAATGGCCCCCTTTCGAAGAAGTTTTTCCGGTTGAAAAACTGTCGTTCGATGCGCACCACACAAGCTATCACAACACACCTATGGCACCACACTGCTTCTTCGTTGACCTGTCTCACGTCGAAACACCGAGTCCACAGAACGTAACATTCAACCAACAACAATAAGAAAAGTTTTTGGCAGCAACTAAGAACAGTACAAATACAGTCATTAACTCCAGTAACAGTCCATCACACAAGCATAACCTTGTAATAATAACACACAGAACATATTTACTGCAACCTACTCATGTAGTCGGCTCCAACATTCTCGGATCCCTTTATATGTTCTACGTGAAAGTTGTACTCTTGCAGTACTAAACTCCACCGCAGAACTCTGCTGTTGAGGTGTTTTGCTCGAGATAAGTACTGCAACGGTTGGTGATCTGTTTGAACCGTGAAATATGTCCCATATAAAAATATGTGGAACTTTTCCACTGCCCACACCAACGCGAGACACTCCCGCTCGATTGTTGAGTAGTTCTGTTCTCGAGGCAGTAGCTGACGACTGGCGTATTTTACCGGGTGTAAAACACCGTCGTGCTCTTGCATAAGGACTGCACCGATGCAAGAATCGGAGGCGTCACTGCGGAGTACAAATCCACGTTTGAGATCCGGAGCCTTTAAAATAGGTCCAGACGCCAGAGCTTGCTTTAGTGTTTCGAAGGCTGTCTGCCCTTCACTATTCCAATTGATCTTGTTACTCTCCCTTTTCTTTGTCATCTCTGTCAGAGGCAGTGCCTTCTCAGCGTAGTGAGGGATTAGATCACGATAATATCCTGCCAAGCCAAGAAACGAACGTAGTTGTTTCTTCGTAGTGGGTAATGGGGCTTTGGCGATTTTTATGATCGTGTCCTCTACCGGCTGAATTGTTCCATCTCCCAGTCGATGACCCAGGAACACAATCGACGTCATTCCAATCTCCGATTTCTGGGGCTTAATTTTGAGTCCTGCTTCTCGAATCCTATTCATCAGTTCACTCAGAGTCTGCATGTGTTCCTCCCAGGTTGTCGTAGCGACGAGAACATCATCGATATAATGAACGACGTTCGGGATGCCCTGAAGGAGACGTCTCATTAGCCGGGTAAACACTGCGGACGCTGTTTCGATACCGAATGGCATATAGAGGAAATGGTAGTGTCCCGATTGGGTGGAGAATGCCGTTTTTAGCCGGGATTCTTTGTCCAAGGGCACCTGCCAGTATCCTTTCGTAAGGTCAAACTTGGAGAAGAATTTTCTAGTGCCGATCTCTGTAAACAATACATCCGTTCTCGGAATTGGTTCTGCGTCGGAGACCAACACATCATTGATGCGACGGAAGTCGATGCAAGTACGGTAACTCTTATCGGGCTTCTTCACCAGCACCAATGGCGAGTTGTAAGGTGAGTCGGACCTTTCAATCACTCCGAGTCGCAGCATTTCTCCGACTTCTTTCTCAACTACCTCTTTCATTGCGAATGGTAACGGATATTGTGGAGTGTTGATAGGCTCGGACGTTGTCAGTTTAAGACGACACTCCAACAAGTTTGTCTTGCCGGGGACTTCGGAAAAGACGTCTTTATGGGTGGCTAGGAGCTCGTCAATTTCTTCCCTTTGTCTATTCCTGAGGTTAGGACCAAGCTTGATAGCTTCAGTACCAAAGCCCTCAGTAGCTTTAAAGGTAGGCACTGGCGTGTCTGTCTCTTCCTCTTCCACTACAATGAAAGATGCGGACTGGGTTGATATTTCTGGAGGACGCTCTTCGTAGCGTTTTAACATGTTTATATGGAACAGCTTGGTAGTATGTCCCATATCCAGCCAGTAGTCAGAGTCACCCTTCTTTCCTGTGACCCTGAAAGGTCCTTTCCAATGCATCATAAGCTTGTTTTCCGTCGTGGGAAGTAGTACGAGGGCGCGGTCTCCAACCTTTAGCCGACGCATCCGACTTCCCCGGTCATAGTATTTCTTCTGCGTTGTTTTAGCTCGTGACAGGTTTTCTTGTGCCAACTGCAATGTTTTTTCTAGGCGATCTCTGAGATCCAGGACATACCCATATGTTGTCTTCACTTCCTCGCTTTGATTGTCTCCGGTCCATAATTCTTTAAGTAGACTGAGAGGTCCTCGAACATTTCTACCGTAGATCAGCTCAAAAGGCGAAAATCCCAAGCTGGCTTGCGGGACTTCCCGGTACGCAAACAGGAGTGGGGCTAATAGTCGGTCCCATGTCTTGGGTTCCTCTTGGCACAATTTACGCAACATTTGCTTTAGTGTGCCATTAAATCTCTCCACTAAGCCATTACACATGGGATGATAGGGTGTGGAGCTGAGATGCTTGATCGCCAACAAGTTATTGACCTCTCTCATTAGCTCCGATGTAAAGCATGATGCCTGATCACAAAGTACCTCACGCGGGAACCCGATTCGAGAAAATATCTCTACCAGTGCCTCGGCTACTGTGGCTGAATCGATGGATGGCAGGGCTATTGCATCTGGGTATCTAGTAGCGAAGTCCACTAGTGTTAGTATATATCGATTACCCATGTGTGATATTGGCTTTAAAGGCCCGATAATGTCCACTGCCACTCTTTCGAATGGGGTGTCTATCAAAGGCATTCGACCTAGTGGTGCCTTACCAACTCTGCTCTTGGGGTAGGTTCGTTGGCATGCGTCACAAGAGCGCACGTATCTCCTCACTGCCTCTTGAACTCCTGGCCAGTAAAATGATTGTAGAACACGATCAATCGTTCTTTTTATTCCTTGATGCCCCGACATCAGGGTTTCGTGCGCCAAAGTAAGCACTTGGCTGCGCAATCTTTGGGGCACTACTACTTGTTGAATCACCTTACCAGATGGTAGGTGATAATAGCGGTATAGCAGCCCCTTTTCTATCTCGAACGAATAGGACTTTGATCCTCCCTGTAGCCCTTGACCTACTTTACTCCTGCAAGAATCTAGGGTCTTGTCCTGTTTTTGAGCGGCACTAAGATCCTTTCGGGTCGTCTTCAAGGTGGGCACATCGATTTCAGATGAGATTGACCGTTGCTCTCGGATTTTGATACCAACCACTGAAGACTTCAGGGTACCATCCTCTCTATCTGCTCCTTTTCCACTCGCTATATAGTTGGGGTAGGTTTTTACCGGAATCCTTTCCTCCCACTTGGTATCGGGGTCATGGACTTCACGTGAACCTGGTACATTTCCGACGATAAGGTCGTAGAGTGGGTTTGTCATGCATTTGACAATAGATGTACCAGAAAAATAAGGTGAATGAATTTCCACCTCCGCCTCAGGAACGGTGATGCTACTGCCATCGGCTAAGAATAGCGTAGCGGTAGTACCTATGAGGGCTTCATCGGGTACCAGAGAACGACGCACCACCAGCGTATTGCTACCCGTATCCCGCAACACTGAGACGGTTCGGCCAAAGATTCTGCCCTGTAACACGGGCATTTTGTGTGTGGCAAACTTCGGGTGAGTATTCACGGCGCCCGCCATGTCCTCTTCTTTGTCCGGTGAAAGCTTCACTTCCGTTGAGTGCTCCTCTGGCGACAAAAGACATGACGTCTTGTTGGCTGAACCGTTCTTCTTTGAGCAAGTTTTGGAATCATGCCCCGTCTTCTGACAATATCCACAGAAAGGTTGTTTTGGCCTTGATCGGCACTCCGATGCCCTGTGACCCATTTTGCCACATACAAAGCAACGTACTGCTCCTCTCTCCGAGTAACTACCACTTTTTTCCGTATTGCTTTTAGATTCCACTTTTTCTCGGAAAACTAACAGGTTGACTTGCCTCTGAGCTTCTAAAAAGTTATCTGAGGCCTCGGCCATGTCCTCTAGCTTGTTGAAGTTCTTTTCTCGCAGGAAAAGTGCCAAACGGTGATGACAGTTTCTTAAAAACTGTTCTGTAACTATCAAGTTACGAAGAGCCGAATATTCTTTTCCGGTCCTCGACATTTCGACCCAACGATCGAAAAAACTCAGTAGCCTAGTTGCGTACTGCTTGCCTGTTTCGCCGTCCTGTGGCTTGCTTTGTCGGAACTTTTCCCGATACCCTTCGGCCGTAAAACGGAAACGCTGGAGCAACGCCAACTTGGCTTTATCATAATCGAGTGAATCCTCCGGCGAAAGTCTTCCAAACACCTTTAAGGCTTCTCCGCTCAAACATAAACTTAAAGCTGTGGCCCATTTGTCCCTAGGCCATTCTTGACCGATGGCGACTCTCTCGAACCTTTTTAAATAGGCGTCCAAGTCGTCCCGGCTTTCATTAAATCCCGGTATCAAATTATGAGGATTCACGCTGCATGAAACACTCCTTTCTTGTGCTGAGCCTGGTGCTGAGTCAACAGTTCTTGTCTCTACACGGCTATTCTCAGCTTTGGCAAGTCTAAGACGCAGTTGCAGGTTTTGGTTCTCTAATTCCAGCTGCTCCTTCTTTGCGCGTGTCTCCAGTTCGAGCTGTTTTTCTTTTTCGCGCGTCTCGAGCTCAAGCTGCTCCTTCTTGGCCTGCGTCTCCCGTTCCAACTGTTCCTTTCGAGCTTCTCGTTCCGCAGCCCGTTCCTCTCGTGCTCGTGCCTCCTTCTCCTCGTACCATGTTTTAAAATCCGCCCCATCAATTCCCATGCGATCCGCCAAGGCCATTAGCTCTCGCATATTCGACATGATGTCAACCGCGTCAATAAGTGAAGGTGTCAAACCAACGGCTTTGTCCTGTCGCTGCGGACGCCAGTTTGTGATGCAAGGTTCTTGTTGCTGATTTGTTTTCCTCCTGGGCTGAGCCTCAGAGAGTTTTGTTAATAAGGCCAAAGCCGTTCGGTTTCCAAGAAACACACAAAAAGTTTAATTGAAAAGTAAAAAAAAAGGCGAAAATTCCTCACAAAACAAAACACTTAATAAACAGTTGACTGGACATGACGAAACACATCTGTAAACACCCAACAAGAACGTTCAAAGTCAGTAACTAAACCTAACGCTCGAAAGGGGCTGAGTGATGAGAGTAGCGCAAGAGTATCGGTGCAGTCTCACCCACAAGTTGGTTTTCGGCGGTGATGAGAAACCGGAACGCCGTGACTCCGGCGTCAGTGCGTGGGCTGGACGAGGACGAGGGAACGCTGGCTGCTGGCGACACGTCGGAAAGCCCTACCAAATCGTGATGGTTTCGGCTTGAGGAGCGTGTACACGTCGGAGACGGGAGAACGCAGGCTGGTGGCGACGCGTCAGGGAACTAGGGTCGACCTAGTCAAGCAGCTGGGCGCACAGCTCGGGCCCGGAGCCCGACGGCTGTAGCTCGCCTGCCGGAACCAAAGTCCGCAGGCCCTGGAAAGGAGTTCAGGACCGGATGGCCACGGTCCTTTGGAACGGGAACCCGACAGCAGGAGGCCCCGGCCGGTTGAAGTCCTGTAGGCTCGGGTCCGGAACCCAACGGCTCATCTTCAGCGCCCGGTCCGGTGACGACCTTCCGCTTGCACTGCCTGCCTCGAACTACTGGCTCTCTTGCCCTTCAGGATTGGCTTCCTCTGGGGCACACTTGTCTCGTCCCGATTGGCCTTTCAAAACTCCGTGGTGATCGGCCATTGGCCCTTGTTTGTTGGATGCTTGCGCTCCACGCTCTCACGTGTACCGGTCCTCGGCGTCGTCGTTGTTCAGGCGACCCAGCACGTGCACTCGGTCATCCTTTAATTTCGCGCACTTTTCAATCATTCACAATTACGCGCACCAGTCGCATCACCATCGCATCACAGTCATGCAACCATGATGGCTGTGACTGTCCGGGAATTCTACGTACGCTGGACAACGCTCGTTTACTTTAAGCCGACACCTCCTAAAGCAGCACCCAGACCAGCATGTGGCGAATGGATTGTTCCCTCCCCGTGTTCGTGGCCATGGCTTGCCTCGTAGTTCCCAAGCCTGTTTTACAAACTAAGAGTGGGCTCTGTTCTGATGCGTGGACGATTACACCGTCAAGAGCGTGTAGACAGCCCGTTGTGCGCAATATGTGGCTCCTGCGAAACACTTGAGCATCTAGTAGTGCACTATCCCACATTTGCTACCAAGCGGTCTTTGTTGATTGAGGAATATAAATACCCAGGACTAAAGTGCGTGACGCTAGACAATTACCTCTTCCCGAGTGGTTGTGTTTCCCGACGTGACCAGGCCCACCGGGTCTCCTTAGATTTATGATCAAAAGAAACCTTGCCAATCGTTTATAGACGGTCTTCTTTATTTATTTATGTTTTTATATTCATACTCGTCCAAGTCTTCGTCTTTTTTTCCTTTACCATCCTATTTTCTCTAACTCCCCTCTATTCTTTGTTTCCTCTGTTTCTTCCCTCCTCACAAAAGAGTGAGCAGGCGTTGTGCCCCTCCAGGTGGCAGTTGCCAGCTTGCTCTCTTTGTGTATTGGCTTCTGCGCATGCGCCTTGATGGCTCCGAAATTTCTAAGGGCTGTGATTTTTTCGGGGTATAACTTTTAAACTCCCTAATAATGAATACGTACACACTGTGCCATACGTTGACGTTCTGTTCTTGTAGATCCGACCATGAGGGACGCCCTAATCTACTATTCGGACAAAAGTTGCTCCATCATGGACGTTGAATATCACGGACACCGTGAGTTTGTCAAGCTTGACTCATTTCATTCATGTACGCATGCACCTCGTATGAAATGCAGGCATTATTTCCACACGTTTATCATGTACTCAAAACTTACATCCTCCGCTGTAGCTCATTGCTTTTCATTATGACGTCTTCACCATCTTGTATTTTAATGCTGACTTGTCACACACCTATGCCACGTTCAGTCATCTGCTTCATGTAGACCAAAGATTAATCTATGTGGCTATCACAACTACTGTCGTGAATTGTAGTTTGGCGCCCGAAAGGATCTTTTTAATCTAGTTCCTCCTGTATAAAATTGCGGGACTGGTATTTTTACAGCAACACCATTTAGCTCTTCGGTAAATGAGTACTCATGTAGGCAAGATTTATGGGGGCAACGTGTCCGACAGAAGCGCCATGTTGCGTCAGAACGCATAGACTGGTGCTGTAGCAGGCGCTTTGAATATAGTCAGTTCGTAGTTTATAATTATAATAATGCTCACTAAGCACGTAAAACACGTAACGATTTAGTGTCCCTGGTATTTGTCCATCCATAGATCTTAGGTGGCATTATTACGCTCAAAATCTAGTGGTCCAACCGGCCTAAAAATGCGCATGATGCTCAATATCAGTGCAATTTGAACTAACAAGGTACAAAGTATTGTAAAATAAAGAAATAGCGATGAAGTATTCGCGATAATTTGCTTAAAATTGGAGAAATTCTTATCAAACGTGCTGCACTTACCCGCATGGCTCAAGAGATTACGCCACTGCCTCGCAAGCACGTATGTATGTATGTATGTATGTATGTATGTATGTATGTATGTATGTATGTATGTATGTATGTATGTATGTATGTATGTATGTATGTATGTATGTATGTATGTATACATGTATGTATGTATGTATGTATGTATGTATGTATGTAAGTATGTATGTATGTTTATGTATGTATGTATGTATGTATCTATGTATGTATGTATGTATGTATGTATGTATGTATGTATGTATGTATGTATGTATGTATGTATGTATGTATGTATGTATGTATGTATGTATGTATGTATGTATGTATGTATGTATGTATGTATGTATGTATGTATGCACGTATGTACGTATGCGCGTATGTATGTATGTATGCACGTATGCACGTATGCACGTATGCACGTATGCATGTATGTATGCATGTATGTATGCATGTATGTATGCATGTATGCATGTATGCACGTATGCATGTATGCACGTATGCACGTATGTATGTATGCATGTATGTTTGTATGCGCGTATGTATGTATGCACGTATGCATGTATGCACGTATGCACGTATGTATGTATGCATGTATGTATGTATGCGCGTATGTATGCACGTACGCACGTGTGTACGCACGTATGTATGCAGGTACGCACGTATGTACGCACGTATGTATGCACGTATGTACGCACGTATGTATGCACGTACGCACGTATGTACGCACGTATGCACGTATGTATACACGTACGTATGTATGTACGCACGTATGTATGTATGTATGTATGTATGTATGTATGTATGTATGTATGTATGTATGTATGTATGTATGTATGTATGTATGTATGTATGTATGTATGTATGTATGTATGTATGTATGTATGTATTATAATGTAAATGCAAGGTAAAAAGTGGTGTCAGGGTCGGTACAGAAGCAGCAAGAGCTAGCCGGATGTACGGGCAGCGTCGCAGCAGCAACCAGGCAGTCTTAGCTCGTGCCTCGCGCCAACGTGTCGATGTAGCTGCAGTAGTGGGCATTCCTATTCACTACACTTCGTCCCCCGTCGGAAAGGGAGCCATCCTGGCGATTCACGGTGAACAGAGTACGAGCGGATCGTAATAAGGTTTCAGCTGCTGAATGTGAACGGTTTCACGTCCCCGAAAGCGCTGGTCTGTGGAGGGCGTAACGGGTTCGACGATGTAGTTACCTGGTGAAGTCTGCAAGACAATGCTGTAGGGTCCCTAGTATTTTGAAAAAAAATTCGAGGAAAGGCCTGTAGGCACAGCGGGAACCCAAAGCCACACAAGAGTGTCCGGAACAAAGTTAGGGTACGGGTGGTTATTGTCACGCCGAGATTTTTGTCTCCATTGGTCGATGGTTGTGAACGACTGGGCGAGCTTACGGCATTCCTCGGCGCGGCGGCAGCTTCAGAGATGGGCGTAGACTCGGAGGAATCGGGGTGGTAGGGAAGAATGGTATCTAGTGTGGTGGAAGGGTCTCGGCCATATATTAGAAAAAATGGTGAAAAGCCCGTAGTTGCCTGTGAAGCAGTATTGTAGGCGTACGTCACAAAAGGCAGAATGAGGTCCTAGTCGGAGTGGTCTGAGGCAACATACTTTGATATCGTATCCCCTAGGGTACTGTTGAATCTTGCCGTCAATCCATTCGTCTGCGGATGGTAGGCGGTGGTAGTCCGGTGAATGATACGGCATTCGGCAAGGAGTGCGTCGACGACTTCAGAGAGGAATACACGTCCTCTGTCGCTGAGAAGTTCACGCGGTGCGCCGTGACGGAGAATGAAGTGCCGTAGGAGAAAAGAAGATACGTCGCATGCTGTGGCAGCAGGCAAAGCGGCTGTTTCTGCGTATCGCGTCAAATAGTCGACAGCGACAACAATCTAACGGTTTCCGGAAGCCGTGAATGGAAGAGGACCGTACAGATCGATCTCAATGCGGTCAAAAGGCCTGGCTGGGCAAGGGATTGGCTGGATAGGACCAGAGGTATGATGAGGCAGAGCTTTCCGTCGTTGGGACTGCGGGCATGACTGAATGTACTTGCGCAAAAAGGTTTACATGCCTCGCCAATAAAACCGGGAGGAAATCCGAGCGTATGTTTTGAAGATGCCCGCCTGTGCTCACTGAGGGTCATCGTGGAAAGCTGAACATAATGCAGCACGAAGATGGCGAGGTATGACCAGTAACCACTTTCGGCCGTCAGACTTGTAATTCCTGCGATAAAAGCGGCCATCGCGGACCTCAATGTGAGCCGCTTGACGGCACAACGTTCGAGAAGATGGAGAAGCCGACGGATCTTAAAGGAATCGCAGAAGAGAGCTGATCCAGTCATCCTTGCGTTGCTCAGACGCCATGTCAAAGTTTTCTGGGAACGCAACCATTTCGTCCACGGCAGATAAACATGCAGAGCTTTCGGAGGACATAGGTGAGCGTGATAGAGCGTCGGCATCAGTGTGACGTCAGCCAGACCTGTAGACAACACGCATGTCGAACTCTTGCAACCGCAAAGCCCAGCGAGCTAAACGGCCGGAGGGGTCCTTCAACGTGGATAACCAACAAAGCGCATGGTGATCGGTGACTACGTCGAAAGGGAGACCATATAGGTAAGGTATAAATTTAATTAGAGCCCATTTAATTGCCAGACACTCCTTCTCTGTCACAGAATAGTTCTTCTCCGCTTTGGTGAGGGTACGGCTTGCGTATGCGACTACGTACTCCTGGAATCCCGATTTGCGCTGCGCGAGCACGGCACCGAGTCCAACAGCACTGGCATCGGTGTGTACCTCCGTCGGAGCAGTCGGGTCAAAATGACGCAAGATTGGCGGCGAGGTTAACAGGCGGCGCAACCTTTCTAAAGCATCGTCACAGGCGGGTGACCAAGCGTAACGTTTCGAGTCACTACGTAGAAGTTCAGCCAAGGGGGCGGTGATCATAGCAAAATTCCGAATAAAGCGGCGGAAATGCGAGCAGAGGCCAAGAAAGCTGCGCAAATTCTTCAAAGACGCAGGTTTAGGGAACTCTGCAACTGCCCGAAGCTTGGTGGTGTCAGGAAGAATGCCCTCTTTAGGTACATGACCGAGGATGGTGAGCTGACTTGCGCCGAAGTGGCATTTCTTCTGGTTGAGCTGAATGCCGGCGTCAGTTAGGCACTGCAGCACTTCATCTAGCCTGCGGAGATGCGTTGGAAAATCCGGTGAAAATATAATCACGTCATCCAAGTAGCACAGGCATGTTTTCCACTTCAGGCCACGCAAAAGATTGTCCATCAACCGCTCGAATGTTGCGGGTGCGTTGCAAAGACCAAAATGCATGACACAGAATTCGTAAAGGCCATCAGGTGTGACAAAGGCCGTCTTAGGCTGATCTTCAGGTGCCAGAGGGACTTGCCAGTAGCCACTCCGTAAGTCAATAGAAGAGAAGAACTCCGCACCTTGGAGGTAGTCAAGGGCATCGTCGATTCTCGGTAACGGGTAAACGTCCTTTCGAGTTATTTTGTTAAGACGACGGTAGTTAACACAGAAGCGAATTGACCCGTCCTTCTTCTTAACGAGAACTACTGGAGATGCCCAGGGGCTTTTCGAAGGCTGGATGACGCCACGCTTGAGCATGTCAGCTACTTGGTCATCGATAACCTGGTGCTCGGCTGCGGACACGTGATAGGGTCTTTGACGCAATGGCACATTGGTACCCGTGTTGATGCGGTGACACACGGCTGACGTGCGGCCGAGGGGAGTATGCTGGTAGTCGAAGGAAGAACGGAACTTCTCCAGCAGTCGTAGAATCTGAGCACGTTGCGAAACGGTTAACGTGTCGGCGATGGAGCTGCTCAGTACGTCCGGCCTAGTAGTCTGCGGCGAAGAGGCACAGGTCACTCCGGCGACTTCGTGTTTGGCGGAAGGACCAGCCGGCATGTCGATAATTGCAGAAGGGTCGAGACTGTAAACACGCCCGACGCACTCACCCCGAAGTAGTGTTACAGGATATGACAACAGGTTTGAGATGAGCAGTCTGTTGACGCCGTCATGAAGTTCTAGAAGGGCATAAGGTAGCGGCGAACACTTGCAACGATCGAAAAGAGCGGATGGCGTGAAAAGGGCACTAGACTAGGCGATAGAGTTGCAAGACACCAAGGTAAGGGAAAAGGAGTGCGGCGGTATGATGACGTCTTCAGCAACAAATAGTTTGTCCCTGGTTTCATGAGCATCATATAATGAAGCATCGTGAAACACTTCAAATGCCACCTCAGCGCGAGAGCAGTTGATGACGGCCTCACTAGCGGAGAGAAAATCCCAGCCCAAAATGAGGTCAGGGGAGCAGAAATCCAACACTAGCAATTCAACGACATAAATGAGGCCATCAATCGCGATGCGAGCACCACAGGCAGTGGCCGGTGTGACGTGATCTGCGCTGGCTGTACGAAGTGATATACTTGCTAGTGGCGTCATAACTTTTTTGAGCAAGCGGCAGAGTCCAGCGCTTATTACTGAAACTACGGCACCAGTGTCGACAAGAGCGAGTGCAGCGACGGTCCACATGTACGTCCAAAACATTCGTTGGTGAAGTGAGATGCCTTGGTCTTTTCGCTGGCGCCGCAGTTCCTGCCTCTGGAAATGCGGCAATTACTTTTCTCGCTCCGGCGATGAAGGACGACGACGCATCGGCGATGGCGAGCGGCGTCGAGGTGATGGCGAACGGCGGTTAACTGGAGGGCGGTGGTCGGCGTACGATGACGTCTGGTCGGGGGACTGAGAGCCTTTGAACGAAGGGCGCGGTGGCACATAAAGGGCAGGTTCGAAGGTCTGGTCGTAGCTCTGGCGGTAGACAGGGACGTGCCGACGGCAATATCGCGCTATGTGGCCAGGTAGCCCACAGGCAAAGCATATTGGGCGATTGTCGAGTGTACGCCATTGTCCACTACACTGGACGGACCTTGGTTGAGTGAACCGAGGAGTGGGTCGGAGCAGCACGGCTGAGGGAAGTGACGTAAAAGTCTGAATAGGTGGTCGAGCCGCTACTTCAGCATAGCTTAGAGGTGCATTTACCTCGGCACAGGCAGCAGGGCTCGGCAATGGTGAAGTGTCACGGGCAGATGGCAGAGCCGCGCAAACTTGCTCCTGGATGACCTGGCGAATGTTTGCTGGCAGAGGTGACGGTGGTTGGCCGGCTGTTGATAGCAGCGATAGCTGACGAGCGACCTCAACACGAACAAACTCCTTGATCTGCAATAGCAGCGACTGAAGGTCAGATGTGGTGGTCAGGCTTGAGAGGGTGTCATCCGGCACGTCAGGGCGTTGCGTGAGAAGACGCGGTCGTTGCAGCTCGTCGAAACTCGGACACAACTCGATGACCTCAGAAACAGTGACAGGGTTCTTGGAGAGCAGCATTTGAAAGGCGTCGTCGGAAATGCCTTTCATGATATGTCGGACTTTGTCAGTTTTTACCATCGACGGGTCGACACGCCGGCAGAGGTCGAGGATTTTCTCTATGTAGCTGGTGAATGTCTCACCAGTTTGTTGGGACCGGCCTCGTAGGCGTTGTTCTGCGCGAAGTTTGCGCACACCAGGGCGTCCAAAAACATCTGCGATGCAGGTTTTGAAGGTAGTCCAAGTGGGGATATCCGCTTCATGGTTTCTGTATGACAGCTGGCAACATCCGTTAAATAAAACATCACGGTGCCAAGCTTTGTGGGATCGTCCCATTTGTTAGTAGCGCTGGCTCGCTCATAAGATTCCAGCCAATCCTCAACGCCTTTCTCGTCGGTGCCGCTGAAGATGTCGGGTTCTCGCAAGAGCTGGGCACCGGGACAGCCCCTGCGTGGCGAAGCCGGTGGGGGTGTGAAGACAGCGTCGTCAGGCATGACGGATGGCAGCTTCCGGCTACGCAGTTCCAGGACTGGGGAAGACTGCAGCACTCTCGACCAAAATATAATGTAAATTCAAGGTAAAAAGCGGTATCAGGGTCGGTACAGAAGCAGCGAGAGCTAGCCGGATGTACGGGCAGCGTCGCAGCAGCAACCAGGCAGTCTTAGCTCGTGCCTCGCGCCAACGTGTCGATGTCGCTGCAGTAGTGGGCATTCCTCTTCACTAAAGTCTGTATGTATGTATGTATGTATGTATGTATGTATGTATGTATGTATGTATGTATGTATGTATGTATGTATGTATGTATGTATGTATGTATGTATGTATGTATGTATGTATGTATGTATGTATGTATGTATGTATGTATGTATGTATGTATGTATGTATGTATGTATGTATGTATGTATGTATGTATGTATGTATGTATGTATGTATGTATGTATGTATGTATGTATGTATGTATGTATGTATGTATGTATGTATGTACGTATGCTTTTATTTCCACAAATTGTTTTAGAGGGCGAATCAGGAAACAAGCAGTTAAGAGATGGTGATGATGATATGTGAGGCTCAACGTCCCAAAACCACCATATGATTATGAAAAGGCTTAGTCGAGCACTGCGTAAATTTTGACCACCTGGGGTTGTTTAACGTGCACCCAAATCTGAGCGCACGGGCCTACAACATTTCCGCCTCCATCGGAAATGCAGCCGCTGCAGCCGGGATTTACCCCGCGACCTGCGGGTAGGCAGCCGAGTACTTAAGCCACTAGACCACCGCGGCGGGGCAGAAGTGAAGAGGTGCTTGACCAGAGAATCGCTGAGTCGCACTTCCTTAGGTTTCCACTGGTGAAACTACATTTCGCGTGAGATTTATAACTAACGAATGGCTGCACAAGCTTGTTTAATGGACTGGAGGTGAGTGGTGACGCCAAGTTTATAAGGCACATATCTGTAATGAGCTGCGGTACTCGGTGAGTGATTTTTCAGTAACCTCCACCTAAAACACTGCTGCAACGTCGTTAAATCGTGTTTTGTCCCCAAGTTGTTCATTCAGGTTGATAACCAAACGAGGCTGAGCCTCAGAGACCCTTGCAGGAGAGTGAAAGTTTTTTCGTTACGTGAAGAGTTTCCTCAAATGGGCTTTGGTTTTATTTATGCAGTTTCACACGCGTATATAAGTTTTCTTGTCATCTTAGGCTTTTTCGTCGGCAGCTTCGGCCCACCATGGCGCTGATCTGCAAGAACAGTGTCGCGTCCCGGAGATGGGCGCATTTACTTGAAGGCACCCTCATACAGACAAACATATCATATCGTCCCATGACGTCTATGAAACACCTCAAATCGATGATTATGAACAGGGTGCATTATACCATGCTTTTCTCAGGGCCTTATTTTACGTCGTTTAAGACCTAGCTCACACTAGTAGCCACGTGAGCGCGTATGCGCAAGAACGCGCTCTGTTATTGGACGTCTCTTATAAGAGAATAGTTGTTCTTCAATACATATCGTCCAGATGTAGCGTTTGTCTTCAATCAGCGACGGGCTCAGTCGGCTTTTGGGTTCAGCATGAATCAGACGCCCTCTTGCACGTTCGAAAGAGGAGAAGCGGCAGAACGAGGAACATCCACCCATCCAGAAGGGTGATTGTGCACGTCGCTGTCGCGCCGATTTCACCGACGACGTTAGGCAGTAAGCTGTAAGACTAAACGCACGGGCGACCCTTAACTCTCCAAGCGCCTCCCGTGTGCTTACGCAAGATTGAAGTGGGAGTTTACTGCAAAACCCATCATTGCCACGTATTATGTTCAACCGGGCGTGTTTGTACGCAGTCCTCAACTTTCACCATATGTCTCATTACTTGCAAGACAGGGAATAAGATTGTACAGTTCCAGAAAGTGGAAGTAGAGAAACTGCGGTTGCCTTCTCTCATTACATTTTTAAATATTATTTTCCAAACCTTGTATAGTTTATGGAAGAGAATGTGATGATCACTAGAGAAAAAAATAAAGTTGCACACAGAGAAAATTTGAGGAAAATACTTAAGAACTAGAAAGACTGCATAAGGCCAGTGCAAGAAGTACGCGTGTCTTTCTCACTGCTTAGAGTAAGCGTACTGAAACTTGATGCTTTTGTCTGTCCTTTTATTGCTGTTGCTTTATGCTAACTTGAGAAAGCTGTAACCTCATTTTACAATGGTTTTGGCATCAATGATTTTGTTAACTGTCCTGTTTCCTTAGGTTGCACATCTGGCAGTCCCGTATCGTCAATTCCCTAACGGTATTTCTCTGTTCCAGAGTGCATCCTCTGGGTGAAGCGTAATCTGAAGGACACAGTACCACAGGTGTGCATCGACAACTTCATGGACATTTGCGGTGTGGTCATCAAGCCGGGAAGGAGAGACCTGTGCGATGACGGCGAAGGAGACTACTAGTGTTTAGTGCAAGAATTACGAAGAAGTGGATGGGAAAGAGGCTGATCAGGCTTGGACACGGAAACACTGAGGCCATTCCTTGGCAATGTTCCCAACTGCTAATAATTTGATTATCCTGCATGTACAAAACATGCAGCGGTGGTGGGTTCTACTTAGGTGGCACCCGCTCTGCCATTTGGTCATTGTTGGCTGACGAACTACGCTTACTGTACTGATCAGATTGATCTGAATTGGGATGTATTAGAAAGCTTACGTTCTCCGCTTTTTAAATACTGCACGTGTTCTCGCCTAGTTTAAAGCGTGATCTCATAGAGTTTAAAACACAGTGAAAAAAACTGAGTTCTGCTGAAAACATTCTGTTGTACGAACCGTGCGGAAAAACTACTCAACCTAACGAAAGGATATTTGTTGAACCATTTATTCAAGCGTTATTCAACGGTTATGTGACTATATATTTACCGTAAAACAACTTAAAATTAATGCAGGCTCCAATAAATAAAGACAGAACAGTGAATTTTATGAGTTCATAATTTTTTTAAACTTTTTAATGTATGACAACAATATTGAATGTGTTTCCTGGCTACAGTGCACTGTGTGTCTACGAGAAGTTGTTTTGTGTTATGAGGAAGAGTTGATGAGTCATCACTGCTTTGATTCTGCAATTTATGGCTCTACTTGGTCAGGCATTACCGACGAAGGGCTAAACTATCCAAGCTGAAATTTTAGTATTTTCAATGTTCATTCATACACGTGCCACTAAATATTGCAGCGTTATCGTTAGCGGCAACGTAGGTTCCAGAAAAATCTGCTATGTTCGCGAGGCGAGCGTAATCTAAACGAAGGAATCTACTGCAGTGCTGAAGCTTCTCGAACACCGCAAGCGTGGTTTGCGCTCAGAGTCACTGACAGTAAACTAATAAAAACTTAGGAGGGAATATGGCAATGTCATGAGAAACTATTCCTGACTTAAAGAACTTGCAGCAGAGCAGAGTATTTAGCTGATTTTTTAAATTTCGCGTTCTTGCAAATTGGTATTTATATTGTGTTGCAAGGTAGTTCACAAGAAATGCACAATAGCAGAGCTATGAAGCGTCTTCGGATTACCAGTACTCACTCACCCCTAATCACACATGAAGGCTGCCTAGTAGTAACTTTGCGAAGCAGTGCTGGAACCAAAAGGCTTTCAAAAAATAACAGATCTCGCAAACGTTTTTGAAGTTGGCACCATTTTTGAAAAAAAAGACATCAAGTTGTTTACCGTCAGTTCCGAAGTTCGCTAAATGTGGCGCCTGAAAACATTATTAAGCTAGCAAGACATGAATGGGTCATTTCTCCACACTTCAGTGTTAAGCCTAGTAGATAAATGCAGACCTCTTTAAGGCGGAGGAGGATTCCATCTTTTCCAGGCTGTTTTCCGGGAGTACAAAAGCCGATGTCACAGCCTCGGCAGTGAATTTTTTGCGGGTAACGCATGTTAACGACATGTCAGAGAGAAATAAAGTGGCGCCCAAAGAACCTTTGCTGACGATGTGCATTGTCGCCATGTTTTCATTGAACCCTGTGAGGCTGCATGCTGAAAGACAGAAACTCGAAGCAAACGGTAATATGAACCAAAGCGACTCTGCCCAAGTCAAGACCTTCGACTATATAGCTTCGCGTGTCAAGAGAAAAATCGTATTGGAGGTCTACAGTTGAGCCACTGTGGAAAAAAGACGACTATCACAAGCCTCTCTCTACAACAGAAGCAACGTAAAAAGTATTTTCTAAACGATGTGCAGCTCCGGCGATATTACAAGGCCATATAAACAGTTTTTTTTCTGGCTAGATAAATACGACTAAAAGGTGGCGAGACAGAACCAGGGGAAACACTAATAATAACTGAAGATGTCACCACAGCCGTGCTTCTTAATCTGAGTATTGAAAAGTCTACTGGCTCAGACGGCACTTCTAACACATTTCTTAGACGCTATGCTTGGCGAATTTCTGTATTTCTGACTAGCAAGTTTAACCTATTGATAACCACAAGTGTCATCCCAAGCGATTGGAGCATTGAACGTGTTACATCCTTCCACAAGAAAGGTGACCGGCTTTCGGTAAATAATTACCGCCGAGCCTCAGTCATTAGCACGTGTTGAAAATTTTTGAGCACGCTGTCGCACGTGACATTCAAGAATTGCTAACTGAACGAGGTCTAGTGTCACTCATACACGCCTTCAGAAAATCAATGTCTACAGTTACTCAGTTGGTTTTTGCTGCACACTAGATCTCTTGGCAGGTAGATATAATAATTTTAGATTTTGTAAAGGCCTTTGATAAATTACTACATGGTAAGCTGTTGTATAAGTTATAACGCCTCAGCATGCCACGCTTCATTGTTGAGTTGATTAGTTCATATCTTTACAATAGAAGACAGTTTGTCGAAATCGAAAAAAAAAATCGTCAGCCCTGTGCTTTTTGGTACCTCGGGAGTGTCTCAAGTTGTGTTTTAGGCCCTTCCATATTTCTTATTTATGCAAATTATCTGGTTGAAGTGGCCTGTACTCTATTACTCTATCAATACGTTTTCTTGCTGATGACTGTTGTGTTTAAGAAAACCTTGTCTACATATGACCACATCTTATTACAAAACAGTGTATCTATGATTGCAGATTGGTGCAAGCGTTGGGGAACGGCTTCAAACTCAGAGAAAACAGTGCTACTCTGTGTAACTAGGAAAAAAAAAACTAGTCAGTACATTTGTACATTGAATCAGTAACAAACGGGTCGCTGAAGTTAACAAGTTTAAATACTTATGTGTTATACTAAAAATAAGGTCTCATGGTCAGAGCACATATCCGATATTTGTGCGGCCGGTCTAAAAGAAAACTTAGGAAAGTGCCAAGTAGCATAAAACTTCTAGCGCACATTGCCTTCATAAGGTCTTATTGCAGTATGCATCAATTGTGTGGGATGATCATTATCAAAAATTATATCGCAACTAGAAAATGTTCAGCGTAAAGCAGTGGGTTTGAAAAATACAAACGTCTAAATTCCCTTACACGTATAATCAATCTCAGTAACATGCCAACGCTGGAAGCCCGGAGAAAAGTTAACCGCCTTTCATACCTTCACAACTGACTTGCAGGTGAAATCAGTTTATCTCTTCGAGCGTCTGTTAAAGAGAAACTGAAGAGATTTTAAAATTCAGTCCATCTTCGTGTTTAGGAAGGACCGACATTATTGTTGACGATGTCATAATTGTTCCCGGGTTGTTGCAGTAGGATCTTTAGAACAGACGACATAAAAGGTTGTCTTGCTCCACCACCGCGAGCGTCCTAAAAGTGTAGGCGTAGAAACATACGTCATCTTCGTTGTTTTTTGGCCCGGAGCAAGTGTTCTTTCTTATTTTCAACCACGGCTTCCGTGACTAACCCATGACGTGCCGTTGCCACAACTAACCGAAGAGGCCACACTTCCGCAGTGCTGATGTTGCAGATGACGTGGCATACCGACAATGGCGTCACTGTCTTTGCTCGGTGTCTCAGGAAGCCCGGCGGCAACAGCCACTGTTTTTTCACCAAAAAGTGCTACTGGCATTTACTTTTCAGAACTCTCACATCGCTTTTCAATTCAGCAGGGATCAAGCTGTCCTTATACGCTCTTAAGTCATTTCTTCAGAAAAGTGTTTCAGCTTCCCTTCAAGCGTCTTGGCACAATTACAAACAGTCGTTAGCACCAATCTTCTCTGGCACAAAAAATTTCCGTAGAGTTTCTTTCCTCGTAAAGTCGCAGATTTGAATTTATTGCCGAATAGGATAGACATCTCTGTCAAATTTGTTGGTAATATTTATTGCCATGCTTTGAAGGGGTAGCACTACCCGTTGTTACTGCTTCTACTCGTTCCTATCGCACGTTTTGATTACCTTATTTTTCAATGGTTGTCATTAGATTTACTGTTCGTTTTGTTCCATGTGTTCGCCCATTGCGTTGTTTGTGTATTAAATACCGGTGTCACACGGGCACTTTATTCGTGAGCAAGGTGATCTGGATCGGTATTCTTGATCCCGATCAGCTTTATGGCCGCTGCTACACGGCCCAAGCTAATCTGGTTCGAGCTTGGGGTTAGATGATATGCACCATATAGCGCTTTTGTGCCCTAATATACGTGATTGACAAAAATCAGCGTACGATATTTCTATAGAACCCTTTATCAGGAATATTTTAGGTACAAGAACCACTCGGGCATTACAACGTTGCGTGCCGCTACAAAAACAATTCAAATAATGTATCATTCGACGGAGTTTTTTACGCCCCTACCTCTATTGTGGTGTGAGATTATCTCTATTTTATGTCTCATGGCAACCGCTCAAAGCCACCGAATCGCAGCGAAGCGGCAATCTCGTTGTACACGCCTGAGCTTCCATTTTGGCTCCTCAGGTCTTTCAGTCGCTGCTGCCAGCGGTAAATTACTGCAAAAGTTTCTTCGTTCGACCACCAGGTGCACGTACGCTGCGACGTAGTAAAAAAGCTGGCGACACTCCTAAACAGATTGAATTGCTTGCTTTGAAATGCGCCGTTTTCTCCGACTAAGTGCGGAAGACAACGAACGTCTGCATATCGCCTGCTTCTGCCATAACTGCATACGGTCAATTCGCATCATAAAATATGCAATATTCCAGATATTGTTGCATTTTAAACTGTTTACCATTTGTTTTTTTATAAAAATCTAGCTGGTTGAATGTGTTTATATTCAACTACGCTCTATTTTCTCGTTTATTTTGCTTTCAATAGGCTTGGCCATGGGGCGCAGAGGACAACGAAATCGTGATCTCTCAGCCAGATTGCGATGCGGGGGTTGTGATAGTCTTGATCCCGATCAAGCATGATTATGATTAAAAGTGACGATGTAGCAGCTCCCAATACACATTGTCGTTCATCCGGATTGGCAGTGATTGTGGAACCCAGGAGGGACAATAACCCTTTATGAGCTCGGTCGGTAGGCTTAACCTTTGGTGGAAATAATGGTGGTAGAACAGAAGGGTGAAAGTAAAACTCGCCATGGCTTGTCTAGACGCATGTCGAAGGTAAATGTTTATGCATATTAGCGTCCCACGCACTTTGTCAACCTAAAAATATGGCTCAAGTAATTGAATGTGCAAGAATTGCCAGAGTTGCGTTTCTAGCGTGACGACATCAAGTGACCGCTGTATGCTGACTTACCGTTGAAAAGGCCAATTGCGAAGTGGAGCTCATTTATTTCTCAAAAAATGCGCGGCGATGTAAAGCATTTACGGTCACTGTTCACAGCGACACCTATATAGTCTTCTAAACATCCCAACTAAGCAACACATCACGCATGTCAAACTGATGTATGTACGTGCACGAAATGTCAACATTCACGAACGCATTCTACGCTCCACAAAGATTGAAGCGTTGTTGACACCGCAGAAACAATAATAAAAAAACGTGATAGAAAGCGTATTGAGCAGCGTTGGTTTCTTTTGACCATAAACATATTTTTCTGCGCATTAGTAAATAGAGCACTACAAATTAGTGAATTCAAATGCTGTCATATACTTTTTCATCATGCCATCATATTTCACTAAGCTTCTATCATGGCATCGTCATCCAACTTGTTCTTCAAGCCTTCAATCAAAAACGTTTTTTATCGCCACCAGCAGCCGGCATTTTTTACTGTCACCACCATTGAATCGCTACCACCACCACCATCCGCCACCACTTTTTCCACTCTCGCCATCATCAGCCGGCATTTTCCACTATCACCACCATTGGGTCGCCACCACCACCACCACCATCTGCCACCATTTTTCCACTCTCGCCGTCTTCAGCCATTATGACCACGACAGTTCGCACCATGTCGACTATTCTTTCCACCATATCCAGTATCACTTAAACCATATACACTAACAATTCCAGCATCCACCAACCCAGGATATTCAATAGAATATTGATGCTTCTTTAAACGCGAAAAGCGACGCAAGTGCCATCAACACCAATTATACAAAGTAAAGTTTATCGCATGATGACGGCCCCCTACACAACGTTTATGATGTCATCGGTAGGATACGATGATGTCACATAGCACCACGTTACACGATGACATCATGAGCTTACAGCATCTCTTAGTCACAGGTGTGCGGATCAAGGAAGCTGTGGAGACCACGTGCGGTGCAAAAAGCTCCCGATTTCTCATGTTATGACGATAGCAATTATATGGACAGCTCCGGCTGGCTTTCAACGTTCACCGCTACAGTCATGCACCTTATAAGTACACGTATCTAGATATAGGAAAACTCAAGAAAGAAAAAAAAGCTACCCTCGCTCAGCACCCAGCTCAGCGCGATGCGCCAACGTGCGCTTATGTCGCGCACGTACTTTGCCCCACGCATGGGAGCGCGGGTCAGGTGCTTGTGCGCCCACGCTGATCCTTCGGTGGGGAGAGTCGTGTGCCTTGGTCTTTCACCGGAATGAATGCGTTAGTTGCCTGGGCCACAAAGGTCAACTTCGCTTACTGGCCTGGCCCCGTTTGCGAAAAGAACGCGCTTTTCTAATACAGCGAAGTAACAACCGGGACACTCGTTAGTTCTCACTCAAATCTGTACCTTTGATTACGTTTCGTGCTCAATTCTGTTTAAACAGTGCGTTAAGCATAGAGTTGTATACGCTGTTAGTTAGCTCTCGTCCTGTGTGTGCAGTTTTCGTGCGTCATTTGTGCGTGAGCAGCGAGCTGCGCGCTTTGACCTGCTAGCCGTTCTCAGCATCACACTCAGAGTTATTGCTATCGCATTCATTGCTTTGCCCTGGTGGTGAAACTGTGACTTTTTTTACGGCGTTGTTTGCTACATATGCTGTAGCCTCGTGTTCTGGTTGCTACTTTATCGCCGCCGGAGAGAAGACACGCACACACAGCAGATCCATAGACTTTCTCATAAACTGATTCATGTGGCTAAAGTACTCCTAATTGACGTTGTACCCACTTGCACGCTACATAACTGGGAAAGCTTTGCGCAGCCCTCACTTAAACAAGCTCTCGTAGCATCCACCGTGCGACCCCCTTTCGGCTGCCCTGGAAACATCCCGATAGCCAGCCCCTGCAACCAAACAAGAAAAGGACCACTAGGAAGTTGTCGTTGACAACACCAAATTGAGTGTGACGAATTCAAACAGGTACGCCCAATCGCGGGTGGTCTCCATCAAGCTTGACCTCGAGGACCACTCTCAACCCAAAGAATGATGACCTAAACTAATGCAAACACACTCAGGAAATTACCACGACGTCCGTTAGGCTTCCGCCGTACAGCTCACACCACATACCATTCGGTGTCGCAGATGACGAGCTATCAGTGGCCTCCTAACTGAGAAACAGCCCCACGTAAGAAGGAAAGTAACACTCGCACACTAAAGCTGATGAGACACTATAGGACGCCAGCACAAACCCTACTCTTGGGCAAATTCGTGACATTCGAGAGATTCAAAAGTAAAAAAAAATAGCTACTTTAACGGCTACGCGACAATGCATCAAGAAAACAAAACCCTGCTGCGCCGTAAATATACTCATACAACGTTTTTAGAAGTATCCTTTGTCAGCGTTCTGTTTAGCCAGCGAAAACTGCAACATGCACACAAGTAGACGCAGCAGCAGCTATATTTGAAGATGCCCGGCATGTGGTTTTAATTTTTTATGCTGTTAATACTGAAGCTTTGGTCTTAAGTGGAGTTGGAGGATCTTTGCATCTGCGAACATTTATTAGCTCATTCCGGAGGCTGAAACCTCAGATTTTAAGGCCCAGAATGTTGGTTCGATGCCTAACGGCGTCATACAAGCTGCCACGGTTGTACAGCGGCTACTGTCCTATACAGTTGATCCGACTGTTGGGCGTTGCAGCGGCCGCCGCACTCGTATTTGTTATAAGACGGAGATACTTATAAGCCCGTTTGACTGGATTTAGTTGCCCCCTAATGATCTCTACATAATCAAAATTTTTATAGCTTTGAATATGGCATGCGTCATATTTGAATTGCAGTTCCAACACGTAAAAATGAGGCGAATCATTATTACAGCGGCCGCCACAATTCGTTATGGCACAATGCAAAACTACCAGTGTGTTTCAAATTAGGCGCCAATTAACCTTTTGTGGGGCGTAATCTTAAGAATAAAGTACGCCGGCTAGTGAGCGGGGAACCGCTGTTTGTATCAGCAGTGTTTATTATGCACAAAATTTTAGGTACCTGATGTTAGGGGTTTAAACACCGGTGTTCGATGGCCCTCTGAGAGTATGATCTGAGGAAGTGGGAGATATGTGTCCCACTGCTCACTGAACGAGAATCGTTTAAATAGAAAGTAGCATTTTTATTTTAATATGCCAACTTACTGCTGCATTGCAATCAACAAATGACGGAGTCTACAAACACAACCTTCCCATCACAAAAAAAGTGATATGTGAATTGTGTATTTGGTTGTTAAAACAACCCTTGTGCGGCAGATAAGGTTACTGCCGATGCCTGCAACAGTCTAATTTTTGTCCACGGAAGAAGCTAAACTGCATCTGGCCCGGGAAGAGAGACGCCTTCATAAAGAAGGATTAAAATTGACTACCACAGCGAGCTTTACACATTGTTAACCTGGATACGCTTTCAAAAATACATCATTGAACCGTTGTTCTTGCACTGTAGAAGTTTTTTGAGGTTGTATGGGTTGGAACAGAATAAAACTATTATGCTAGTAAAGTTAGGAACTTTCACGAATAAAATGAACTTTTCAAGTTGCCCTCTAAAGCTGAATCTGGTGGAGAGCGTACCAAAATGTATGCAAAACGGAGTACAACGTGTGCCAGCAGAATGATTTGCTTAGACGTGTGTGTTTGTGCTGCCATCTCGCGAATACCTACAGAACAATTACCAAAAGTGCTTTCTAGAGCAGTAATGCTGTTGCACGGAAAGCTTGAAAGGAAAACGTTCAGTGGTTTGGATCTAAAAATTTTTAACATAATGAAGAAAAAGGAGACATAAGTCCCACTGGCCCAGAATGAGTTAAAACAACCTGAGGTCAACATATATTCATATACCACAGCACCATAAGTCTCGTAATCACAATAACCGCCTTCCAGACAAATAGAAGTAAGCATTTCATTGTCCATTTTCGCAAAGAACCTAGTCTGTTAGGTGAAAATTGTGCAATAATTTTAAATGCGCATGCATTTGCATGCCGACTCGACAAGACTGCCTGTCTGTTGCACGTAATGGAATCACCGCCGCAAGGAAATCGATGTGAGAGATAAAATGATGAAAAACGTACAGCGCGAACACAAGACGGGAATACTAAAGAGGGGACACAGACAAGCGCTGACTAGCAACTGAATTTTTATTAACACAGAAGCGAAATATATACGGAAAAAAAAATAACAGAAACAAGAAAACTGAAGAAATTACAGCATGACAAGGATACTTCCATGTTATTGTTACACGCGCTCTTCTAAAAAAGATAATTCTTTGGCCGATAACCCGATGGAAGCCATGCTGATGCATAGCGACCCTTCTTTTGCGATATGAGCGGCTTCAATGATTTCACGAGTACGCATGTCCTGATGTCTACCGATGATTGTTGTTTCTTCAAACAGGGGTGTGCAACCGCAGGAACTGCAATGAATGGCCAAAAAACCTTCTTTGGCGTTGCGCACATTATTCTTGTGCTCTCGGAGGCGGTCATTTAGACACCTTCCAGTTTGGCCTATATAACAACACCCACATGAAAGTGGAATGCGATAAATGACATTATGTGAACATTCTAGAAATTTATTACGATGCTTGGTAGTGCACTGGTGTTTCCTTTTTTTAACAGGACAGGTGACACGCGAAAGATATGACAATTTGTGAGGTGCTGAAAAAACCACTCGAACGCCGCACTGTTGCCCTATTTTTCTGAGACGATGTGAAATATTATGCATGTATGGTATAACCGAAATCTTCTTGCCTCGACCGGTTTCCATGCTTGCCTGCTGGACATTTTCCTGGCAGCTTTTCTTCTTTTTTCTGTAAATTACTTCCGCTACCGATGTGAGCAGCTTTTGTGGATAACCTGCTGCTTCGAGCCGACGAATCTGCGCCAAGAAACTTCTAGTGACAACGTGGTGACAAGATTTATCTAATGCGTTGGAAAGACATGTTTGAACAATGCTTCGCTTGACTAATTTTGTGTGTGACGATGTGTACGGCAACAACGGTTTTTGTGCTCGTGGTTCGTACATCCAACATGAATGTTGATTGGCAAATGTTAGTCTGAGATCTAAAAAACGAATGCTGTTGTCTTCTGGCATTTCATGTGTGATACACAGAGGCGACAGGCACTCTTTAAATAAAGATATGAGGTGACTTGTTGCAACTTGAAAGTTATCTGCATTGCGCTTGAGAATCACAAGATAATCATCTACAAAACGGAAGGTTTTCAGAACACTGCTACCAGTGAGTAGCGGAAGCGGAAGTAGCGGAAGTAATTTACAGTAATCATCGGTAGCGGAAGTAATCATCGGTAGCGGAAGTAATCATCGGTAGCGGAAGTAATTTACAGAAAAAAGAAGAAAAGCTGCCAGGAAAATGTCCAGCAGGCAAGCATGGAAACCGGTCGAGGCAAGAAGATTTCGGTTATACCATACATGCATAATATTTCACATCGTCTCAGAAAAATAGGGCAACAGTGCGGCGTTCGAGTGGTTTTTTCAGCACCTCACAAATTGTCATATCTTTCGCGTGTCACCTGTCCTGTTAAAAAAAGGAAACACCAGTGCACTACCAAGCATCGTAATAAATTTCTAGAATGTTCACATAATGTCATTTATCGCATTCCACTTTCATGTGGGTGTTGTTATATAGGCCAAACTGGAAGGTGTCTAAATGACCGCCTCCGAGAGCACAAGAATAATGTGCGCAACGCCAAAGAAGGTTTTTTGGCCATTCATTGCAGTTCCTGCGGTTGCACACCCCTGTTTGAAGAAACAACAATCATCGGTAGACATCAGGACATGCGTACTCGTGAAATCATTGAAGCCGCTCATATCGCAAAAGAAGGGTCGCTATGCATCAGCATGGCTTCCATCGGGTTATCGGCCAAAGAATTATCTTTTTTAGAAGAGCGCGTGTAACAATAACATGGAAGTATCCTTGTCATGCTGTAATTTCTTCAGTTTTCTTGTTTCTGTTATTTTTTTTTTCCGTATATATTTCGCTTCTGTGTTAATAAAAATTCAGTTGCTAGTCAGCGCTTGTCTGTGTCCCCTCTTTAGTATTCCCGTCTTGTGTTCGCGCTGTACGTTTTTCATCATGCAATACCAACTAGCCCAAAGTTTCACTCTTCTGAGAGATAAAAGTCACGGAATCTGTTATGAAATCGCCTAAGATAACCTGAAAACAACGGCCACCTTCTTTTTCTTTTTGTTCTCTGTTTGCCTGCCAACGAAATCCTTCAGCACCCAACACAGTCTCGCACTTACTGCGAGATAGGAGGCACTTCAAGCTTTCCCCACATGATATAGGCTTCCGGCATCGAAACACCTAAAAACAAGCAATGGCGTCATGCAATGGTGAAATGTAAACTTTTTGAATTTTGGCGATATGTGACATCCTATTCGGATATTTTCCCGCATTGGTCTATTGCAGTGCTCATGCCGACAGCGACGGTCACTTTTGGTGTTTAATAAAGCATTCAAGAGTTTCGCCTTGAGACAAAGTTGAAGATGCTGTATTTCCTCCAACGCAAAGAAATCGAGTCACGCAACTATTGGGAAACGCATTTTTTATGCTCAGGGCATGTTTCTGCTCTAGGTCTACTTCTAAAGAGACATGTGGGAATGTGCCTGACTCTGGATTCAAGTTATGCCAACGACTGGACGGCAGAAACCGCGGCCAAACCATACAATGAGTCACCTTAGTGCCGGTGGAGCCAGAGGTTTCAAGCAATAACGCATGCCACTGAAAAAGAACCGAAAACAACGCCCTAGTAAACACTGCAAGATTTTCTCAAGTACATAACTAATGTTCCATCAAAAAATTATTGTCAAATAGTGCATAAGTGACTGCCAACCACGATAAAACATCCTTATATTTAAATTGTCTAAGGGGTGTTACAAGAAAAAACTATAACCCAACAGCATGGCTAAAGTTCTGGTAAAACAAATTTTTGACAACTTGAGTCACAACCAACCTTCACTAATAAAACTCGCTGTTAAGCTAGTTGGTACATGTCTTAATTAAATAGTCAACTTCGTGCCAAAATGACAACCACACAGAAGAAGAAAACACATAGACAGGACGGGCACTTACTTCTGTTTACTCATTGAGAAAACAGGCTATTATAAACCCGATTATCGTCAACACATAGGCAACGTGATGGGGCCATCGCTTAACTAATCATGTTATTGAACACATGCTCTCTCGATAACATGCTTACGTCTCATACAAGTTGAGTGACGTTTCGCCAACATATTTATTACCCGGTTTATTTGTGGTATAGCCATCCATAATTTCACATGCTCCCCCCTTGCTTTCACTGTTTCCCAAGATCCTAATCTGCGTGAAGCATGGTGTACATCCACATGAAATGAAATGCGCGCTTAAATTCGCCCCGTCCTTATTCTTTGCCATCAGAGCGTGTTCACTAGCTCGATCATTCACGAAGCTCCCCGTGTGGCCAACATAGCTCGTCCCGCACGATAGGGGTATTTCGTGAACCTCTCCAGTGCTGCCCTTCATGAACAGCCGCACATGCTCGTTTTTCAGCCTTTTGGCTGTTGAGCATGACTTCCATTGATGCGAGGACAAAATTTCGCTAGTTCGTTTGGGGCGGCAAACACCAGCGCTACCCCATGCCGACTCGTCACCTGCTTACGGGCGAAGCTCCTTATAGTCTAACCTCGTGACTAGTCACGTGTAACCGAGAGAAAAAGAGACGAGAAAGAAAAGAAGACAAATGAAATAGATGACCATTTCTCGTCTCATTTTGTAGATGGCATTACTCTGCCGGGGGGAGATGCTCTAGGTGCCGACCAGTGCGGACGCGCGAAGATCGGCTCCTGCTTTTAAGAAAGCTTTCCTTTGGTATTCACGAATTTTTCGCTGAGTTTTCAGTCCCATCGTGTGCCTAAGTTCTCAAGAAATCAGCAGATACCACCTTTGTGCTGGTGAGTGGACTTTTAAACCGTTTTGGGGACATTTTCACACGGCAAGCCACCGGGGGATTTAAGCTTAACCAGGGACGCGATTGTCGCCGATGCACCGACCCGGCGCCGGCGTGACTCAACGCTCTGCGCGTTCCAGGACCTGCAACTGAGAATGGAATACCAAGTAGATGGAGAGGACATCTCTCCAGAGGATTGCATGGAAGACATGGATTGGAAGGAAGCCGAAACGAGACGCTCAAGGAATAAGCAAGCCGCGGTTAGCGTTCCTGCTGCCAAGTGTTCGACCAAGGCTGGCGTTGCGGGAGACGCTCGTGCCAGTCGTAGTAGGTATGACACCAAACATACGATCGTGCGAGCTGGACGCATGCCGCCACTACCTAAGGACTTCAGCAAGATTGTGCTACGACCACGTGGAGGATTAAATATCTCGAGAATTGGCACTGGAGCCGTGGCAGACGCGATAGTACTGGCGGCCGGCATCAAAGAGGAGGAGGCCATGCAGGACATCATCTGTTCCAACTTGCAGCAGAACATTAAGATGGCAAGCACTCCGGACCAAGACACAGCTTCAAGATACCTCAAGGTCAAGCAAATTGACATTGGAGGCAAAGTTTTCGAGGTTAGCACGTACGCCACGGCACCCCACGATACTTGTAAAGGAGTGATTCGCGGGATCCCCGTAAGCAATACTCAGGACATTTTGACCCGAAAGATTATGAACGCGAACAACCCGCTCGCGCTGCAGGCCAAGAGAATCAAGGACACCGGGATAATCATCATAGCGTTCGAAGGACACAAGGTGCCCAGATTCGTGAGATATGGACCTTCACTTTTGCAGTGCTCCCTTTACCACAAGAACATCGATATATGCTACGTCTGTGGAAAGCTGGGACATCGGTCTGACGTCTGTCCGAACCCAGCTGAAACCATCTGCAGAGGCTGCGAGATCAAGAACCCAGATAGCCTGCACCAGTGCAATCCAAGATGCAGGCTGTGCGACGGTCACCATCCCACGGCAGACAAACAGCGCAAGAACAGGTTCTTAGTGCCATACGTCGTCAGACGCAGACGCTGGGAAAGATCGCGAGCAGCCGCAGAATCCCGGGACGCATCAATCACATCGAGTCCAGACATCAACGACAA
This sequence comes from Rhipicephalus annulatus, assembly GCA_013436015.1. NCBI lineage: Eukaryota > Metazoa > Arthropoda > Arachnida > Ixodida > Ixodidae > Rhipicephalus > Rhipicephalus annulatus. The sequence goes on from WOVY01010335.1 coordinate 104,184, forward strand.
GCAGCTTATTCCAGCCTACGGGGCCCAGAGCATCCAGACTACTCAAGAACAGCAAAGGCGGCCCCACTCCAGGGGGAGGTCGCGTTCCAGAAGAGGTTCTAGACCCAAGGCCCACTCCCAATCACGGGGGCGCTCGAGTTCTCAAGGTCACCATCAGAGTCGGGATCAGCCTGGGCGGCACTCGAATGGCCAGCTGCCTGGCGTTCAGTTCGAGATCACGGCTTCACACCCGGGGAGGACGCCTGCAGTTGCATCGAAAGGCAGCTGGGCTGAGCGAGTGCGCAACGGCGCGGCAGAGGTTATGACAGGTAAGCTGCCAGAGCATGATAGAATTGCACAGCTAAAGCAAGAAAACGCGAGACTTACAAAATCGAATGAGAGGCTATCAGCTGAGTTAAAGGAAATTAAAATTCTTCTCACTAAGCTAACAAGCGCACAGTCTTCACAGCCAATCCCTCAGCCAGTCGATGTCCCTGTGGCTGAAAACGTGGGGGACTCGAGAACCACAAAAAAGAGAGCAGTCATGGCAGAACACGTGGAAACCAACCAAACGAGCATGTCAGATATGAAGGAGGTCCTTGACACGCTCAGCAAAGTAGTAGCTAATCTTAGCGAGCAGATGGGTAGGCTATAGTCAAGCGTGGCGGCACTGGAAGAGCATATGACTTTGCGCATTACAAAGGTCGAAGCATATATGCACAATGCAGCAAAGCCTCCTCATGCACCAAACTCACCTCTTCGGCCACCAATACTAGTGGTACCAAACCTGTCGACAGGTGCAGCATCAGGCTCTGGCCGCCCATGTAATAACCATGATGGCAGCGCTACATCAAGCATTTCGTAACTGGCAATGGAACTGTAGAAGTTATCTTAAAAAGAAGGCAGCCCTACAGCAGTATACCAGGAGCAGCCAAGAAAAGCCTCATATTATATTATTACAAGAAACCCTTTCGCCGCAAGCAACGTTGCCTGGATTCCGGCCTGTAATAGGGGATACTGAGGGGAGGGGAGTCTGTACCTTCGTATGCAACAAACTAACGCACGTAACCCACGACCTCAAGATAGAAACAGGCCGGTTGGAACACGTCATGGTAGAGATCGTGCCAGGTACCAGCAACCGTCAGAGCATTTTCATTCTTAATATATACAGCAGTCAAAAGGAACAAAAGCAAGTGTTCAAGACGGTTCTAAAGAAAGCTGTTAATATCGCCGGGGAATGTCCACTCGTCATAGCAGGTGATTTCAACGCCCCTCATCATACATGGGGTTACAAGTAAAACACTGGGAAAGGAAATCGACTTTGGCAAAGTGCCAGTGAACTTGATCTCACCCTAATCACAGACCCAAGCCTACCAACAAGGCTTGGTACATCTTGCTGCAGGGATTCCACCCCGGACCTTACATTTGTACGGAACATCAAGAAGGCCCAGTGGATGAACCTTGCTGTAGACCTAGGGAGTGACCACTGCATTCTTGCCACTAACTTCTCCGTGGAGCGTAAAAAAGCAGAGAGAATTCCACTTCACAGACTGGGATAAGTTCAGGAAGATAAGGATGGAAAGGGAACAAGATGGCCACAGACAAGGCTTGGAGCAGTGGGTCAAACAGATTAAAGATGACATCAAATCTGTCTCCTCCACCATTACCACAGATTTTCCGGTTGAAAGAATGGATAGCCGGCTCGCTCATCTTCTTGAGGCAAAGCAAGCACTACTGAACCGTTGGAAGGGTCAGCGCCTAAACCGAAGACTGAGGAAGAAGATAGCTGAGGTAAACAGATCAGTCGAGGAACATTGTCGCGCACTATCGAGGCAGCAATGGGACGAAATCTGCAACTCCGTCGATGGTCAGATGCGCAACGGCAAGAAATGGAATATGTTAAAGCATCTCCTCAATGAAAACACCACCAAAACAAATCAAAAGCATGTTATCGCTCGAATTTTGCATAAAGAGATAGGGCGCACTACAGAAAAGCAAGTTGTGCAGCGTCTCGTGCATAAGTACCTCCCAATCAAAAGAGGATTGGCACCACCAAGTAGACAGTACCAGGGCAGGCCCAATCCAGGTCTTGAGGGCGACTTTACCATCGAGGAGATCAGACGAGCCTTGCATAATTTCAACGGCAGGTCGGCCCCTGGCCCGGACGGTATATAAAACAAGGCCCTTCGTAACCTTGATGATAATTCAATTGAAACCCTGAAGGATATGATCAATGCAGCATGGAAAGAAGGCAGAGTGCCAGAGGAGTGGAAGCTGGTCAGGACGATCCTTATTCCTAAGCCAGGAAAGCCTCCTAACTTGGACAACATGAGACCAATATCCGTGACATCATGTATCGGCAAGGTTGCAGAACATGCCATACTGCACAGGATAAACAAGTACTTGGAAGATAACGAAATATATACACACAACATGGTTGGATTCAGGGCAGGGCTATCCACACAAGATGCATTGAAGCTTATCAAACACCAGGTCATCGACAACGAAACGAGAGACGTGAGAGCCATTCTGTGCCTAGATCAAGAAAAAGCGTTTGACAACATCCACCACTCATTCATACTCGAAGCAATTTCCAAGCTTGGTCTGGGGAAAGCCTTCTATGACTACGTATGGTCCTTTCTTACAGATCGGAAAGCCGTGATGAAGATTGCAGATATCGAGACCGCAGCAATCGAACTAGAAGCAAGGGGCACGCCGCAAGGGGCAGTGATTTCACCAATGCTGTTCAACATTGCCATGATTGGACTGTCAAAGAAATTATCGAGCATTGAAGGATTGAAGCACAGCATCTACGCAGATGACATTACCATCTGGTGCACAGGTGGAAGCGAGGGGCAGATTGAGAGCACCCTGCAAGAGGCGATTGACACCGTGGAAGAGTACCTTCGTCCTTCGGGGCTCAAGTGCTCCTCGAGTAAGTCAGAACTTTTACTGTATAGGACTGCATGCCGGGGACCGAAACCCAGGGGATGGAAGCCGTTAAACCAGATAGACATCCACCTCCGTACAAATCAAGGGGATTCCATCCAGAGGGTCGACTCCATCAAAGTCCTGGGCATGCTGATAGAGTCTACCGGCACCAACAGCAAATCTATAGGCCAAGTTAACTTGGAAAACAGACAGTGCGGTGCACCTCATACGCAGAGTGGCCAAAAAAAGAAATGGGATCAAGGAAGACAACCTCATCAGGTTGATGCATGCCTTTGTTCTAAGCCATTTCACGTACGAGGCAGCAATGCACAACTGGTCAAGAGCAGAGTCCGAGAAACTGAATGTGCTCCTCAGGAAAGTTATCAAGAAGGTCCTGGGCCTACCCATACATATCAGCATGGAGCGTCTACTTGAGCTTGGCATTCACAACACGCTTGAAGAAATAGCATAAGCCCAAGAGAGAGCACAGTTTGCAAGGTTATCTACAACAAGGTCGAGGAGAATGATCCTGCAGGAGCTGGGCCAACACCCAATGGCAATCAGGCACAATTACAATGATATCCCCAACAACATCAGGGAGAATATCACGGTGTCTCCTATACCAAGAAACATGCATCCAGAACACAACATCGGAAGAAGAGTAGCGAGGGCCAGGACTATACTTCGTCAAGTCTCAAACGAGGAACCAGGGGTCGTATTTGTTGACGCGGCTTCCTACGCCAATGGGAAAGCATTTGTGGCAGTGGTGGTCGATGGGGCTGGCCATGTCGTCAACTCAGCGACGGTCAAGACGAAAGACCCAATCATTGCGGAACAGGTGGCCGTCGCCTTAGCACTCAAGATAGATAACATTGAAGTCGTCTACAGTGATTCCATGGCAGCACTTCGGGCGTTCGCCAATGGGACGGTCTCTGAACAAACGCTGAGAATACTGCAAGGCAAGAACATAACGAATCATCTTCTGAGTTGGTTCCCAGCTCACCTTGTGCAAATCAACGATTCCCCTCCCAATCTCAATGAAGCAGCACACGAGGCGGCGCGAGAACTCTCCAACTGCGCCTCCCCGGGGATGCGTTCTACCGGTGAAGGGGATAACCGGGAAATTCTTAAAACATATAACGAGCTCACTAAACATTTCTACCTGTCTAGAAGGATTTTCCCTCCACCTCACAAAAATCTAACCCGGCCCCAAGCGCTTACTTTAAGGCTTTTGCAAACGCGGATGTACCCTACTTTGAAAATGTTACACATCATGTACCCTGACCTATACCCAAGTAATCTTTGTCCACATTGTGGGGAAATAGCTTCATTAGAACACATTCTCTGGCAGTGCACCAAATTCACTCATATATCGAACATCACCTCTGCTAGATGGGAGGCGGCAATCCGCTGCTCATCCTTGGCAGATCAGCTCTGGGCTGTCCACTAAGCCCGCGAGGCGGCTGAGGAGCTTGGCATCTCAGTCCCCACGTGGGAGCTGCCCGCAGCACAGTGATCTGTGTTTTGGAGGACCAAATAAAAGTTTATCCAATCCAATCCAATTAGTCTGCCGATATACTCTTTGAAGTGCCGCTACTCTCCGATTGGCTGCTGCGCGCGCTTTGCCATCTGCCTCTCTCAGTATCCTTGATAGTCGCCGTTCGTGGCGGATTGTTGGTTGAGCATGGACGGAGCAGAGCGGTGGGCGCGCGTCGAAAACGCTTGTGCTCGGCTTTCTTGGCTCGCGTCTCATCGCCTGCATTCCCCGCGCGCCGTCCGCATTCTCGAACGCGATCCGACGCACGGACGCACGCACAGATGGACGGACACATGGGCTGATGGATGGAGGAACGCTTCGCCCCACTCATCGTCGTTCACTCTGTGGATATGTTGCGATTTCTTTAAGTTATGTGTTGCCTTCTATATATAACGCACCACCTCCGGTCGTTCTTTATTCTTTCCTTCTTTATTGAGCCTCTTTTACCTTTTGCAAAAGGCACTCTGCAACCACAGACACAATCTAGCAATTTAACCCAGCATCCTTCCAACGGTGTGGTTGTGCATCGAAACTAGGCTGCAGGAGATGCGGGCGCGACTTCCAAAGTGCAGACCCCCATTGAAAGAGAGCACTGCAATGCACCCCTTCACGGTTTTCGAGGGGGCCGAACCAAAGTGTCAAAGTTCCTTCTCCGCACGGGAGGAAAAGACTAGAAAACATTATTGTCACAAAGGGTTAGCTTTAATTCAAATAGCTGCAGGACGCCATGGTCAAGCACCTTATGCGTAAACGACAAGCCTCGACTGCTCCGCCGAAATGTCTCTAAAACCTTATCCACCATTACTTCGTTCGTCAAATTATTCAGTTTTTTTAGTAAAATAAAAATATATCATTTACGTATCTAGAAACTTAAAAAACCGTTTCATTGCTAAAAATTTCTTTATAGTTTTGTCAACCTGTTAAAGAAAAACGTTGCACAGAAATAAAGCAGCACATGACCCGATACCAATTCCTTGACGCGGCAGAGAAATTTCACCTTCATATGACAGAAAAATAAAGGCAAGACAGGCTTCCAGAAATAATTAAAAAATGGCAGCATATCTACGGAGTGAATGATGGAGAGTAGGGCGAAGCATTCGTCCGTTCATTCGTTCTTGCTTCCGTCCGTCTATCCGTCCGTTTGCGTGACCGTCCGTGCGTCCATCCCTGCGTTCGTCCACGCATCCGCCCTTGCGTCCGTTCATGCGTCCATTCATGCATCTGTCTGTGTGTCCGTTCGTCCTTCTATTAAACGCTCCGAGTACCACTATCTCGCATCTCTTCATCATATATTCTCCATATAAAAGCACCGCCATTCAGCGGATGTTCCAAGGACTAAACGAGAGGTGGCACACGCACACTTTCTTACGGCTTGCGCTTAGGGTCTACTTCCCCCTTTTAACCACCTGGAGTTCATGGTACATACTAGTTCACTGTATTCATGGCACTGCGGCCCAACGCTCGCTAAACCTTTCTAAAACCAAGGAAGTTACGCCCAGCGAGTATAACGTAGCAGCATTTTCTTGTCAGATAGTGCTCAACGTACATGCCAATGGCTTCTAATGGGAAATGGGAAACAGGAAAATTCGGCTTTTACTTTCGTACGCCTTGCGCTTCGTATCTACTTCGCACCTTTAACCACCTCGGGTTCATGGTATATAATAGTTCATTGTATTCATGGCACTGTGGCTCAATGCTCGCTAAACCTTTCTAAATCTAAGGAGGTTACACCCAGCGAGTATAACGTAGCAACCCTTTCTTGTCAGATAGTGCTCAATGTACATTCCAATGGCTGCTAATGGGGAATGAGAGACAGGAGCATTCGGCTTTTCCTTGACGTGCACGCCGCGAACTTTTTATTGTTTAACAAAGCACAGGAGGAATCTCCCACCAGCACCACCTTGCAAGTCGAAATGTAACACTTGTTACACAATACGACAACGCCTACGACTACAAGGGACGAACGGGTGCTGCTTTAAGGAGCTTCGCCCCTGAAAAAGTGCTCAAGGTCACAAGGTGCGGTAGTTTCTCTGCCCGTGCTACTTCTCCCTGCTTAGCTTTCAGCGCTTTCATTGGGATGATTGAAGAGATAATACAATTGCAGCTAGCGACAAACCTCTGTAATTTCACTAGAACTGGACGTTTTTTTTAAATTTTTGCGGCGTTGAATTTGTGCGAGAATAAGCTCTTCTAGTGAATTCATTCCAAAGTTACTTGAAAAAGTGATTTAGGGCTCTTTTAATGCATTTCGTTCCACAGGTATTACGACGAAAACGAGCCGATTTGGTGATTTGTAGGCGCATTTGGGAAGCCTCAAACTACGTCGAAAAAGGCAGGGATAAAGCAGTCATCGCCGCTAAAAACACACAGGAAATTTCAAACCGCTCTAAAAGTGGACAACTCTGTCCATCTAGCGGAAAACCTTTCATGCCTTTCCAGAAGCGTTAATCAAGCAAACAGCAAACGCTAGATAAAATGCTGCTATCTGTGAGGCATTCTAAGACTCTTTGCGGCCTCCGAGATGGCGAGCGCGCAGCGTGTATCTTGGAGACCATGTGAATCTTACTTTAGATTAAAAACCTGCATGTACCATTCGCGCTAACACAACATATTTATAAGTATACCCTTAGCGGTCGAAGGGCGCACTAGGGGCCAGATTTCGCGATTCCGTTCCGCCCTTAAAGGCGAAGCTTAAGGGCCCCGCAATTTTGTCCTTAGGGGCAGCTCGTCAGGGTGGTTCTGACGCCATTTCATGCTGCAGCAGTGCCGGCCCTCCATCAACCACCATACGCCACCGTATACCATGTGCCAGCAATATTTCTAGCACCTTAATTGATCAACATCGTGGATGATGAAATCCAGCACTCTTATGGCGGACGTTTAGGCATAAAATGTATCCCGACTGCGGTGGAAGAGGATAAATACTTTGATTGAGAAGAAAAAAGATGTTTTTTCTCCATCGAGTAACCTAGATAAATCGCATAAGTTGCCCGATGAGTTCCCTTTCTTTTTGTGAAACAGAAATGATTCAAGTTGATATTCAGGAACCCTGAAAGGCCTCAAACAAAGTTAATGGTGACTTTCAGAGCCTAGGACGTTAACACGAGTTACGAGAACAGCCACTGAGCCAGCGATTAAACCGCGGAAGCCAGTTTGGTATGATACGTCAAGTTGTGAACGTACCAGTCAGCATTCAAAGAAATGGACAGAAACTAGCGCTACACATCAACGGCAACGCTGCAATACAGGAAAGCTTTGCAGCAAGAGCTATGAGGGAAAGCCACTTTGCGGAAACCAAGCTAGCACTTGTATACCTTTACTGTCAGTTTCACTTTTGAACATGAGTGCGCTGCTTAAAAGAACACCTTTAGGAGCTTCAATTTTATCTTTTATTCATTTATTTTAACACATTGCAGCCTCAAAGGGCTATCGCAGGAGTGGGCTAATCACATGCAAAATACCAGCTCAGGAGTGGGGAAATACAACACACAAAAAAGGATAACAAAATTCGCTGAACATCATTTATAAGTGACATAGAATAAGAAGTCGTCAAGTGATGAAGATCGAACACACCCAGATAGAGCATTCCGCCATTGTATACAATGAACAAAAACTATATTCAAATGCCACCGTGCTATGAGAAAAAGTGGAGATGTTTATTTCATGGTAATTCCGGGTGGTTGTCGGTTTGTGGGTGCGATGTACTTGCCGAGTAGGGGAATAGTAGAGAATCTAATAAATTATGAAGCAATTTTAAACATTGATTGATTGATTTGTGGGGTTTAACGTCCCAAAACCACTATATGATTATGAGAGACGCCGTAGTGGAGGGCTCCGGAAATTTCGACCCCCTGGGGTTCTTTAACGTGCACCCAAATCTGAGTACACGGGCCTACAACAATTCCGACTCCATCAGAAATGCAGCCGCCACAGCCGGGATTTGATCCCGCGACCTGCGGGTCAGCAGCCGAGTACCTTAGCCACTAGACTACCGTGGTGGGGCGAAAATTTTAAACATTCAGCTTGACGATGAGAAGATAGACTGGTAAGTTCAAGAATTGGAAGATGGGAACTAGGGGGAAAATGCCTGTCATAGCGACGATAAATGAAGCGCATGGCTTTTTCTGAACAGATTATATTTTGTTGATGCCAGAAAACTTGTGTGGGTTCCATACAACAGACCCATAGCCCAATATTGGATGAACTAACTTTTGTAAGTAAAGAGTTGAATGCCGAGAGGTGCTGAACGTAATGTGCGTTGCAGGTAGCCAAACTTTGCATGCACACGGTAACACATGAATTCAAAACTATGAGACCAAAATAAATTCTGAGTGCGATTGAGACCTCAATATTTGTGTTGCGAAAATTTTCCTACAGGGCAATTATTTAACTAATAGGTATAGGAAAGGGGGAAGAACATATCGTAAATGACATAGATACAGTTTGCCGGAAGTTCATTTGCATTTGCCGATTGTCACACCATGATCGAAAAGATGCGAACGATAATTAAGAATGATCTGATCAAGAGAAGTTTTAATCGTTCGATACAAAACGCAGGCACCTGCACACATGTGGATTTTAACAGTAATATCACTTGGTATATCATTAATGAAAATCAGAAGCAAGAGTGGGCCTAATGTTGAGCCTTAGGGTACGCCAGACGCTACAGTACAAGCAGAGGAGTGAGATGACCTGAATGGTACGTGCTGAGACTAATTGGGTAGAAAAGAAGACATTCACTTGACTAATGTTTAGTTTTCAGGAATAACAGTAAGCCTATTTAACAGTTTATAATGTGACACAGTGTCGAAAGCTTTAAAAATGAAATGAATATTGCATCGATTTGACCACCGGCATCAAGGGCCTGGAGTATGTCATGAGAAAATTCACTTAGTGCGTTATGGTTCCAAACCTGCGTCGAAAACCACGCTGAGCATCAGATAATACATTACATATTAAAAATTTAGTGTTATGTTTGAAAATTATGTGCTCGAATATTTCACAAGAAATGCTCCTGATAGATAAGGGTCTGTAGTTCAATAAGGACTGTTTCTTTACAGATTGGAGTAATTAAAGAATTTAAGCAGTTATCCTAGCTATAGAGACCACAGACGCTGAGAGAGTTTTCTGAAAGTTAATGATTAGATATAGACTAATCCTTAAGGATTATCTAATAAGGAATTGATTGTCAATAGTATCAAGACTACCTTTTTTCTTTCGATCGAACTTTAAAATGCGATTCAAGACACCCTGGTTTGACACCACATTAGCCTCAATGGAGGTACTAATCTGCCTTGTAGAAGAAGGAACATCGGAGTTATCAAGAGTAAAAACGGATTTAAGGAATGAATAAATGCATTAGCAATCTGAGTGGTGTCACTTGTAATCATGTTATTTATTTCAAATGTGTCAGTGGTAGATTTCTTTGGTAATAGAGGCCTCCAAAATTTGCGTGGACTATTTTTTAGCGAGGCCGAAAGTGTAACTTCCAATTAACAATCACGAGCTGTATTAGCTCTGCTCAGAAGTTCCTCCTTTCGGAAATTGAAATGTGTGGCAACCAGAGCATCACCAGTGCCTCTACTATGCCGAATACGCGCAAGTCGTCGCGAAAGGTGCGAAATTTCTCGCGTGATCCAAAGCAACTCTGAAGTTGTGTTTTTTTATCGGAACAAAACATGTGATGCACGCTGGAACAAAATTACTGAAAAAGTTAATAAAATTGTCCACAACTTTAGAAATAGCAATTGCTTCGAATTGACTGAAGCAAGTGTTTAGTGTATCGATAATACCAGTATTTTCAGCATAGGTCATAAGTACGAAATGTAGTATAATGGAATCGGGCTTTCGGTAGACGACAAAAAATAGAAGTAGAAACGGCTTTATGACAGAAATGCCCTCCAAAACAGTGCGCTGATAATCATATTCAGAGACTCCAGGACACAGGAAAACAAGATCTGTGATCACTTTGCCTCTTGTGGCTTCACCGACTATTGTTTAGGCCGGAACTCAGTGATAAGTTCAGTGTCTCATGGTACATCTGGAAGCATGGGCATGCGGTGTTGACAATGTCTAATTTATTTCAGGGACAATAAAATCACGCATATGTATTAGATTAGGTGAATGAGGCGCTATTTCTTGAACGAAGGCACTCAAGGAAACCAATGAGTCCGCGATGAGGTTAGGAGGACGGTAAAAGGCACCCGCACCTACAGCTATGTTCAAAAATAAAGTTTACACCAAACTGAATAAGCTTAATACGGAGAAGCAAGCACAGAAAACTTCAAGTAGGACCGTAGTTATAAAACAACGCCACCACCTATTCCATTCGTTCGATGAGCTCTTATGTAATAAAGCCCAGCAGCAATATCTCGGCATCAGAAATGCCGCTATGAAAGTACGTTTCCGTGACGCCAATTACATAGAAAAAGTAGGACAAAGTTAGTGACAAGAAATCAGAAAACTTATCTCTACTTCTTGCATTGATATATAAACTACGAAGGTCACTGGGGATATCACGAGGGCGTCAACGTGAAATGAGAGTAGTGACCGAAAGAGATGCCATTTATGTAGTATTTTGCTTGCTAGACTGAAGAATCGTGTTAGATTGCGCATCCCATTTGTAGCGTATTTTAGCAATGAACACATGGTCATAAACAAGGTGCACGACAGAAACGCTGTCTCGATGAGTTATGGTTGTCTCCCACAGCTCACGCCTGATAAAAGCTAAGTTGTCCGAATAATTGATTGATTGATTTGTAGAGTTTAACGTCCCAAGACCACCATATGATTATGAGAGAAGCCGTAGTGGAGGGCTCCGGAATTTCTACCACCTGGGGTTCTTTAACGCGCACCCAAACCCGTGCAAACGGGCCGACAACTTTTCCGCCTCCATCGGAAATGCAGCCGCCACAGCCGGGATTTGATCCTGCGACCTTCGGGTCAGCAGCCGAGTACCTTAGCCACTAGACCACCGTGGCGGGGCAAGTCGTCCGAATAATCTTCAGAAATACGTTTATTGGAGCCTTTTAGTTTAGATGCGTTTTAAAGAATATGAACCGGTTCGCAAAAATCAAGCAGATTCCGAGTGATAGGACGGGTGTGGCCTGTGTGAGGTCTGCCTAACCTCTGACACCTTTCGATTTCCGGACAGCCCATGCTCAGCGTTTCTGTGAAAAACTATGAAACGACGTTGATCAATGCCTTTTAATCATCATGAGGAGACTCGGTAATCCTGTGCAGAGTCTAGTTATTACGGCGTAGTCTGTTCTCTAGGTCATCGTTCTGAGCCGTGAGCGTTATCACCTTCTCATTAAAAGAACAAAAGCAGCTTTTTAAAATCGTCTACAATATCTTTAGGCACGTCATACGCAGTACTAGATGACTCTGGCGCATTAAGACGTGACTCAAAAGCTTCAAAGCGCGAATTTGCGGAAGAACAAAACGCAGAAATATCCTGTTTAATCTTGTACTGTGCCGCAAGCAGAGCGGAAAACTTGGCAGAAACGGAAGTTCCACTGTCAAAGGATGTCACCACACTATCTGTGGCACCCACAACGCCGGACAGCGATACAAGAGATCAATTGCCAGAACTGTTAGTAGAAGTACCCTTACCACCCCTTGGCCCGAGGTTCAGCTCAACATATCCACTCAAGCTTACGCAACTCAAACAGCACGCAAGTTGAGCATAAATAGAAACAAATAATGCAACATCAGTTTGTGAGAAATTACCATCAGCAAGAAGTGGTTACTTGGTCGGATACATTGTGCAATGGTCAAATAACATACCTGCACAATAAAAAAGCACTGTGTGAGCATTGTGCTGTCGCTGCCGCCGCCTTGCCCACTGAAGCTGCGCTGTGGCTGGAAATATATTGCAGCAAGATGGCAAGTTGGGCAAGTTGAGCTTGAAGCGTTTTATATCCTTTGCTGATGACGATACTGAGTTGGTCTTGGCGAAGGTTTGTTGATCTGATTGATATTCGGTGTAGACACTTGGGAATAGTGCAGGCGCAATGGCTTGACCAAGGCAATATTTTAACGGAGGAACCAGAAGGGCAGATTGCATGTATCTCATTGATTGATTGATTGATATGTTGAGTTTAATGTCCCAAAACCACAATATGATTATGAGAGACGCCATTGTGGAGAATTTCGACCACCTGGGGCTTTTTAACGTGCATCCAAATCAGGCATCTGCGGTGATCGGCGTGTTGGTTAGGGCCAGTTGACGTGCTTCTAACCATCGCGATGTCCTGGCAATGGTCCGGGGAATCCACAAGGCTGGCCAGAAACTGCAAAATAAAGAAGCACCATGTGAGCATTGTGCTGTTGCTGCTGCTGCTTTGCCCACTCGCTTTTTCTCGCAATATGAGGACCTAGGAACTTTTTCTTGATTAATGCTTCATACTTCAACAGCAGTGCATGCACATGCCATTGACTAATATCGTATTTGCACACAAGCATGTCGCTCTTCCATATTCACAAACAAAATACACTTTTACTGTTTCAATACCCCACATTTCGCAAGCGTCTGTGCAGCCTTATGCCCAGGTTTCTTTGTCTTCGGAGCGTTTCTACTCGGGTAATCTCTCTGCTAGTTTGGTCCACGCACTCCACAAAGTACACAATTTGTTCCCCTTTATTTCTACAAAACACCACACTAGGCCCAAGTTCTTGCATGGCTTTCTTAGGAGAGCTAGAGGCTTTGGAGAGTTGTTTATATATTGCAGAGCAATATTCCGTAACTCCGCAATAGAGAAGTTTTCTGTGCGGTAAATCGTCGTTAGACTCATCCTGAACAGCAACATTCTTGCCACTGCGCCGAAAACCTAACCGAAGGTTAATGATTACCTCAAATAATTTTTTACATTATCTGACAACGACGCTAGACCAGATTTCAGTCAATTGGGCTATATATGCAATACGAGAAACCTTAGCGGTTAAAATTGGTACACTCATTATCAAAACGTGCACCGATGTAGTTTCAACGCAAGGCTCTACTGTATGCTTGATTGCTATTCGCACTTGTGTAGTAGGCCAACCATCAATGCATGTCTGCTTAAAAGGACACCTAAATGACTTCGAATTCAACAACGGTAAAGTTGTTTTCTTGTCGCCTTCACTACGATTCTTAAGGTGACATCTCTTCCTCGACATAATTTTTTCTCGAAATGATATAGACACAGGAGAGCTCTAAGAGCTAGTCTTATCATGTGTTCGGCGGTACTCTGTTATCTGCCTGAATAGTGGAAAACACACAAAACAAAGCAAAATCAGTACATCACCCAGGGTAACCATCGAGACATTAGAACGGACGTGGGACTGTATGACAAAGACCAGTAAGCGACTATTCACCAATGCGATCTCTCGTAAAAAGACGGCTGCAGAGCACGATTTCTCATCACGTCCAGTGAAAGCAATGCCGGCGTTATGTATTGCACCGAAAGAACTTGAAACGCCCGGGGAGAAAAAAATTGGCAGATCCCACGTACAGTGGGAATGGATGATATGCGAAGCACAATTGAGGAAAGTTGATATGTCACTCTAAAATCAGCACAATGTTTCAATGTGGAGGTAAATATTGCCGTACGTGATTTACGTGTCATGATAACCACGTTTGAATGTGTCGTTTACCTTTGTCATCTGTTCACGTCACGTGATACCAAATTAAGTACATGTTGATTGATTGATATGTGGTGTTTAACGTTCCAAAACCACCATATGATTATGAGAGACGCCGTAGTGGAGGGCTCCGGAAATTTCGACCACGTGGGCTTCTTTAACGTGCACCCAAATCTGAGCACACCGGCCTACAACATTTACACCTCGATCGGAGATGCAGCCGCCGCAGCCGGGATTTGATCCCGCGACCTGCGGGTCAGCAGTCGAGTACCTTGGCCACTAGACCACCGTGGCGGGGCAATTCAGTACATGTTGAGCTAGTGAAATGGCCGCGAGCATGCTACGAGCGTGGTATGTTGTCCTTTTCCGAAATGACTCACTTTTCAGCATTATCATGTTTGCACCAGTCATGTATTTTCGTCATTCATTGACGTCACGTAACACCAAATTTGGTGTATGCGAAGCTAGCAAAACGGCCGCGAGAACATCATGAAGGGCCCGACATACTCAAATGTAGTGTTGAGGCACGTGCACGCTGGGCGTGCGCTGGGCACGCGACACTACGTTAGCAGAACGCGAGCACTCTGTAGTCTGACGCCCGGCGCGCCCAGCGTCCATCGGCATGGCCCGGCTGTAACAGGCACGAAATGCTACTTGCTGCATTTTACGCTGATGCGTTACGGAGACAACACTGCGTACTCTTTTTTCGTGATGGAGGAACGCCTGACGCCCTGAAACGCGCATGCGTCATAGCAATACAGCGCGGCACGCGCCTGCGTGTATATGGCAAGTCCGGCACCTGGCGTGGCAACGCCGGCATGACGCGACGAAATCAACGCCGACGAGCACGCGCACCGCGTCACGTCGAAATGTATTGGCGCCTTGACTGTGGTATGTAGTTATGTTCTCATATGACACGCATCTCATGATTATCATGCTTGCACCAGTCACCTACCTTCGTCATCTATTGACGTCACGTAATACATAATTTGGCACATGTGAAGCTTGCGAAATGGCTACGAGCGTATCACGAGTGTGGCCTGTAGTCATGTTGTTACATGACGCGCATGTCATGATTATCATGTTTGAATGTGGCATTTACCTACGTCGTCCGTTCGCGTTGCGTATTATTTGGTTTGGTACATGTGAAGTTAGAGAAATGGCCGCGAGCGCATCATGAACGTAGCATGTAGCCGTTGTTACAAGACACGCATCTCATGTTCATCACGTTTGCACCGGTATCATACCTTCGTCATCCATTCACGTACCGAATACCAAATTTGGTATATGTGACGCTAGCAAAATGGCCATGAGCGCATCGTGAGCGTGACATGTAGTCATGCTTTTACATGACACGCATGTTATGATTTTCATGCTAGGGTCAGTCACTTGTGTTCGGCATGCAATCATGTCATACCATACCAGTTTTGCAACATGCCATGTGAACAAAACCACGGCAAGAGCTGCAGGATACTGAATTGTAAATCATGACATCCATGACATATTTGTCATGATTTTGGTATTATGACTAGTAAGATATGCTCTTCATACATTCATGTTATGGCATACCAAGTTTGGTATCGATATTAATGGCGAAACGGCCAGGAGAGCTAAAAGTCGTAGATAGATAGATAGATAGATAGATAGATAAATAGATACGCTCAAAGTCGCCGAAGTTCACTTAGAAATGCTTCGCATTTCAAATAATCGTTTGTGTATTTCCACTGGTAGTTTAGGAACTATAGATTATAGACCACACTGTTGTTTATGTTCTAGTTCCGCATGCGTGGGTGTACGGCGTTGACTAACCAAGTACACCAAAGCCTGCGCGACTTGAAAATGGCTGTAGGGTATGAATACGATTTTTCGTTTATAGGAAGAATACGATGCACTGGTAATAACACGATGCGTCGGTCAAAAACCAAACATGAAACGTGAGTACTTGCTTTGATGGCTGCACTGAAATATGTAGCGTATTCAGGCGTAGAATTGATTTTAACAGGATGCATTATTCAATATGTTAGATAAAATTTCGAATAAAGACTGGGGCTGAGCAACAAAGACATATCTGAAATCAATGTTTTTTTAAAGTGGCTCGATATGCCAACTCTATACAGAAAGTTATTCTGTATTTTAACCAAAGCAAGCCCGCAGCTCTAGCAGGACAATACGTCAGTAATGCGAGCACATACTCGGCTCCGTATGCGATACCAGGCATCATAACACTGCGAATGGTGCACAAGACTGCAACCCATCTAGCACCTCAGTAAGTTCTACTTATTGGGACGGCTCAACGCTCACCGCTTAGTTGAGTGCGAAATACTCGAAATCATTAAACACATATTCCAAACACACAGTTCTTGCCCTACAGGGACGGCTTTCAGCTTTACCATAGTAGAGTATGAAGTACACTAAATTGTTGAACACTTTTTTCAAACGCACAGCTGAATTGCTTGACACTAGTGGTTGGACCATATTTAGGTACTAAGTACTCTAACTCGTTAAACACTTTTGAAGACGATTGTCTTTCTTGAGACATACTTGAAGGCAAAAAAGTCTGTCTGTCTGTCTGTCCGTCCGGCCGTCCGTCCACCCGTCCATCCGTTTGTCTGTCTGTCTGTCTGTCTGTCTGTCTGTCTGTCTGTCTGTCTGTCTGTCTGTCTGTCTGTCTGTCTGTCTGTCTGTCGGTCTGCCTGTCTGTCTGTCTGTCTGTCTGTCTGTCTGTCTGTCTGTCTGTCTGTCTGTCTGTCTGTCTGTCTGTCTGTCTGTCTGTCTGTGGAGACTGATAGATTTGTATTTGGGGTTCAACATCCCAAAATCACCATAATATTATCAGAGAATTCGTAGTGGAGGACTCCTGAAATGTCGACCACTTGAGTTCTTTAACGCGCACCAAAATGTGAGCACACGGGCCAACAGCCTTTACGTCTCCACCAAAAAGGCAGCCGCCACGGCTGGGATTTGATCCCGCGACCCAACAGTCAGCAGCAGAGTCATAGAGAAATATACTTCTGTGAAGAGCGGCCACTTGAGCCTTAAATTTCCGCGGCTGAGCAAGGATGGGTATGACCATCCCGAAGAGGGCGTATCCATGCTCGCTTCTACTCGTTGGTCAACACATCTAATAGCCATCCCAGGAGGACCATAAAAAGCTATGTACAGCATCAAAAGTTTTTCAGCGACATATATTGTTTTGCACAATTCTTCATATCGGCTCAACACGTGTCCCATCGAGAACTTTGAATGCGTTACAAAATCAGTAAAGTCTGACTAGAAAGCGTTGTCTTTCTTCATTCGTTTTGCGCTAACGGCACACATTCATGTGGCTTAGATGTACTGCACATGTATACCCATTATGGGAGCATGGCTGTGTAGAATAGTGGTAGAGACATCCGCTCTCGAGGCATGAGAGTATGGATTCCAATCCCTGCACCGTAAAAAAGAATTTTTGTTCTTTTATTTATTTATTTATTCATTTATTCATAAAATAATAATTATGATATATAAATTTTGTAATATATAAATAAATTTTCAAATATATAAATATTTATTTATTTTGTTTATTTATATTATCATCGGGTCTGACCAGCCGCTCGTGGCGCTAAAAGCAGTGCAATAGGTTGGCCACAGGGCCTTATGGGAGTGTCCGCTGTTTATATAAGCATGTTTCTATATCAACGAGTGCCTGAGCCACTAGACTAACGGGGTTGCAAGGTCTGTCTGTTTGTTAAACAAAACGGCTCAAGTAGGACCACATCCACAGAGCCCACGAATGTTGCTCAAGTTTCTGTGTTAATACCGGTGCAATTGTCAATTAAAAACGAATATTGCGCAAATTGGAGACAAAATATCAACACGCTAATACTGTCGGGTGTTTTTTTTTGCCAGAAAAGACATACATAGGTACTTCCAAGAACTGTAGCGTTCATTACGCTGCGCCAACGATGTGACACTACGCACGAAGAGGAGAGTTTCTGTCGCTCCACTAAGACGATACGGTACTGCAACCTATTTCTCTATCCACAAAATATGGCTCCCAAGATTGTGCGCACACGCTGCGCGCTCGCTTGAACGGAGGCCATCCTTTCGCTTTCTGAGAATACCGCCAGATGGTTCTCGTGTCTCACGCAGCACCTCCAGAATTCAGTGATTTTACTCGCGCAAAATATCTAATAAAAGTTCTATTCCACTCACTCTTTTCAGACAGAATACTATCGTCTTTCGACGCCATTCACTGTCAAACATGCAGATACGGGGCGAAATTTTTTTCTAAAAATATTCTCTTGTGCCAATGTTTAGTAGGGATGCTAGGTTTTTGTCCTCATTACAGGCGACTTGGTTCCTGTATGGAGAGGGACAGCTTTCCTTTCGCAGTAGAGTACTTTATACTCGAAGTCGTCGAATATTTGTTGTAAACACACTTTCTGTGACTAGCCGTCGGTTGCTCCTGTAGGTGAACTCGTTCATGGCGTAAGTTTCGTCGATACAGCCACATGAAATTTGAGGCCCACGGAACGGCTTATCGCTCTGCCCTAGTACAGTACCAAGTACTCTAAATCGTTAACAATATTTCTAAACACGCCATTATAGAGAGTAACCAGTACTGGATTACAGCCTATTGCTCTCCTAAATGAGTGTATCGTACTCTAAATCGTCGAACATTTTTTCTGAACACACATTCGCAGCCACGGTGTTCCACAATATTCCTATAATCGGTCTCTGAAAGTGGAGTACCAAGCCTTATTAATCATTAACTACGCGTTTGCAAACACACCCCTACTAACATAATAGAAAGGGCTTAGGCTACTGTGGGTCTGCGTATATTCTGTATACACGTTTTTGATGTCCAGTGTTTGTGAGTATGAATTTCTGTAAACACAATTCCGAAGACTCTACTAACGCTGAGCACCTTACATGCCTGATAAACTCAAAACTGACACTGAGCACCTTACATGCCTGATAAACTCGTAGCAATACGAGAAATTTTCATTGATTGATTGATTGATTGATATGTGGGGTTTAACGTCCCAAAACCACTATATGATTATGAGAGATGCCGTAGTGGAGGGCTCCACGAGAAATTTTCACCTTGTCATGCTGTTATCACGTGACTTTCAGGGCCACCAAAATTTTCGACGTTGCTTTTTCTTCATTGTTACATCGCTTATGGTTGGCCAGGAAATTGTGCTATACAGGATACAACTTGTTGGTGAAGCTGGAGACCGTTCTTGGAGACCGTGCTGTAAACCAAAGCACGTTCAGAAACTGTAAGGGCCCTCATCCTGGAGCGAGTTCGTAACCACAGTAGGTTCAGACATTATTCAGGGGAAAATTCACGGGTCAATACAAATTACTGAGTTCTAAAGGCGAACGTATTTCACAAAAACTTGCCTGGCTAGATAAAAACTTGTATAAATAAAATACACTCCCAACCCAATTTCATTTCAAATTTCCGAGCCTGGCATGGCTCAACCAAGAGATCAAAGCGGTTTCGCATTTTCCGGCGTTTTGCTTCACGAACTCTATCTTGTGCTTGCACATATCATTGATAATACTAAGCAAAGATAACACGCCCGCTCAAACACTGGCTCGCTACAATCTAGAGCCATCATTACATGTCCTTCTAGCCAAATGAATCAAGATCCCAAATCATTACGTAGGCCAAAGCTTTAGACGCGTGTTCGAGCGCTAAAAGTGACCGTCTGTGCGGTGGCGTCAGAACAGTTATTGTGAAAAATTATAACGTGTTGGCGTCAACTTATGACGTCATCAAAATTTGTACAACGCAATCATAACGCTACTAGAACATCACACAAAGATGTCATCAGATGACCTCAAGCTCAGTGAAAAGTAGCCTGATCATAGAGACACTAGGGGAGGCGCACAAACCTTGCAATGCGTCGAATCTTGGAGGAGTTACAAAACTATGTTATGCGTAGAAAGCATTCAGACTGCGGTGGAAGAGGATGAATACTTCGACTGAGAAGAAAGAATGCTTTTCACCATTGAGTCACCTGAGCTAAATGCACAAGTGCCCCTGTGAGTTCTCTTTTTTTTTCTGAGACAGAAATTATTCAAGTTCATATTTAGGTACCTTTAAATACTTCGTCTAAAGCGAATAGCGGCCATCCGAGTCTACGATGTCGACACGAGTGACAAAAACAACTACTCGGGCCGGAGTTGAAACCGCGGAGGCCAGTTTGGTATGAAAGGTGAAGTTTCGAACGTACCAGTCAGCATTCAAAGAAATGGACAGAGACTACCGCTACACATCAACGACAACACTGCCATACAAGAAGGCTTTGGAGCAAGAACTATGAGGGAAAGCCACCTTGCGAAAACTAAGCTTGCGTCTGTACCTTCACTGTTTATTGCAATATTAAAAGTAAATGAGCTGCTAAGAAGAAAACGTTATATGGGCCGCAACGAGCGTTTTATGTCGCAATATAAGGACCTAAGACATTTTCTTTTCATTTTATGGCGGTAGCATTTACATGAATACTGTCGGCCGGATATCGATGCCGGCGTCAGCATCGACATGGATGTCGGCGTCGCTGTCATGGGCCCTATATGTATACGTATCTATATATAAGAAAACTCAACAAATAAAAAAATCTCAGAGAAAAGGCTTCAGTGCGCGCAATCGATTGTGGCACCTCAGCTTCGCGAATGCTAGGCGTTAACCACTGAGCTGCTGAAGGGTACACCTATCAATGTTCAAATGGCGAGCTATTCATAGCTGTTTCTTAACGCTGTGGGCAGGCATCTCGGGGGTGAGGGGAGTGGACTATTGTTCTTTGAGCATTATCAACAAGAAGGTGCAGTGAGCGCGCAGCAGCTCTCATCTCCCGCGTACTTAGGCCCGCGTAGAGAATACGGGGGTGTGCGTTCCATCGCGCGCCCTTGTCTTTACTAGCCTTTGGGTTTTGTGGAAATTATTCTATAGTAGTTACCAGGTGCACAAATATCACTCTAATCGTCGCACAACCTCCGTTCGCTAAAAGGGCGCGTTTTTCAGGCACAGCGAAGTAACAATTGAGACGATCATTCGGGTTTATCTGAACCTGTGAACACGTTTCATGCGTCATTTGTGCGTGTGAAAGAGAGGAACGTCTTGATTTGCTCGCCATTCTGCGCGTGACATTCCAATTTGTTGCCAACGCGTTCATTGTTCCGCCTCTGGACAAAGCTGT
The DNA here is from genome assembly GCA_013436015.1 of Rhipicephalus annulatus. NCBI lineage: Eukaryota > Metazoa > Arthropoda > Arachnida > Ixodida > Ixodidae > Rhipicephalus > Rhipicephalus annulatus. The sequence continues at coordinate 125,448 of WOVY01010335.1, forward strand.
TACTTTTAAATGCGAAGCATTTTTTTGTGAACTTCGGTGACGTTGGGCGTATCTATCTAATCTATCTATCTATCTATCTATCTATCTATCTATCTATCTATCTATCTATCTATCTATCTATCTATCTATCTATCTATCTATCTATCTATCTATCTATCTATCTATCTATCTATCTATCTATCTATCTATCTATCTATCTATCTATCTATCTATCTAGCCACCTACGACTTTTAGCTCTCCTGGCCGTTTGGAAAATGGTATCGATACTAGACTTGGTATGATATAACATGACTGCATGAAGAACATATTTGACAAGTCATGACAATAAAATCTTGATATGTGTGTCATGAATGTCATAACTTGGATTGCAAGGTCCTGCCGCTCTTGTGGTGGTTTTGTTCACATGGCATGTTGCAAAACTGGTATGATACGACATGATTGCATGGCGAAGACAAGCTAAAAACCCTAACATGAAATTCATGACATGCCTGTCATGTAACAACATGACTACTTGCCACGCTCATGATGCGCTCACGGCCGTTTCGCTAGCGTCACATATACCAAATTTGGCATTGCGGGACGTGAATGGATGACGTATATATGATACTGGTGCAAACATGATAAGCATGATATGCGTGTTATGTAACAACATGACTACATGCTACGTTCATGACGCTGACGCGCTCGTGGCCGTTTCGCTAGATTCACATGTACAAAACTCAGCATTACCCGACGCGAACGTACGACATAGGTAAATGACATATCCAAACATGATAATCACGACATGCGTGTCATGGAACATTATGAATACATGCCACACTTATGATGTGGTCGCGGCCATTTCACTATCTTCACATATGCCAAATTAGGTATTACATAATGCCAATAGATGACGAAGGTATGTGATGGGTGCAAACATGAGAATCCTGAGATGCGTGTCATGTGAGAGCATGACTACATGCCCCAGTCAAGGCGCCAATACATTTTGACGGGACGCGGTGCGCGTGCTCACCGGCATTCATTTTGTCGCGTCACGCCAGCGTTGCCACACCAAGCACCGGTTCGGCCATATACTCGCAGGTGCACGCCGCGCTGCATTGCTTTGACGCATGCGCGTTTCAGCGCGTCTGGCGCCCCTTCGTCACTAAAAGTGGGAGGTGCAGTGTTGCCTAGGTAACGCATCGACGCGGATTTCGCGCCGGTTGCCGTCGCGCCGTGCCGACAAACGCTGGTCGCGCTGGTCGTGCCTGGCGTCACTCTATAGAGTGCTCGCATTTCGCTAACGTAGTGTTGATGTGCCCAGTGTGCGCAGGTGTCAACGCTACAATGAAGTATATAATTGGGCCCTTCATGTTGTGCTCGCGGCGTCTTGCTAGCTCAACATATACCAAATTTGGTTTTACGTGACGTCAATGGATGACAAAATATATGACTGGTGCAAACATGATAATCTTGCTAAGCATGTCACGCAAGGACATGACAACGAACCACGCTCATAGCGTGTTTGCGGTCGTTTCGCTAGCTCCACATATACTAATTTTGGTATCACGTCACGTGAATGGATGACGAAGGAAAACAACGCATCCAAACATGATAATCATGCCACGGAACTCATGTACAGCATCGTTTGCTCCACCTCATAACGTTGTGCTGATTTTAAAGTGACATATCAACCTTTCTTATTCCTGCTTCGCATATCATGGATTCCCACTGTACGTGGGATCTGCCAATTATTCCGCTCTCTATTTCCACAAAAGCTCATGCACATGCCATTGACTACTATCGTATTTACACACAGGCATGTCGCTCTTCGAGATTCACAAACACAAGACATTTACACTGTTCCGCAATAAATCCATAATTTACAAGCGTTGTTATGCAGCCTTTTTGCTAATTTCCTTTGTCTTCGGAGCGTGGCTACTCGTGTTCAGTGACCTCTTCCCTCATCAACGGACTCCGCAGTTTCATCCACTGACTTCACAGAGTACACAATCTGTTTCACTTTATTGCTAAAAAACTTCCCAATACCCCCAAGTTCTTCCATTGCTTTCTTGGGAGAAATACAGATTTTTTAGCACTAGCGCAGCAGTGTTCGGTATTTCAGTGACAGCCAGCTTTTTCTGCGTGGTCAATTGTCTTTCGACTCATCCTGAAGCGCAACCTCATTGCCAGTACTCTGATTACCTAATTTAAGATTAATGGTTGCCTCAAATCTTTTTTTCGCGTTATCTTACGACGATGCTCAGACGAATGTCTGTCCAATGGGCTTCATACGCAATACAAGAAAATTTAGTGGTTTAAATTGGTGACAACCACTATCAAAACGGGTATGTAGTTTCATTGCAAGGTTCCATTTTATGCTTGACTGCACATTTTACTAGTCTAGTTGGCCATACATTAACACGTTGTCTGCTTAAAAAGACACCAAAAGACTTCGAACCCCGAAACGATAAAGTTATTTTATTTGTACATTTACTAAAATTCTTACAGATGACATCTCCTCCTCGACATTAACTTCTTCATGTGAGTTAGGGGCTATGAGGGCACTAAGCGCTAGTCCCATCATGCGTTCGGTGGCACTCTGTTATATCCGCCTGAATAGTTGAAAACAGAAAAATGACAGCATATCGACGGAGTGAACGATGGAGAGTGGGGCGAAGAATCCGTCCGTCCATTCATTCTTGCTTCAGTCCATCCTTGCCTCCGTCTCTGTGACCGTCCGTGCGTCCACCCGCTCGGCCGTGCGTGCGTCTGTTCATGCGTCCGCACGTTCATCCGTGCGTCCGTCCCTGCGTTCGTCCATGCATCCACCCCTGCTTCCATCCATTCATTCACACCTGCGTCCATCCATGCGTCCATCTGTCCATGCAGCCATCCGTGCGTTCGTCCATGCATCTGTCTGTGTGTCCGTTCGTGCATCTAGTCAATACTCCAAGTACTACCATCTCGCATCTTTTTACATATATTCCGCATATAGAAGCACCGCCATCCAACGGACATTCCAAGGACTAAACGGCAGGTGGCACACGCACACTTTCTCATGGCTTTCGCTTCATGTCTACTTCTCATCTTTAAGCACCTCGAGCTTACGGAATATACTAGATCACTGTATTCATGGCACTGTGGCCCAACGCTCGCTAAACCTTTCTAAAACCAAGGAGGTTACGCCCAGCGAGTGTAACCTAGGAACCCTTTCTTGTCAGATAGTGCTCAATATACATGACAATGGCTGGTAATTGGGAATGAGATAAAGGAGAATTCCGCTTTTAGTTAACGCACATGCTGTGAATTGTTTGTTGTTCAACAACGCGCACGAGAAATCTCCCACCGGCACCACCTTGCAGGTCAAAGCATAAGACTGGTTACGCACTACGACTATGACGAAGGACGAACAGGTACCGCTTTACGTAGCTTTGCGCCTAAAAAGCAAATCAGAATCAGTAATTCACCTAGGGTAACCATGAAGACTTTAGAATGGACGTGTGACTGCGTGACAAAACCAAGTACACGAGAATTCACCAATGCTATCCCTCGTAAGTGGATGACTGCAGAGCGCATTTCTTCATTGCGCGAAGTGAACACCCGGCCGGCATCATGTATTGCCCCGAAAGAACTTGAAAAGACCGGGGAGTAAAACAAGCTCGTTTTTTTTGCATTTTTACTGGTCGTTTAGAGGCTCTAAAATATAGACCACACCCACGTTTATGTTCAATTTCCACATGCATGAGCGTGCTTGAGTTGACTACCTAAGCACATCAAAACCTGTGCAACTCGAATATAGGTGTATCGTATTATTACGATTCATCGTTCGTATCTTGAATACGATGCACCGGTATTAACACGATGTTCCGTTTGAAAACCAAACATAGAACGTCAATACTTGGTTTGACGGCTTCCTTGAAATATGCAACGTACCCAGCCATTAAAGATATTTTAACTAATTAGCATTTTTCTATACGCTACAGACAATTCAGAATAACGGATGTGGCTTAGCATTAAAGACATATCTGCTTTACATGTTTACCTAAAGTGATACGATATGCCAACTATACACAGAAAGATAATCTCTTTAATCACCAGAGCAAGCCCGCAGTACTGGCAAGATGGTACGTCTGCAACGCGAGCGCTTATTCGGCTTCATAGACAATGTTTCACCAACTGCCGCTGTCTTTGTCCGGCATCATGCATAATTTAGGGACGGCTTACTGCTCTCCCATAGTTGAGCATCAAGTGCTCATAATTACTCAACATTTGTCCTAAACACAGCTTCGTGGCCGTTGTTGACTTTTGTGTAGACCTAGTGGCTCTGGTTCACTTGCCCACAAGACGGCTTTCAGCTCTCCCATAGTAGAGTACCAAGTACTCGAAATCATTACCGATTTTAAACGCACTGCTGGATCACTTCACACTGATTGCATAGTAGAGTACTTATTATTTTAAATTGTTAAACAATTTTAAACAGGATAGTATTTCTTTGGATACTTCGACACAAAAAAATTAGGTCTGTCAGTGCGTTTGTCATGATTCATGGACGTATATGGAGGGTTTAGCGTTCCAAAACCACCATCATATTATCCGAGATGCCGTAATGAAAGGCTCCGGAAGTTTCGACCACCTTGAAATTTTTAACGTGCACCCAAGACTGAGCACACGGGATTACAGCATTTTCACTTATATCGACAATGCAGGCGATATAGCCGGGATTCGATCCCGCGACTTGCAGGTCCGCAGCCAAGTTATAGAAAATATACTTTTGTAAAGAGTGGCCACTCGAGCTCCTCCGCGGCCGAGCAAGCAACGTCTGACCCACCGCTCGATGGCGTATACATGCTCGCCTCTACTCGTTGGTCAACACATGTAATAGCTGCCTTAGACCATAAAGACCCATGTGAAGAATCAAATGTTTTTCAAAGAAAGAAATTTGTTGGTTTGCACAATTCTTCATATCGGCTCTGCATTTTGTCCTGCTGAGGTCGTTTAATGCGTTACCAAGAATGTCTGTTAGGAGTTACTAGAAAGGGCACACATTCATGTAGTTTAGATGTAGTATACATGTATTCCAATCGTGGAAGTATAGATAGACCTTATGCAAAATGAGTGCCATCTGTCTGCCGTTCTGCGCATGGCCGCCATTTTAGAAGCTCCGCGCGGTGCAGTCCGCGTGGAGCTTCTGCGTTTTTACGTAGACGTATATTTAGGCGTATCGACGTAGGGCGTGTATTGGCTCATAATCGAAATGACGACGTATTGCTGCGTCTCTTGCAGCACACAGAGGAGAACTATAGGGATGCTGAGGGAAAAAAGGTAAGCCCTAAGCTTTGTTTCTTGTTTTTTTTTTCACGCTGATGGCGTTTTCAGCATGAGCTCCAGCTACTGCTCCCGAGATACGTGCTTGGGTTCTCCTTTCTAAGGATGTAAGGCATGTAATAAAGTTTGAATCCATGTTTCTATAAACTGATGCACACCGAAGCAGGGCAGTTTTTGCAACGTTTTCGCTCCGTTCATAAAGTGAAGGCAACTCATACGCTTTACGCAGAAGCCACCTTCGTGCAACGGGCTTTATTGTGGCAAGACCTGCATTTCGTTGCGTGTGGCGAGCACATAGAATTCTTGCAAAACGTGTGCAGTCATCCCACTAAACGGAAGCTTGTGACAATCCGGAAGAGACAACGAAGAGCACGAAACAAGGACACTTTAGCACCATTGCTCCCTTCTCAAAAGAACCCAATGACGCACAATCGCTTTTAATTATGCGTGTTACGGTAACCAAACGTAATAAACGAAACACATTCAATGAATTGTAGGCGCACGCAATCAGCTGCGATAAAGTTCGTAGCATGAAGGCGACTTCAGCGTGAAAAGTACGAGTCGCCTTCACTTGTTAAACAGTTGCTAGCGAAAACATTGCAAAAGCTGCCTTGCTTCAGCGTGCAACAATAAACCCTTTTCGAAAAAGGGTGCCCCTAGCACCGCGGACGCGAACTACAGTCTGCCGTCTTTGAGGATACTGCCGCAGATGACGCAAGCTGTGTGTCCCTGCGACGCTGATGCGCGTTTCTTGCAGCGCACACAGACACCTTTTGCGTTCCTGCAGGATGCGGACCGCGTCGGGAGGGCACGCCGACGAGAGTCTCTTACAGGCCAGATCCATGCATTGCCAGTCATAACAAGCCAAACTGGTCGTCCAACCCATTGAAGGGTACAAAATATTGCTTGTTGTGCAGCGGAAGCAGCTCAGAAAGCTTATCAGAGAGTATTAGGAGCTCGTTCAAGCTAGAAAGCGGTGCGATTTCAGCGGATGATACGGAGAACTAGCCGCCAACACAAAAATCACAGAACCACGCATTTGACGGCTCCCTTTCCATGCCCTAATGGTGGCGCTAACTATCCCACGTTCATTTCGAAGCAAAACTGATGAAAAGCTCACCATAAGTTGGCGTATTTATAAAAATGAGGCAACACATCAACGGGTCAATATTCTGCTTTGTGTTTGTCTCGTGTTTTTTTTTACTACAAAAGACATACATAAGTAATACAAGATCTGTAGTGTTTGCGCTAACAATGTGACGCTACGCATGAAGACGAGAGTTTCCGTCGCTTCGCTAAGACGATACGATGCTGCAACTTACCTTAAAATCTACAAAAGTATGGCCTCCAAAATTGTGCGCACACGCTGCGCGCTCGCTTTACCGGAGGTCATCTTTTTGTTTTCTGAGAATACCGGCAGATGGCGCTTATGTCTCACGCGGCACCTCCAGAATTCACCAATTTTCCTCGCGCAAAACATTCAATAAATGTTTTATGCTATTCACTTTTTCCAGATGAAAGTCTATCGTCTTTTGACAACAGTCACAGTCAAGCATGCAGATACGGGGCGAAATGTTTTGTAAAAACATTCTCTTGTGCCATTGTTTAGGGGGGGGGGAAATGCACTCTCCAGTGGTTCTTGTCCTCGTTACAGAGGTATTGGTTCCTGTATGGAGAGGACCAGCTTTCCTTTCATAGTAGAGTACCTCATACTCAATGTTGTCAAATATTTGTTGTAAACACACTTTCTATGACTAGCCATCGGCTGCTCCTGTCCGAGAAGTTGTTCACGGCGTAATTTTCGTCGACACAGCAGCATGAAATTTGAGGCCCAGGGGACGGCTTTTTGCTCTGTCGTAGTAGAGTACCAAGTACTCTAAATTGCTAACAATATTTCTAAACACACAATTTTAGTAACTAGTACTAGCTTACAGCCTATTGCTTTCCTAAAGCGCAACGCATTGTACTCTAAATCGTCGAACATTTGTTCTAGACACACATCCGAAGCCATGGTGTCCCACATTATTCCTAATCGCTTTCAGAAAGTAGAGTACCAAGCACTATTAACCATTAACAACGTTTTTGTAAACACGCCCATAGTAACATTTTGGAAAGTGCTTAAGCTCCTCTGTGTCTGTGCATATTGAGTTGAAATGTTTTCGATCTGCATTGTCACTGAATTTGAATATCTTTAAACACTATTTACTGGTACAGCAACTCCATGAACGCCTAGCTTATGACAGCTTGCGCCTTACTTGGCTGATAAAACTCGAAGAGATATGAGAAATTGTCACCATGACACAGTGTTATCACATGACATCCAGGGCCACCATATTTTTATGACCTTGCTTTCAACTGATTGTTACATAGTTTAGGTGCAGCTAGGAAATCGTGTCATACAGGATACAGCCTGTTGATGAATCGTGATACTATTTTTGCAGGCCGTGCTGTAGAACCAAAAGATGTTCAGAAAGTGTGAGGTCTTCAATTCTGGAGTAAGTTCGTAACCACAGTAGGTTCAGACATTATTAAGAAGAGAATGCATTGGCCAATACAAATGACAGATCTAAAGGAGAACATAATCCACAAAGATCCGTTTGGCTGGGTAAAAGTTTATCTAAATAGTTTACACTCCTAAGCCAATTTCGGTGCAAATTTTTGAGTCTGGCGTTTTTTCAACCACGAGATCATTCACATTTCCCGACGTTTCCTCCCCGAATTCCACTTTGATCTTGCACACTCGATCACGAATACTAAGCAATGACGGTACGCCCGCTCAAACACCGGCTCCCTATCTTCTAGGACCATAATTACGTCTCCTCCTGCCAGCTAGCCAAATTAACCAAGGTCCCCAATGATCTGAATTACAATCTTTGTACCAAGTCCTTCTGTGATTTCACCGACGTTTAGAGGCTATGTACCCAGAGAGAGAGGTGGCCGAATCCAAAGAGGTGTACACAATGACCGCCTATTTACGGCTATTGGTGCCCCATTTTTGTTAATCTATAATAAACTACCCTTGGAAACCAATAACTGCAACAGTGTTGCGAGGACATCTTCAGGGTTTGTCTGGTGGTTGGGCGGAGTGGAAGTTTTTGCCCAGAAGTGAAGCCGATCCAACCGTTAGATGGCGGCTGCCCCAGCCATCTTACTCGGGACATGATGAGCGCTTGATGAGCGTTCGGGAATTGAGAAAAAGAAGTTTATTGTACACATAACTTGTACATACACAAACGAAACATCGAATACACGCAAAGAAAGTGTATACATCTTGCAAATGAGCAGCAAAATCTAATTGATCAATGGGTATCCAATTGTTACAAGCCACTTGAAAAAAGTGAATCAAATTAATCACATTTGACAGATTTCACAGCATGCGGGCTAGAGTGGGCGTATGACTCGTACGGAACAACAGAAAAGTTCAGCTGTCCCTTCCTTACTCTGAAAAAAACGTGTGTGCTATCATCAAAGGAAAGACTCTTCGCCATGCGTTTCCATGTGCTGAGCGAGGTAATTCCACAAAATGAGCCGTAATTTCTGGAGTGCGGGGTAGATGCTTCTATGGGGCATGTGCCGTACTTTCACTAAACAGTGTCCGTCGCCGCCACAGTACATACGACGTCGCTGTAAAGACCAATCTTGCAAACAGCCCGCGTTCTGCTCGTATGCGCATTGTGCGAAAGCCAAAGTTGCGTTGTATCATGCGCCAGACGCCTTTCGCCACTGAGCACTGAAATAGAGCATGTTTGGCCGTCTCTCTTTTGTCACAGTTTGAACAGCAGTCATTTGGAACGACTCCCCAATGTGCTAACCAGTAACGCCTAGGAAAGGCTCTCCATCTTCTCAACCAGTCAAACTCGCGCACCTGGTTTGGTACGCAATTGCGACGCCATCGTTTTCATTTTTCTAGGCAGGATGCTTTTTCTTCCTCTTTGCTCAGTGTGCTACTTGTCCCCATTTCGCTTATTTCTTGCAATGAAACATCTTGCAGACTGCACGAACCTATTGATTGCACTGTTCGCTTTAAGCCACTGGCAGCTCTGTAAAACTTAAGCGTAATTTCAGCTCGTGGACCGATGTACGGATTGGCCGTGACAGTACCTTTTAGTCTACTGGATGTCTGGTTTAAGAGGCTTTTATTTCCAAATATGTCTTACATAGCTTATGTGCACACAGAAATATGGACAATGATGATGATGTGTATGTACTGTGCAAGCTGTTATGTAGAGCGAAAATAACTTATTTGTGTATGCTGTGATGTACACGACGAAAATTGTACAAGGACACATCATTCATGAACACCGATATGAGTAAACGTACATAAACAGTAGGCTATATGCACAAACAAACAGGGGGGGTCATTCACAGTGCAAGGTGACGTTTTTGCATTCACATGTGAGGACAATTTGCTCTCGTGCTAAAGAACAATATTGCACAAAAAAGACACGTTTCTAAAGAAGAAAAGGAAAATTCCCACTGCAATTTCACAATGGTACAAGCTCTAGCCCACCTCCTCAGTAGGTGAAAAAAAGCATGGACACTCTGTTGTTTTTTACAATAATGAATCGCGTTGACCAGTGTCGGAGGAAGACCTCCTCTCCCAGCATGACTAGTTCTTCATTGAGATGCATAAGCATTACGTTTCTTAACTGGAGTAGCAGATGAAACATGGCTCTCCGATGGCGTCCTTTCAGATGTGCCAGTCCCCTTCGCTTTCATAAAACGAAAGCTCCGATAGCCATTAAGAGTTCGACAAAGGTATCCCTGTGGCGGGACTTCCACTGCATACTTATTTGGAACATACTGATAATCATGCGCCAAAAGGTGCGTGCTACTATACATTCATGAAAGACAAGATCAGCATTTTGACGCGGCCGCATTGCGGACATGTGTCGGAGGGCGCCACGACCCACGCCGCTAGGTGGTCGGTCGTTGGTAAAGCTTCCCATTCCCTAAGCCAGTTTAGATCACGGACTTCGGAGGGGAGGGACGTGTTTGTAAGAGTCCAACGTCTTTTTACGCGGCATTTCCAGCACTGTTCCTCAGGTAGGCTTTTAAAAGCTATTTGTTCACTCATGTCGGTGCGGTGGTTCTTGAACTGGGAGATCGTTTCGCCATTGTTGCAAAGATTTTATCACATGTGTGTAATACGCCAGTGGCTGTTCAGCAGGTGGTCCCGTGTCGTTTGTTAAACCAAAAAATTTCTTGGTGTACCTAGCAGATACACTACGAGTTGCCTGCCTCGATACGATGAGTTCTTTAAGAGTTTCCACGTGTTTTTTGAAAGCCAACATACGGCACATTACATCAACGTTTGGCAAGCTGAGCCCTATCCATATTACTGGTAGGCGGACCAAGGCTTTAGCGAAAGCTTCAGTGTGGCCATCCCAAAAAAAGGAGCCGCACGCAGTGGCCACTCTCAGCAAAACCCGACGAAGTGGTCGAGCAATTCTGGCTACATAAAGCAGTGGCACTGTTATGCTTGATTTAATAAGACAAGCTATTTCAGTGAAACGTAAATGCAAACTTCTGGTGACTTCGATGCGTCTGTTCCTTGGCGTTGAATCTCTTTCCATGTGGTGCGGGCTACCTCACCAGTTGAAAGGAAAGTTACACCTAAGTCTTCAACTCCTTGAACGATTTGAATGCCATCAAGGAACTCTTCAATGTGCACTCCAAAGCACAATGCCTTTCTTTTTCCAGGATTAAGACGTGCTCCCTACAGGTAACTATACGTGTGAAATATTTGCAAGAAGGCTCCGTTGCTATCTAGGTTCCGAATAAACAACGAGATGTCATCGGCCGATGCTTCCACTCTCACTTCGCCCAAGCCTGGGAGAGGAAAACCGCGTATTGAAGTGCATTTCTGAATTTGTTTCAATAATGTATCTATGCATAATACAAAGAGAATTGCTGAGAGGGGACAGCTTTGTCGAATGCCCCTACTTACTACAATTGGTTCAGATGTATAGCCATTTACTACTAATGACGTTTCTGAGCCTTTGTACAGTAAGCGGAGGACGTCTGTTAATTGTGCTGGGCAGCCACAACACTCAAGCACAGCAAAGAGATAGTTGCATTCTACGTGATCAAAGGCTTTTTCCTTGCCCAAAGAAACAAAAATACCAGATATTTGTGTTCTTGTAGCATACATGAACAAGTCGCGAGTCAGCGCAAGCGAGGAATAGATCGTACGACCTAGAACACAGCATGTTTATATGTCGCTTACTATTTTCGGTAGAATGGTAGTTATGCGGTTTGCAAGGATGGCTGTCAACATCTTATAATCTGGGTTAAGTAGGGAAATGGGCCTCCACGCCCTTGGATCGGATGGCTCTCCCTCGATTTCGAGCAAGAGTATTACTCTGCTCTCTTGAAACGTATTCGGTCTGATTCGTCAGCAAGAAGCCCATTTAGCGTTGTCAAAAGGTGGACTTGTATTGTTTAAAGGAAGCTTTTTTAGAAACGCAAAGGTATCCCGTCAGGGCCAGCGGTGGTGGTTGCGTTCATGTGCTGCAGCACGAAGCGCAATTCATCCAGCGTCACTGGGCTGCACAGACCAGCGCGAAGCTCTTCCGGTACGCGGGAAATTCCCGCGCAAAACTCATTAACTATGGTGGCATTGTTCACGTCGCTCGCGTTCTCCGCCCTGAAAAGATTCGAAAAATACGTTTCAAAGACCCCCATTATGTCTTCTGCTTGTGTCCACTGTTCGCCGTTTGGGAACTGAACCAAAGGGACATGAATTTGTTCACCCAAGGAGCCATTGCGAACGCTTCAATGAACAGCTGGATCTGAAACCGGTCGTCCATTAATGACTGCGTAGCCGTGCGCGAATTAAGACGTAGCAAAAGTTCGTACCGCGCCTTTAACTGATCGAGATAGTCGTGCAATGCGAACGTCAGCGTCTCGCCTCTTCGTTTAATACGAGCTTTTCGTAGCGTGTCATTTATATCCGTCGTCAGGCACGCTCTTCTTTCGCGCCCTGCTTTGAAAAGCTCGGTGCGCCAACTGTTTTTTATTGCATCCCAGTTACGAAGTTCAGGTGGCCTATCGCACACTTGCTCTAGTGTATTGCGCAGTAATGCCACGCTTTCTGGGTCGTGTATGAGTGTGGTGTCCATTTTCCAATGGTTACTAAAGGTAGTGGAATTCTCAAAAAAAGTTTCATAGACACTGGAAAGTAGTCTGTGATGCATGGAGCGCCCGGTGAAAAGTGTAGGACTTCGCAACTTAGGACATATGTGGCTAGCACTTCAAGAAATTAGTAGCGATCTAGCCGGGTCACGTTGGAACCCCGTTGCCGGGTTGCGATGAAGTCGTTCGCGTGAGTGTCGACCCACGCATTCCTGAGCTTGAAATTGCGGATGAGTTGTCGTAAGTTGGCTTGCTGTCTGTAGTATACAAACTATTCACAAAGGTAATTGCTAACAGAGTAAAGAAAACATTAGAATTCAATCAACCAAAGGAACAAGTGGGATTTCGAACAGGCTACTCAACAAGCAACCACATTCATACTATCAATCAGGTAATAGAGAAATGCTCAGAATATAACCAACCACTATACAAAGCCTTCATAGATTACGAGAAGGCATCTGATGAAGTAGAAATATCAGGCGTCACGTAGACACTGCGTAATTAGGGCGTCGATGAAGTATATTACAAAGATCCTGGAAGAAATCTACAGGGGATTAACTGATACCATAGTGCTTCATAAAGAAAGCAACAGAATACCAATCAAGAAGGGTGTAAGGCAGGGAGGCATAATCTCCGCAATGCTATTTAACGCATGTTTAAAGGAAGTTTTCAGAAGCCTAGAATAGAAACAGTTAGGAATAAGAGGTAATGGAGCGTACCTTAGTAACCTGCACTTCACCGATGACATTGCATTGCTGAGTACCTCAGGGCACGAATTTCAACTCATGATTACGGAATTAGACAAGGAGCGCAGAAAGGTGGGTCCTAAAATAACCTGCAGAATACGAAAGTAATGTACAACACCCTCGGAAGAGAGCAGCGCTTCGATATAGGTAATAGTGCACTTCAAATTGTAAAAGACTATGTCTACTTAGGGAAGGTAATAAACCGCGGAGCCGAACCACAAGATTGAAGTAACTAGAAGAATAAGAATGGGGTGGAGCACATTTGGCAAGCACTCTCAAATTATGACAGGCAGATTACCACTATCCTTCAAGAAGAAGGTATATAACAGTTGTATCTTGCCGGTACTTAGCTACGCAGCAGAAACCTGGCGACTTACAAAGAGGGTTCAGCTTAAATTGAGGACGACGCAGCGAGCAATGAAAAGAAAAATGGTAGGTGTAACCTTAAGAGACAAGAAGAGCGCAGGGTGGATTAAGCAACGAACGGGGGTTAAGGACATCATAGTTGAAATCAAGAAGAAGAAATGGACATGGGCCGGGCATGTAGGGCTAGACAGGATAACCGCTGGTCATTAAGGGTAACTAACTGAATTCCGAGAGAAGGCAAGCGAGTTAGGGGTAGACAGAAGGTTAGGTGGGCAGATGAGATTCAGAAGTTTGCGGGTATAAATTGGCAGCAGCAAGCAGAGGACCGGGTTAACTGGAGGAACGTGAGAGAGGCCTTTGTCCTGCAGTGGACGTAGTCAGACTGATGATGATGACGATATCGCAATGCGCGAACTCCGCTATATTGTCTGCTCTGTCTGCGTCCGCGCGCATCTATGTCGTTGTCCTCAACACAGTTAAAATCCCCTACTAAGAAAGTGGGGTAGCTGTGAAACATAAATGAGTCGAGTGAATCGAAAAAATTGACAGAACCCCCACGTTGAGCTTGGGCATACATTACGAGCACCCTTACTCGTCTGCCGTGAAGGTCAAAGTCTACTGGTACTGTGCAGCCGTCAAAACCATAGAGACAGTGTGCTCCTTGACGTAACGCTGGCGTCAAAAACACAACTACAACTCCGCACATGTTTGAATCGGTCAGCAAAAAAAAAAGGCTTCGACTCCAAAAAATGATCAAAAGGATTGCACATCAAAGGGGGTTCTAAAGTTACATTCCTGTAAGAAGAGGATGTCGACACGACGTGACCTTGCGAAGTGCATTACTTCTCTCTGCTTATCTTGGAGTCTGAAACCCCTGACGTTTAAGGAGAGAAAATGCACCATAGCCACTTTGAAAAAGGGGGTGTGCGTGCAAACTTCAGATAAACCACTTGCAGAGGGTGGGGAGAGAGGGGAAAGCGCTGAACGAGTGAACATGACTAAAGAGAGAAATGTTCTGACGTCATCAGAGCATTAGCAAGTTTTTTGGCTTACTACTGTCTGTAGAGCCCGCCGAGTCCGTGGTCAGTGGGTGGACACGTTTGGTGGCTGGACGGTCTATTTCCATGGCGCTGGCATCGACACTCACACCGGCAGTCGCACCTGTTTTCTGGTAAATGGGGTTAGGCAGGCTCAGTTTACGGATCTGAGCAGAGTATTTGCTGGCTCGGGCGCTCGTCATCGTCAGTGGCGTAATCACTGTCGTGGCCTTGTCTGGGTCGATGAACGGAGCTTCTGCACGTCCCGTTCTTCGGGTGCTGCGTCCCATACAAGCTCTCGGCGCCTCGGAGCTGCTGGTGGTTACCAACTGTGTCAGAGCTGTAGCCCTCGTGGTCTCTGCTAGGTACGGGCACTCAAGCTTTGTTTTTGGATGAGCTGTGGTCTTCATAGGCGTCCGGTAAAAAGTCGCTGGTCTCGAACGGGGCGTGAAGGGTTGACAAGGCTTTCTCTGACCGAGAAGGCAGGTCTCCTGCGTCTTGTGATTCGGTACGGGCTTCAGTATCGCTTGTGTCGATATCGCTCTCAGGTTCGAGCACCGGATAATCATCTTGCAATGCGGGCGTGAGGTCGGTACACGTTTGTTCTTCAGTTATCGCTGCCGTAGCGGCTGCAAAGGACTTCGGACGTATGCATTCAGCTGTTGCATGACGGCCCGAGCACTTGCAGCACGGTTCTGCACATCTATTTGTAGCATTCCCAAAACGTTAGAACGCGCACAACGGGGTGTGCGCGAGGCAACGCGCTTATCCTCGCCCCAATGCACAACGGCGTACCCCGTTGTGCATGACGCACAACGGCGTACGCCGTTAAAGAGAATGGCGCCCCTGCTCTTCAGCTTGGTGGCTGCATGAACGTTTGCGGCTGCGGCGCCGAACTTTGCGCCTCCCATGTGTTGGAGGGACTTGATACTGGCTGCGCCGGTTACTGCTTCAAGGGCATCGATGGTGCTCTCTTCTGGAGCGCTGAAGTTAAAGCAGTGGGCTTTGGGTGGTGGCGCTGCGAAGGACAATACTCTTCGCCCTGGCCCTGGCTCCCACGGCTTGCACTGTGGTGCCCGGGCATTGAGTCTCGATGAACGCCTGGACAGAGGCGGGGGGGGGGGTTGCTTTTAGGGGCGAGGCTCCCTAAAGCGGCACCCATTCGTCCTGCTTAACATGTCTTACTTTTTGACCTGCAAGGTGGTGCCGGTGGGAGATTTCTCCTGTGCGTTGTTGAGCAATGAAAAATTCGCAGCGTGCGTGTTACCTAAAAGCCGAATTCTCCTGTCTCTCATTCCCCATTAGCAGTCATTGGTATGTACATTGAACACTTTCTGGCAAGAAAGGGTTGCTACGTTATACTCGCTGGGCGTAACCTCCTTGGTTTCAGAAAGGTTTAGCGAGCGTTGGGCCGCAGTGCCGCAGTGCCATGTGACGACAGGTGTGGATCAAGCGACATATGGTGCCAGAAACATGCAAATGTTTTCCCCAAAGAGAGGCGTGAACTCAGGCCCCAGAGAGTGCCTACCGACATGCGGAAGGGAAGACAATTTCGGAGTCCAAAAGCCACCAGTTTTGATTTCAATGACCCCCACTTGGGGTGCTGTTCGGAGTAGGATGAATACGATGCACTGGTAATAACACCATAGAGTTTCTAACAATCACACCGAGAGGAAAATATGATGCTAGTGAGCTGGTGGATACAAGGGAAGGACGGTATACGTTAGCTTCGAACTTGACTCAGATTCGTATAGCTCGAAGACGCATCTGGCTTCATGTTAAAATGATTGATTTTTATTAAAAGAGCAGGTAATAAGCTATTTATTTTTGTCATTGCACACAACCGTGTTCTATTTAACACTGGAACTTTCTACGTTGATGTACAACTTTATGAAGCGTAAGAAGTAACCAACGGCCGCTAAACTAGGCAGGCAGATGACAAAGCAAGCGTTCCCACCACCACTTTTATTTCGTCTAGCTGTTTTTTTCCTTCGTGGTTTGCTTTTGCCGTCAAGGTAAGTGGTCTTCTGTTTTAGAATATAATACGCTTGAATGAGATCTGCTTATAAACGTTTTGTTTCATAGAAGCCCTATTTACGCAGTCTTATTCGCTTTTGAGCCGAAGCCCCGCTCAACACCAGCCAACACAAGCCTCGCACAGACATATACCGTCATTATTCATCCGAATTCATCCTAACAAAGTCAAACGCCCGCTATCTCGCCCACTTCGTTTCACCCAGTCATTCATCCCGCGCACTATTATTGAGTGGAACAGTTTGCCTGCACATATTGCCACCGAGAAAGACTCGGTAAAGTTTTCAGAGCTCATGCGCACTACGGTGACTAACTAAATATTTTTTGCTTTTGTTGTTTTGTTTTCTTTCGTTTTTTAACTATTGTATAACGCCATGCAATTGCTGCCCGTATTCATGGTTTGCGCTTTGTTGCGGTTGTCAGGTTGCATTGTATCTTGCTGTACTGCTTTTTTTCTGTTTTGTTGTTTGTGTTTTGTTGTTCCTTTCTTCAAACCATGTTGTATTGCCCCCGCCCCCCTATGTAATACCCTCTTCTAGAGGGCCTTTAGGGGTAACCTGAATAAATAAAATAAATTCCCAGCGCTCCAACATCACCCCTAAACAAGTCGCAGAGACAATGACGCCACACTTCCCTCTAGGCATTTGTAAGAAACTCCATGATTAACACGATGCGCCGTTCAAGAACCAAGCATGAAACGAGAATGCATGCTTTGACGGCTACGTTTTACTGTGTAGCGTACCGAGCCCCTAGATTTTAACCGGATACTTTATTTTAAATGTTACAGAAATATCAGAATAGAGGTTGTGGCTGAGCATTAGGGAAATGTATGCACTTAATGTTATATCAAGGTAGCCTGATATGCCAACTATATGCAGAAAGTTAATCTGTTTAATAACTAGAGCAAGCCCACAGTATTAACAAGACAGTACGTTCCAAGTGCGAGCATATATTTGGATTCATATGCGAATGCAATTACCAGAAGAATCAGTCTACGGAAAAATTGTCCTCTCATGGTAGAGTAGCAATTTATCTGAATCGTTGAACACCTTTTATATGCACACACGGACAAATAGTTCCCGAGCGTTACGCGCATCGCTTATTGAGGCGGATATAGCTGATTGGGATCGCCTCAAAGAACAGTAGTTACATCATTGTAGTGCGTCGAGCAGGGAACTGCACGCCCGAATGTCCATAGATGCGTCATTGTTAATCCCCAAAATACGCATTTCCCACCGTGATTACAGCACTTCAACCGTTACGCTAGCATGGCAACAGAAGGTCGTCGAACGGTACCAGCGTACTATATATATGCGCGCTTCTTCGCTTTCGGCTGCAGCTTGGGGCTGTAGACGTGCACCAGTGTGCCTACACTGAGGTGCTAAGGTAGGCACGCAGAGATTTGTTTAGTCCACCAGGCTCCCCTGCCCACTCGCTAAACTCTACCGCACCAGCTGCTGTGGGTACGCGCGACTTTCAGACATTCACTCAGCACAAATGACTCAATATGTTGTTTGTGCAAGTTATCCAGGATTCGTTTCTTCACATCCACTGCTAAAAGACATACCACATGATTCCAACATGTCACATGAAGGTCTACTATCACCGCCAACCGATGACGAAATGAAGGGCGCATGAGACGCGATGACTGGCTAATCCCACGTTGGGACTGGGAGATCAAGCCTCCTAGCCCTGTCATGGGCGTACTGGACAGCCAGGACTCGGGGGATATGGTCATGAGACGTTATCATTCCTGTAAACCGTTCTCGGGAAATGCCACGGTGAACCCACATTCACAGAGCATATGATCAAGCGTGCATACTTCTTTCTTACATGCCTTGCAATCAACAGCGCTATCTTTTATTTTGTACCATTCTTTTACCTGTGCCGATGAGTAATAAGACTGTGTCTGTAATTGTCTAAGTGTGACCACTTGTGCTCTGTCTAGTTTACTGTGAGTAGGTGCAAACTCTCTCCTCCCCAGGTAGTGATGCTTAGTAATTACATTATATCTCATGGGCGTATCCCGTTGTAGATTTTCGGATCCAGCAGAATCAAAAGCCTTGTGTAAGAGCATGTCATGCCAGAACATGACTACATGCCACAGCCAAGGCGCCAATACATTTCGACATGACGCGGTGCGCGTGCTCGTCGGCGTTCATTTTGTCGCGTCACGGCAGGGTTTCCGCGCCAGGTGCCGGTCCTGCCATATACTCGCA
Organism: Rhipicephalus annulatus; assembly: GCA_013436015.1. Lineage (NCBI taxonomy): Eukaryota > Metazoa > Arthropoda > Arachnida > Ixodida > Ixodidae > Rhipicephalus > Rhipicephalus annulatus. The sequence continues at coordinate 144,294 of WOVY01010335.1, forward strand.
GGCACGCCGCGCTGCGTTGCTTTGACGCACGCGCGTTTCAGCTCGTCCGCCGTCTCTCCGTCACAAAAACAGGGAGACGCAGTGTTGTCTGGGTAAGGCATTGGCATAGAGTAATGATACTTTATGGCATCGGCGCGAAATGCAGCATGTCGCATTTCGCGCCGGTCGCCGTCGGGCCGTGCCGATGGACGCTGATCGCACCTTGCTCGCGTTTTGCGAACATAGTGTCGCTGTGCCTAGCGTGCGCGCGCATCAACACTACATTGGAGTATACTGGGCCCTTCATGATGCGCTCGCGGCCGTTTTGCTAGCTCCGCATATACCGAATTCGGAGTTTCATGACGTCAATGGATGATGAAATATATGTCTGGTTCAAACAATGATAATCCTGACACGCGTGTCACGTAAGAACATGCCAACATACCACGCTCATAGCGGGCTCGCATCCGTTTCGCTAGCTCCACATACTAAATTTGGTATCACGTGACGTGACTAGATGCCGAAGGTAATCATGACACGGAAGTCATGTACGGCATCATTTGTCTCCACCTCGTAACGTTGTGCTGATTTTAAAGTAACATATCAACAATTCTCATTCATGCTTTGCATATCATCGATTTCCACTGTACGTGGGATCTGCAAATTTTCACCTGCGCATGCTAGCTGCTAGAGCTGGAAACGCATACAGCGTTTCTCGCGACAGAAAAACGGCACGTGCGGCGAACGGTGCTATCGTCAGCACTGTGTAAGAAAAAATAATCGCAGCATGACCATGGAGTGACTGATGAAGAGTGGGGCAAAGCATCCGTCCGTCAGTTCGTTCTTGTTTCCGTTCGTTCATGCGTCCGTCTGTGTGACCGTACATGCGTCCATCCGCCCGTCAGTGCGTGCGTCTGTTCGTGCGTCCACACGTTCATCTGTGCGTTCATCCATGCATCTGCTCCTGCGTCCGGCTATGCGTCCATTCGTCTGTGCAGCCATCCGTGCGTCCGTCTGTGCATCTGTCTGTGTGTCCGTTGGTTCATCTATTCAACAATCCAAGTACCACCATGTCGCATCTTTTCATCATATATTCTCCATATATAAGCACCGCCATCCGGCGGACACTCCAAAGAATAAAGGAGAGGTGGCACACGCACACTTTCTTACGGCTTGCGCTTCGTGTCTACTTCCCACCTTTAACCACCTTGAGTTCAATGTATATACTAGTTTACTGTATTCATGGCACTGCAGTATAACGCTCAATAACCTTTCTAAAAGCAAGGAGGTTGCGCCCAGCGGGTATAACGTCGCAACCCTTTCTTGTCAGATAGTGATCAATGTACATGCCAATGGTTGCTAATGGGGAACGAGAGACAGGAGAATTTCGCCTTGAGTAACGCGCACGCTGCAAACTTTTTATTGTTCAACAACGCACAGGAGTAATCTCCCACCGGCACCACCTTGCAGGGCCAAACGTAAGACTGGTTACACACTACTACGACTACGACTACTAGGAGGAACGAACGGGTGCCGCTTTAAGGAGCTTCGCCCCTAAAAAAACTTTATTCCTTTAAGGCTGCGTTTGCACATGCGAAACGCTGTTATGGCCTCAACCAATTGCGTTCGGATTTCCCCACGGGAGACGCTCGCTTGATTCCATGCCGAACTCGATAACCTCCGCACGTTATTTACCTCAATTACGTAAGGATTCTATACCACCTTACACAGCGAAACCTAATGAGTCAATAGATGCGCCGTTAATGGAACCGGAAGTTAGGCACGCCGTCACACCACTCCTTACCATGTCGGCTTCAGGCCCACACCGCGTTAACAACAAATTACCTAGAAATCTTGACCGTATGTCTATTAAAGCTTTGACGGAGTACTTTAACGGCTGTTTTGACACGGGCACCCTTCCACCATCGTGGAAAGATGCCAGAGTCATGTTTATACTTAAACCGAACAAAGCTCCCTTGGTAGAAAATTTGAGGCCCGTTTCCTTAACGTCGTGTCTCGGAAAGACTATGGAGCATGTTGTGCTTGCACGCCTCCAGAGACACGTGGAGGATAATGAGCTACTGCCTCCAGAAATGATTGGTTTTAGGGCCTAACTTTCAGCGCAAGATGCGATGCTTCACCTTCAACACGACATCATAACTCCTAAACAGAGCGCGGATACTAAGGCAATCCTTGGTCTGGACACGCTTGGAGCATTCAATAACGTAGCTCACTCAGCTATATATGCTGGCCTCAACTGCATTTCTTGTGGCTCTAAACTGTACTCTTACATCAAAAGCTTCCTCACAGACTGCACAGCTACATTAACATTAGGACCATAACATTCCTCGTCCTATACACTAGGCAGCTTCGGAACACCTCAAGGGTCAGTTCTCTCTCCAATCCTTTATAACCTGGCTATGCTACCCATACCCAACGCTCTTCAATGTATCCCTGACTTGAACTTCTCCATCTATGCCGATGATATCACCTTATGGGTGAAAAGAGGCTCAGATGGACACATTCAAGACACCCTAAAAACAGCTGTAGACAAAATAACAGCACTAACATCTCAGATGAATCTCTATTGCACCCCGAGTAAATCAGAGTTACTGCTTCTACTAGCTCATCGTCGGAACAAATACGTTCCGATGATCGAAGTTCACATAACTGGGTACCTAATTCCCAGAGTATCACGCATTCGTGTGCTAGGTTTATTTACCCAAAATAACTGACTTAATACGCACACACTCAAAGCTTTAGGCAATACCGTTGAAAACACCCTAAGAATAATAGGAAGGATCTCAGGGAAAAATAGAGGGCTCCGAGAGTCAGAGCTACTTTGTGTAATACAAGCTTTTGTGATTAGTAAAATCACATATACCCTCCCTTACCTTCACCTTAAACTAGCAGAGGAGGAATCGGTCAACACCCTCCACCGCAGAGTTTACAAATACGCGCTAGCTGTTGCAATCAATACCTCTAACGCACTACTCCACCAGACAGGAGTCATAAATACCCTATCTAAAATCCGTGAAGCCCATTTAACAGCTCAATACGCAAGGCTCACGACCACTAGCGCAGGTCGCCACATTTTATCATCTACCCGAATTAACTTCACCTCACACACCAATGCTAAATACAACATTCCCCGAAACATACGCAAACAATTACTCATACCGCCCCTTCCTAAAAACATGCATCCCACATAACACACTAAACGTAGAATCCAAAGAGCAAAAGCTCTTCAGAAAAATTTCATGGAACCAATGACGTGGTCTATGTCGATGTGGCAGAATACCCATCCTCTTCATCCTATGCCCTCTCTGCTGTCGACTATAACGACAAGGCGCTCACAACGTCACCCGTCTCTGTCAACTCTTCGGAGGAGGCAGAGGAGGCTGCCATCGCTTTCGGTCTATCCATCTCCTATATCACTATGATTGTAAGTGACTCCAAAACTGCCATACGCAACTTCAGCGCAGGACGCATATCATCAGCTGCCCTTTCAACTCTTAAAAAACATCCTCCCACGCAAGATGATGCTCTCATATGGACGCCCGCGCATGCGGGGTTGAGTGGCAATGAGGCGGCTCATACATGTGCTCGAGGAATGACCGGATGAGCGCAGGTCTCTGATGGCGCCTTAGACCACGCGGCCTTTTTCAGTGCGAGATATCGTCTTTTGACCTTCCATGCTATAACAAATTACTACCGCCTACAGCGCACTATATACCCCCCCCCCCCTTACATTATGGAGCTTCACGCTACCATGAAATACTATGGCGCCAGTTACAGACGCGTACGTTTCCTACCCTATCTTTTCACCATCTTATACACCCTGCGATATACCCCTCCCCTTTGTGCATTTTCTGTCAACAAAAAGCTAACCTAGACCATATCATGTGGGGTGTACTCGAAACCCACCACGTAATTCTCTACACATTAATAGTAAGGAGCAGTGGGAGGCTGCTATGTGCAGCTCAGCGCCCGGGGACCAGGACCAGATCTTGGATTGGGCCAAGATGGTAGAAAAGACCTATGCTGGGTAGGCTCCTCTGACACTCCATCACTGCACCTTTCCCTCTTGGGATAAATAAAGTTTTTCTCCTCCTCCTCCGTGCCGAACTGTTGGGCCCTCGCGATCTCCGACGTCAGCGTAGCTTTGGCCGACTGGGCTGGCCCTACGTCATCTCCTGACGCTGATCTCCGACGGCAGCGTAGCTCTGTCCTAGTAGACTTGCTCTACGCCATCTCCTGATGCCGAGAAGAGCTCTCGCAAGTGGTGCCCCGTCCTAGGACTCTTGTGACCATGTTTCCATCTTTCCTATCTCTTCTATCTCCTCGATATGTCCTCGCTCGCTGGCTTAGAGCATCTCTCCTTCTCTCTCTCTACGCCTTTATTCCTATCCTTTTAATTTCTCCTCACCCCCATCCCTTGTGAGCTACTGCTGAGGTGTCGCACCCTGATGAAGACAGTTGCGGGGCTCACTTTTCTCTTCTTTTCCATCTTCTAAACATAAAAGCTTCCCCACGATTCTCGTAAAGGAGGTGGGGCATTTTTTACAATGCCGAGCATGTTATAATAGGAGCTCGTCATGCGCCGTTGCCGTTCGCAGCCTACACTCCTCCTCCACCAGCCATCTGTGCTTCCCTTCCTCCTCTCAGCACAGCGCGCACTGCGCTCCTAATTACCTCCGCGCGCCGCGTGACCTTTAGTTTTACGTGTGCCAGCTGTATGCTAACGCGCGCATGCGCAGGCCGGGGCGGGCGCTCGCTGTAAATAACCGAGTGTCGGGGCGCGCCACACTTCGTCGCTGCGTCGCAGGCTTGTATGATTTGATTGATTTGTGGGGTTTAACGTCCCAAAACCACCATATGATTATGAGAGACGCCGTAGTGGAGGGCTCCGGAAATTTCGACCACTTGGGGTTCTTTAACGTGCACCCAAATCTGAGCACACGGGCCTACAACATTTCCGCCTCCATCGGAAATGCAGCCGCCGCAGCCGGGAATCGAACCCGCTACCTGCGGGTCAGCAGCCGAGTACCTTAGCCACTAGACCACCGCGGCGGGGCGCTGCGTCGCATGCGTCTGCGGAGTCAATGTCATGACGATGTACCTCGCACCCACCCTATCGCGTGCCGCCATGGAAAAGTACGTCAACGAAGCCGCCTTTGAAAATTTCGACCTTCGACCACTGCAACCAGACCCACTCACCCTTCACTTTACGGACCATAAAGCCATCTTGCTCAAAATACTCAAAGCGTCTCATCAATAAACATCATCTTTCGCAGCATACGTGCATGCGTGTTCACTCGTGTTCACTCATAACACACACGCATGTCGCAAATTACAAACCACATTTATTGCAGTTCAACATATATGCTCCGCATGCTAACCAGTGTTCCCACTCGGGAAACTGCGGTCATTTTTTTCCTATACACACCGGTACTAACACCTTGGGAAGGGTTTATTCTCTTGTGAGTCAGTACAGTGTTTCCGAGAATGAATTTCTCTTAAAACTGTCTACTGGTTGTGCAACTCAAATAACACCCTAGCTCATGACAGCGAACGCCTTGCATGCCTGATTAAATATTAGGGCGATACGAAAAATCGTCACCTTGCCATGCTCTTATAATCTGAGATCCAGAGCCACCAAATTTTTCGACCTTGCTGTCACTTCATTGTGACATCACTTAGGTGTGGTAAGGAAATCGTGACATACAAGAACTATCCCACGTTTCACCTATTTGTTAAAGGTGGAACCATTGTTAGAGGCCGTGTTGAGGAAACCGCTCGACGTTGAGAACCTGCGAAGTCACCGATCCTGGAGTAAGTGCCTAAACACAGTGGGTGCAAGCACAGTTCGGGATAGGATGGATTGATCAATACAAATTACTTATTGTTAAGGTGAACATATTGGACAAACAAAAAACCCTCTGGCTGGGTAAAAAATTATATGAATAATATAACCCTTTGTTGGACAGCGGGACATATACGTCCCACTTATTATTCCACGCTCTCGGCGCCCTAGCTCTTTGAGAGAGCTCATGCAATCACATACAAGCCACTAGCGCCATCTATTGAGTATGCTAGAACATTCTGTATGCAATTTCGTGGCGTTTCCACTAGGTGGAAGCACGCAACAAGGCAAGAAGCAGTTTTTGTTTTTTCACTTGCGCGTTGCAGTTTTTCGGTGTTTTTGTGAGGTTCTTTCAAGCAAGAAAAAAATGTCTGGTGAGTAAATCTTGTCTTTCTTGCACTTCAGTAACCACATACAAACAACTAGCAGGTATATTTTGTGATGTTTAGCAGTGCATAGATAAACGGAACCTGTTTTACGAATACTAGTGGGAATCACCTGTTCCCCGTTAGGCTTAGCGTTGCGCAGCAATAGCGTGGGGGCAGCTCGGTCCATACTGATTGCTTCTTTTCTTTTTTATTAAGATAACAAGAAACGTCTCACTGCTGAAGAAGCACTTGAATTATTCTGGAGCTTGCCAGAGAACTCTAACAACAGTGATGATGAAGAGTTCGAAAGCAGTGAAGATGAAGTTTGGGATCTACCACCCGACGAGTCCAGCGAGAACGAGAGTGATGTTGAAAACGCTCCCCCCGCTTCGTCGAGCATGCTGAAGAAAAGACGGCGTCCACCATATGCAGGCAAAAGAAAGAAAAAAAGGAAAAGTGCTGTTTCGAAAGCCGACACTGAAAATGATTCAGAAGGACCTCAGTGGGATACGTCGACTGTTTGTATGCCTACGCCTACGAATCACAGCTTCACGATCTCCCAAAGACTCAGTCCGACAATCACTGCCCTTGACGCGTTCTCCTTGTATTTCGATAATGAGGTGTTGGACCATATTCTAGAACAGACAAATCTCTATGCTGAACAGACACAGCGAAAGGGATGGGTGCCGCTGACACGCGATGAGCTTGAAGCTTACATTGGGATGCTGATCCTTATGAGCGTCAACCGCATGCATCAACTTCAAATGTACTGGTCTTCCGATAGCTTTTTCTACGTGAATGAAATTGCCAAAGTGATGACATACAAGCGGTTTCAGATGATATGCAATTGTCTTCATCTGAACGACAACGACAAAATGCCAGGCTATGGTGACAAAGATTTTGATCGCGCATATAAAGTGCGTCCTTTGATCAACATGATGAACAAAAAGTTTCAGACGGAGTACAGCCCATCGACACATGTTGCAGTTGATGAAAGCATGATTTTGTTCAAAGGACGCTCAAGCTTGAAGCAATACATGCCTATGAAGCCCAAGATAAAGAGGGGCTACAAGGTATGGTCCCTCGCAGACTCCGAAACGGGCTACCTGCTCCAGTTTCAACTCTACGAGGGGAAAAACGCTCAAAAACCACTTGACCGCACATTAGGTGAGCATATTGTTCTCTCACTAGCAGATGGTGTCGTGCCCACTGGTTCTCAGTTGTTTTTCGATAATTTTTTTTCATCAACAAAACTTTTGCAAGAATTGCGGGACATAGGCATTTTTGCCTGCGGAACTTTCCGTACAAACAAGAAAGACCTTCCGCCTGAGGTGAAAACTGACAACAAGATGGACAGGGGTTCATACTTGTGGCGAAGAAAGCGGGATGTCATTGCCTACCAGTGGAGGGACACAAAGAATGTCCACCTGATGTCCAATTACCACGAACCAGAATGTCGCGTCGATGTTCAAAGGACGCTGCCGAATGGCAAAAAAATATCAGTGGAGTGCCCTCAGGTGGTCAAAGATTATAATGCATGGATGGGTGGCGTCGACAAGTTCGATCAAAAGAGGAATGCCTACCCTGCAGACCGGCGGTCTAAGCGATGGTGGAGTAGAATTTTCTACTTCATTCTTGATGCGGCGATTGTCAACGCATTTATACAAGCCAACTCCATCGAGAATGTTGGATACCTTCACTTCCGCCTCAAGCTTGGCAGACAACTCATCGCACAAAGGAGCTTCCGCAAGCCTCGGAGGACCATCACTGCCTTCAAGAATAAGCGAGGCAAGAGCAACGGTCGCGCGATGACTGGTGTTCCGGATGAGAGTCGGTTCTCCGGAAACACTCACCACCCAAGCTTCACAGGCACGCGACGGCGGTGCCGCTGGTGCTCAACCAGCAAAAGAGAAGTCCGCACGAGGTATATGTGCAAAGTGTGCAATGTTCCGCTGTGTGCAACTTGCTTCGCACCATTTCACAAGAAAGTGTGAACTGCCTCAAGTGGACAGCGGGACATATGAGTCACACTTTATCGAAGTGACCTAAGTGGACAGTGGGACATATAGGTCCCACTTTTTTCTTTGCAATAAAACACTTCTTGACTTTCAGATTTGTTTTCTTGGGATCAAGAAGTGATAAATAGCTCACTAAAAATGTTTTAAACATGATAACTTTTGTTCCCTCGTTGTGTCCAACAAAAGGATAAACTCTCAAGCCCGTTTAGTCCAAATGTTCTAATCTTAAAATATATACTATGGAGGACCCGACTTTTCAGAAGGAACCGAATTGTTCCCGGAACGCCAGGTTAGTTTTACTTCTCAATTCTAACATTAAAAACTACAGACTAAAAGTGGCTCGAGAGTATTTTATTCGCATAAATGTCTGAGTGCATGAAGAACGTGGCTTTCACGTGTGTGTCGCTAGTGACAGAGAATTTTCGCTGCAGCATTGGACACATTGCCTTGGGTGCCACCAGTTACATCGTCGTGTAACATAGTGATAGCGAAATACTTATTAGTCATTAGTTCTATACTCCAACAGGCCACAATATTTTAAGAGAACAATGCAGACAGTTTGGCAAAGTTTCTGGAGGCGTACACGGCTGGAAAATTGGATCTCTGTGAAAGAAGAAAGTGATACAGAGTTTACAAACAAATTTCTAACTGAATTTCTCAAGCTTTTGCAGGAACAATACTAAAATTATTTTAACTGAACGACGTTCCTTTATTCTAAGATTTGCAAAAAAAAACGTGGCTTTAGTATTCTGCAATTCGCAATTTTCGCAGCTGGTGGCGTCGCCTAGTGGCATCCGTCATAACTGTTTGGGGGATCCCCACGCAGTCAGCCTATGCCATCGTTCAGTCGGTCTCACTTTCGCGGTTCGCTGGTGCTTTATATTTTGCCGATGGCAATTTATACTGCGGTTATTTTGAATTTGGTAGTGGGCTACCGAAATCGAAAAGGTACTGCGGGTCGTAGTAGCAATAATTTACTCCTAATTGTTTGCTTGCTGAGCTAGAAAAATCACGAAATATGTGGCATACCACTGTGCAGACGCCGTGCAGCCAAAGGCGAGGTTTCCTGCTTTGCACGAGCACGGCCGCTTGGTCTTCCCTGGCCATGGCACTAGTATCGTTCTTACGCTGTACGTGCATTCCTTCACACCGCAGCAGACGATGTGCCCGGCGTTCAAAACATCTTTTCCTTCAATATACGCCGCAAACGCGTTTCTCAATATGCAGCATAGAATAAAATACATGCTAGAGTCAATGACCTTCTCAGCAAAGCCTTCACAACACGGTGGGTGCAGCCGAAAATACTACACAGTTCGAACTGATGGGCACACCGGCGGCGGCTGCTGACGTACCGGCTGCTTGATCCCCTAAACGACAGCCATGTTGGGTTGCACTAGCGCCCTCTCTAGGTGGTGAAAGTTGCGAATATATTGAAAACCAATAATCATCTGGCAGCACACAAACAAGCCCTCTAATCTAGTGCCATGAAACATAATTAAAACGAATATTGGCACCACTATCTCTTCTGTGTGTAACCAATATTCGCTAATGACGAGTACAGTCAAGGTGGCTAGTAGAGGCATCATCAGTTTGGTTGAAACCACGTGACGGTAAAATACAGAAATTTGTGATGATGCTGTTGAGCTTGAATTTTATGAGAAAGGCAGTGTGCGTGAGTGCCCAACTTTTTCTTGAAACCGAATACTCATTGAATATAAAATAAAATATTTCCTTGCATGTACCTCAGTGAAACGAACAGCCAATTTCTTGCGCAGAAATTAAACTATATTTATAATTTTTAACATCACGTTCCTTCACTAACCAACTACACGATGAATGTTGACTACACCTGCTGTAATGAAAATATCATTTATCAGGGCCAAGGCTCGCCATAATACTGTAATGAAAATATTCTTTATTGGGGCCAAGGTTCGTCAACGCTTGTTTTGCGTGTCGTGCGAGGAGAAACAGACTTTGAGATGACGTGGTAACAATACATGCCACGTTTATGACAAAACAGGGAAAATTAACATAGAACATGGAAAACAATGAGGCACGAAAGGTACGTACAACCAACACAGAGAATTAAGCTTGATTTAAAAAATGACCAATTAGCGTTCAAGTAGGAACGTTCGACAACTTAACAGCCAGATCGACGGTCCGACAGACGCCGATGAGGTGCAGGGCAGGAGGCGGTGGAAAGGCGCTGTAGAATGCGCTCACTTGCCGATGTGCGACGCTCTGGTGACGACGGCGTTTGACGGCGTAGGTGCGACTACGGAACAGTCAACCCGCATCGGAGACGCGATGCTCCATGCGGGGAATGGCCAGCCTGTCCAGCGAACAGCTTGCGCCGAGACGCGATGCTAGACGCAACCGTGACCGTTAGCCAGGCCACGTTCATCGCTGTGTCGAACGGCTGACTGTGGAGACGCCTCGCCGAGATCCGCGATGCCCTCGGCAAGGAAGAGAACAGCAGGCCAGGCCGCGCCCCGAGATGCAGTACTCGTGCCGGCAATGCTGCCCCTGCTGGTGGTTGAACGGCAGCAGCGGGGACGGCCGCATTCCCTGGCCGGAACCTGGATCGTCTGCGTCCGACGCTTCGGCCCGCTGTCTTCCGTCTGCCACTGCTCCGGCTCGTCCCCAGCCACAAAGCCTACTGCCACGTAATGATCACACGTGGCCCAATCGTGGCACGCCACCTCTATGGGCCACCACAGGTCATCAGCTGATTCGCTGACACTCACGCGCACATTACACGCGCCTTGCCCCGCACTTCCGTCGTTGTCGTTTTCTTCACTCATCACACCTGCCTGTGGCTTCAGTGTTCAGAATGTCACGAAATTTACATTCTAGTTTCTTGGAGAACTGTTTCCTCAACTGTATTGTGACGAATCTCAATTGTATTACGGGATGGTTAACAAATATTTTGAAACAATGACCCTCCGAACTTCTGAATAGGGAATGGTTTATTTGAACGAACCTGACGTGCGTATTCTGGATCGCTCTTTAGATAAATTCAACGAAGCTTTGCGCTCGGTTGCACTGGCATGGCCGTTGCGCGCTACATCAGAATTGTCCATTCATCGGCGGCGGGTAAATATCACTTGTGCATACAGCACGCCGAAGCAAATTGGCTATCCGGGAGACAATGATCAGCACAGGCACTTCATAATGTGCTCAGAGCCATCCCATTTGGAAATGTTTTACCAGTGTTCATCTAAAAACAAAAAAAAACAGAAAATTCGTCGTAATGGTTGAGAAACCTTGAACTCGTCTGTATTCAAGGCTGTAGAGCATACGTATTTTTGTGACTTCGTGTGAGATCAACTAGCAGTACCATAGGCGTTGCACAGAAACGTAAATTCTCTGGATATCTTTGTCACTCCCTACTCCTTAAGGGCACCAGTCCAACTAAAGATTACAGAATATTTTTGAAATTAAGATACGCTTCCCACGTTTCACCTTATTTCTGCCATGTTAAATACTGTGCTGCGTGGTGAAGAATACATTGTTCAAATTTGTGAACGTTTGGGTCAGTAAGGTATTACTTTGAGTCAATAAGTTCTTTAACGCCATCGAGCTCTTTGACGCTATGGTTTTAATAAACTCCAATCACTTATGAATATTTACGCAACTTAAGGTCACTTTTTTCATGCACCAATGCACCCGATGAGTGAAGCTCAATAAATGGGATGCAAACGAGTATGCACCTGATTTTACTGCAGGCTTACAAGAAGGCGGTACAGTGGTGAGCGGGTGGGGAGAGCGTTTGCTGCGAGTGGTGGCGGGAACGAATGAGCGGGTGAGTGAGCGGCGCGCGCGAGCCATCCGCGACCACGCCTGTTTTGCTTGGGGAGCACACTCGTTTTTCTTGGGGTGCTTGCTCAGCGCTGGACTTCACCGGTGATGGCGGTGACAACAAAGTGTGGGTCAAAGACTTTTTGCTTTTAAAAAGATTCACAATAAGGTAATATAAATCTTAATTCGGACAGAACAATATAAAATCTCTAGAAGCAGAACTCTTTAGACTAGTCAGTGACTTTAATGATAACTCACGTTAAAATTACGAATTGCTGTTTTCGCAAGCCTGTGAAGAATTCCCGCCCATGTGAATAAAAGAGTTTTATTGTAGATCAACAACAATCTTTATTGCCAGAGAACGGTATAAAACACCTACAAGTACAAACCTTCTACACTATAAGGCAAAATGGTGATAAAAGGGTGTGTGGTTTGTCCTTTTGGAGACCAAAGGGGCAGCCACAACCATTCTTCCTTTTAAGGACTAACGGGACTGAGTCAAACAGTTAGCCCCCACAGACGAGCTCAAAGAACTAACATTTAGTCCTCACATTTACACCTTAGTGAGTAATTGTTAGTCCAACAATTAACCTCAAAGGACTAACATTTAGTCTTGACATATGCAACTTATAGGGCAACTGTTGATCCGCACATTTAGACCTTACCGGGCAACCGTTAGTCCTCACAGTTGTACCTCGCCGGACGAACAGTTGATCCACTTAAATACTCTAATCGGCTGAACTTTTTATCCTCAGTTCAAACATTGTCTTTTATTCATTTGCCGCCTATTACTTTTCGCCTGTTTTTCTGCGCAGTGAGTAAGAAATAGCGCAGAAAGAACACGCGAAACAGTAGTTAGCCACCTATGTGTAACTGCTTTCTCAGTCACGGCAACAACGAAAAAAAAGTGAGACATCGAAATCTTTTATTTTTCTACATACACATGAAGTTTCCCCATTATTTTAAGTGAATTCATGGTGTAGTGTTCAAATCCAGTCACGTTGTCAAATCTTGTTCAGTCCTTTGGCCGCTCCTCCGATGGAAGCGATAGATGACAGGCATTGCAGACGTCAGCGCGCGCAGCCTCCTGCCTGTTGTGTTCCCACGGCTGCACGTACAATAATATAGTAGAAATAGTTAGGCACACGTGACAGAAGATAAAGATGCACGCATATGACAAGTACGTGCACGTTAATATAAAAACAAGTGTTAAAATATTACTCACAGATAACTTTACCTTCACATCTAGCACAGTCTTTCTGAAGCTGCTCTGACAAAAGAGATGGAACAGGCATCGCAGACGCCTGCGAACATTCTTCAGCATGGTTTGTGCTCACGGTTGCACAATAAGTATGTAAAATAGTGAGTCACACGTGACAGAGGATGAATATAAATGCATATGAGATATACGTGCAAGGTGAAATAAAAACATGCGTGACATACGACATGCTAGTAATTTCACCGTGATGTCACACATCGCCAAAGGCTCCTTTCGATCCCCGTAGCGCAACAGCTTAGGAGCGGCGGCCGAAGCCACAAATCTGCGAACCACCATGTCGCCAACAAGTCCGCGAGTCCTAAGCGAGCGAAGGCGTTCAGCTCGAGCAAGCGAACGCGAGACCAAACACGGCACTGCACGCGGAGTGTCTGCCGCCAGCGAACTTCGAGCAGGAGAGCGAGCGTACGCTTGACCGCCGCCACGAACAGCGCCGAGCTGGTTTGGAGCTGGAGCTGAAGAAATCGACGGTAATGCGGCCCTTCTCCACAAACTCGAGTGAGTGCAGCGCGCAAACGAAGTCCGCCGTCGCGGCCAACGGATGGCGCCGAGCTGCTTGAGACCGACTGACGGGAAAGCCAACTGTAATAGCGGCCAATTTTCACTGAGTTTCGACGCTATAGTGAAAACCCCGCCAGACCGTGCTGGTGCGCTTACAGCGCGCGACATACTACAACCAAGCTCGTTACGAGAACCCGCAACGTGTTTTCGATGACTCCCAACACAGCGAGGAGGTCTCAGCCCACTATCTTGAGCCCGGAGCTTACTGCGGCGGCGAAGACAAGCGAGCACTCGATGATGGAGCGTACAAGAGGTTGAAGGCACTGGCGGCCAATTTTCAAGTGGTTGCAAAGCACACGCGAACTGCAGACGCCTAAGCTGACCTTCGCGGTGCATTTCAACACGACCGAGCCCATTGCCGGCAAGCACGATCCGTATCGCACACGCGACAAGTAGAGTAGAATAAATAACAATAACCTACTTGCGAAAGAATCCAGCGCTGATTTCTGCCCCAAGTCGGACTGAAGCATATATCCGATAGGTCTACTGTCTTCTCTGCCACCATGTTGGCCTTCCCAACTGTGGCTGTCGTGTGTTGGTCGTGACTATCTTGAAGCCAGAGATATACAGCGTGGTATGGGGGCGTGTCGAGACTGGCTCCAGATTTCATGGGAGCGGCGAAACGTAAAAGCAGCAGCCCACGCCCATCCAAGCGTACACACAAGCACCACGTAGTAATTCCTAGATCGTCGAATCCAGGCGGCCGTGGTCGAGCACTCCGAGTGCGTCACAAGGCGAACAGCCGCCAGCAAAATACGGGGAAAGACTGACACAGGAGAGGAGGAGGATGGCTAGTGACATTGGCAACGCTTTGCACTGCCCACATTCCCCGGGTGGTTCATCCCTTTCGAGCGTGTTAGGAGACTAAGTGGTTTGCCCGCGGCACGCTTCTCTCGGTGGTTGCTCCTCAACGGTCCATCAGTTCATCGCGCGCGCCTATTGGGCTCCGTTACTATTTTTTCCGGGTAATTTTGCCTTAGAGTGCATACTAGTCGGTATCTTTTAGATAGACATTATGAACCTTAGGATGTAGATTTTTGTGGTAAATTTATGCCATTTATTTTACATTATATGACGCAACACTCGGGCCTCGTATGGTTACTTAGCGGTGTGACATTCATGACTTCGTCTGCTCGTTATGATTCACTTGTGGAAATAATATTGATTTTCTATCACGTAGGTTTTTTGTGGGGTACTTGGGTCACGAGCATTTTGGTGGAAGCGGAGAAATTGGCCAAAAGGACATAGAAGACAGAGCGCTGGCAGAGCACACTAGTATGCACGTTCTTTTCTTGAGATTACAAATACGTAGCCAGCGCCCTTTCTGTAATAGTCTTCTCTCTCATGGTGGTATGAGGAATTACCATGCAAGAAACTCACTTCCTCGCAACACAAACTGAAATGCCGATGACGCACTAATACAGGCTAACACAGCATCACCATCAAAGTGCATGAGTCGGGATGACAAGTGAACATGAGTCGCTTGTCTAGAATCCATGTTAAGAGATTTGTTTATACCACAATATGATTTAGAGAGACACCGCTGTTGAGGGCTTCAAAGAAATTAACTACCTGTATTTCTTTAAACTACCAGGTACGCAGGCTTCGGCGCATTTTAATGTGTGACAAGGTGTCAAAATCAATCAGAATTAGCACACTATGAAAAGCTTTGTGATAATATAAATTTTCCTTCTGGCTCGTATAATCCCAGAAATGAGATATTTCCTTTTGACACAAAGGATGACTTGCTAATAGAAATTCCGCAACTCTTTTAAAGACGATAGTCTTGCTTGGGGTACTTCAACGCAAAAATTTTGGGCTGTCTGTCTGTCTTTCTGTTTATGTGTTTGCCCAACAAAATGGCTCAATTACCACTACATTCGCAGCGCCAACAGATATCACGCTGTTTTCTGCGTTCACACTGGTGCGATTGTCGCTTAAAAAGCAAATATTGCGCGTATCTAAGGCACAATAAGAACGCATGAGTATTCTCTGGTGTGTTTATTTATGCTAGGAATGGTAGTTTTAAAAGTAATGCATGAAAAAGCTCATAAGCAGTTCTAAAAACTAGCGCTTGTTACGCTGCACTGATAATGTGGCTCTATGCACAGAAAGATGTTTCCTACGCTTCGCTAAGACGATACGGGGCTGCCACCTTACTCGAAATCTATGAAATGCAGTCCCCAAGATTGTGCGCGCACGCTGCGCGCTCGTTATAACGAAGCTCATAATTCCGTTTTCTGAGATCACCGCCAGAGGTCACTGAGGTCTCAGGTAGCAACTCCATAATTTAGTTCGCACATTTTCACACGAAAAACATCAAATAAATATTTTATTCACATTCTCCAGGTGCAACACTATCATCATTCGAGGACACCTGCAGTCAATTATGCAAATACCGGTCAGTTTTTTTAATGCGTAAGATCTTCTATGCCGACTCGGCGAGAGTACTGTCCGTTTCTCAGTAACGTAAAATATCCTAGCTGCAAAAAATAAATTATTATTTATTCCTTGCCTACCCACCAAAATTGTTATCTTCATATTTCAGTTTTTTTATGAGCCCTTGCAATTTTTTCCACAATGCGTGATGTTGCGTCCTCCATGGTTGCCGGAATTTCAACTATTTTTCAATTCAAATGGCCTGGAGGGGCCGGATACGAAGCACTAAGCTACGATGTAGCGTGGGCATGACATCAAAGGAAGTCGCGCTGTGTGCCCTCGCCTCGACCTGATGAAGACGTCACAAATTTTGGCGACCTGTGACGCGAGCAGGCCATGTGATGGCGTCATATCTGATGATTATTTGCATCCCTCCTGTTGACGGTGGTGATTAGTTTTTGTGTTCGATAAGATTTACCAGCTTTTGCTGTGAACAGAAGTGCCTTTGCGGTTGCGTACTTCCACATACAAAGTGAAAGCTAGGTGGCTACACCGTTTCTTGCTCACAACGCGCTTTCGTTCAAGGATTTCTTCATTTGAGACACGTGGGTTATCGACTTCAGAATTGGCATATAGGTGGATAGCAGTAGTTTGCCCCATAACTTAGCCATCCCAGCTGTGCTTAGAAAAAGGTGATAAACGATTTTGAGTACCTCTAATTATACTATGGGAGAGCATGAAGCCATCCCTTGGGCGTAAACTTGATGAGGCCACGTTGACGGCAATTTACAGCAAATACACGGAGTGAAGGATGATGAGTGTTACGAAACCATCCGTCCATCTTGTCTGTCCGTATGCGCGTCCATACGTCCGTGCATCAGGTCATGAGTCTGTCCTCCCATTCATCCGTTCTTCTGTGCTTCCGTCCATTCGTCCATCTGTCTGTACGTGCATGCATCTCTGTCTGTCTGTCTGTCTGTCTGTCTGTCTGTCTGTCTGTCTGTCTGTCTGTATGTCTGTGTGATAATTGAAGTGCGCGTTTCGTGAAGTGCGCGAGTGCAACCAGTGTTCGGCTTAAAATGTGCGCGAGTGCACCGGCATAGGAAAGAAGACGACGACGACCGGTGGTGTGGACGCGCGCTTTCGCGATGTATTCGGTGAGAATCATCATCTTCCGCCTGAGGTTGCAAGAACGTTGACTTCGACGAGTGCCTTGTTCGTTCGCGTTGATCCTGTTCTGCGCTGCTGCTCACGGGTTGGAACGGCTTGAACGACGGGCGGCGGGATTGCACTTGAGTTTAACGTTTGCTTCTTTGTTGTTTTAGTGCTTTTTTGGCAGTTGTTTGTGGTTTGTGCCATATGATTTTCTGAGTTCGAGCGACTCAGGCTATCTAGATGTCGGTTTCTTCGCCTGGCCAAGGGCCTTCTCCTTGGCTAGCATCTATACCGGTCAAGGATTGGCCGATTGATTCTTTTCTTTGCAGTGGGGTTATTAACGTCCCCGTGGCTCTGGTACCGACCAATGGAGGTACGATACCTATGAAGAACCCGAAGATGATTCAGATGGAGCTTCGGAAAGCCACAACACACTCTCAAAAGATCACTGAGGTCCGGCATTTCGGTCGTGGTGGTATTTTGTGCTGCTCTGCCGATCAGGAGTGCGTCCGAGAGCTTCTCAACTGTTCCGAATTTGCAGCACAGCCGGTGAGCCCGTTTATACCAGCGCATCTGGCATGTTCGAAAGGCATAGTCCGCGGTGTAGATACGAGCCTGACCCCTGCAGAAATTCTTGAGTTATTTTCAGTAGCAGGTGCAGTGTCAGTATACAGGTGCACGCGTCTGGTTGACAATAAAAAATCACCTACCGAATCTGTCATAGTAACCTTTGCGGGAACGATAAGACCATCTGAAATTAAAGCTTGGCCTCTTATCTATAAGGTAGAGCCTCTATCCCCTAAGCCACTGCAGTGCTTGAATTGTTGGAGGTATGGCCACAGCGTGAAAGGGTGCAGATCAACTGCCAGATGTCGACTATGCGGAGAAAATCACGACAGCCGTAAGTGCAACTCGACGGAAGAGAAGTGCTGTTTATGTCATGAAGCGCATCCTGCAGACTCTTCAGATTGTGAGGCGAAAGAACGAGAAGTTAAGCTGCTGGAAATTGTGGAACGCAGGCGTTGCTCCCGGAGGGAAGCTTTGACTGAATTACAAGAACGCTCGAAAGGTTACGCAAGCGTAACAGCACGACATACCACTGCTATGGATGCATCGTTAGCAAAATATATAGCAGAGGCTGTAGAGAAGGCAACGGAAAAGGCGATGGAGCGTCTTGCCAGCAGTATTATTGGAGTCGTGGCTGAACTGTTAACATCTCAGTTGACCCAAATCATTGCTTCAGTGTCTATGAAAAATCAGACTTCACAGGATTTCGAGGTTTCAAATTGTGCCGGGACAGAAGATCCGATAGCTCCTACACGATGCGCATCTCCTAAAGCAGGACCCTCCAATAAGATACTGCGGGCAGATCTAGAAACCTTATCAGATGACACTGATGAATTTACAGATATGGATGCGGAATCTCATAATTTCTTGAAGCGCGCCAGATCTCCCCTATCGAAAAAGTCTTCACAGAAATCAAAATCTAAAAAGTTCCTGTCAAAGAAAGACGTTTTGGAGAACCTCTCCAAAAAAGACTTTTTAAAGAAAGATCTTTTGGATCAAGCAGTCTCTGCGGCGGGTTTATAGAGTCAAAATAGGCTCCTTAAAAGTATTACAGTGGAATTGTCGATCAATAGGGTCGGCTATCACAGATTTATTGTGTATTTCTTCGCAAATTTCCCCAGATATTATTACTTTACAAGAAACTTGGCTTACAAACGGACAAAAATTTTACCTAAAAAATTATCGCTTATTTCGTTTAGACAGACCTAGCAGAGGTGGTGGACTTGCCATTTTTATATCAACTAAATTTAGTCATAGAGCGAAGATTAACTACCTGTGCATGGATTCTAACTATGAAATTATGGTATTAGACATCACTCTGCCAGGCTGTTCCCCTTTTTCTTTTGTTAACGCATACTTTCCGGTAGGAGTACAGGACACAAGATGCTTAGATGCAATGTTAGCTTCCTGCAGGAAGGATGTATTATTAACTGGTGACTTTAATTCACACCACGTGTCTTGGGGTTTCAAGACTGATGTAAATGGAAGGCGCTTGTGGGAATGGACTGTTGATAATAACTTATCTTGTGTAAATTTCCCCACTGTTACGTTTATTAGGAGACAATCAAAGTCGGCGATAGACCTGACCTTTTGCAGCTCCTCACTAAACATTTCGTCGTGGAAAACATTAGATTGCGCAACAAACAGTGATCACCTTCCTATTAGCTTTGATATTAACTTTCCCGGGATATTTCTAACTGGTAAAATTGGCTCCTTTGTAAATTATGAGCGTTTACAAAAAGACTTGAAGCCTACTTTGGTTCTTCGCAAGGACATGCAGGAAGACATTCGGGCTATGAGTCTGTGTGCGGTACTGAAAAGAGCAATAAAAAAGTCAACTTTTTCAATAACTTCAGGCACAGGCGGGTCGTTTAGCCCATGGTGGAACGCTGATTGTACGAGCGGGTATAGAAAACGAAAAGCGGCGTGGAAGCAACTTATCCACAACCAATGCCCAAAAAACTGGTGTGACTATAAATACGTGGCAGCAGATTTTAAACGCACAGTACGCAAAGCAAAAGATGACTATGACACTAACAAATTTAGCTATCTTTCAAAACCATACAACAGAAAGGCGCTTTTTAGATTTTTGCGTTCCAGAAAAATGATACCACCATCAGACAATAGTGATTCTTCAATTCTATCGCCTAGCGAACTCACTCAAATCTTAGAAAATGTTGCTAAAGGATTAGAAGAAAGATTCAGATCAACAATGCCAAGACACATAGTAAAGCCAATTGCAGGGGAGGAGTTCAACGAGGTGACATTAGCGGAACTAGCGGGTGTAGTGAGGCACTTACCTCCTACAGCACCTGGACCAGATGGAGTAACTTCAGCAATGATAAAAGTACTATATGACATTTCCCCACATGAACTCTGTAATATGGTTAATTACTCTTTGAAAACTTCTTGGATACCGGCGGATTGGAAACTTTCCAAAATAATTCCGATACTTAAAAAACAGGCGCTTGGGTATACACTTGACAATGTGAGGCCAATTTCTCTTACATCTAATTTGGTTAAACTAACTGAAAGAGTTTTGAATGCACGTGTAATAAAATACATTGAGGAGAAATCAATATTGAACCCCAGTCAAATTGGCTTTAAATCGGGATGCTCCATATGGTGTGCGCACGCGGATTTGGAGAGTCGTATACAGTTGGCTAGGCGTAGAAGAGAGTATTGTGCATTAGTTACTCTGGATTTGGCCAAGGCGTATGACAAAGTGGAGCATAAATTACTAATAGAGCAGATGGAAAGGTCACACTTACCAAAATACATGACATCATGGGTAGCAGAGTTTTTAAAGGAGAGAGAGTTTTATTGTTTTCAAAGGGGTTGTTTTTCTAACAGATATCGACAATACCGTGGCGTACCACAAGGTGCAGTGCTCTCACCGGTGTTGTTTAACATCTTCCTCAGTTCTATTCCAACACATAGCGATATTCATTTATATGTTTATGCAGATGACATTGCTTTCTTTGCGACAAACAGTGATCTGCAATTACTTTATCAGACATTACAGAATTACCTAAACATGATAGAGGAATGGCTTCAAAAAATTGGAATGTCTCTAAATGTAAACAAAAGCGCGCTTCTAGCGTTCTCGTTCAGGGATCCTGTCAACATCTCCTTGATGTATGGCACAGAGCAGATTCCCCAGGTGGATTCACTTAAATACTTAGGCATCATATATAACAGCTCGTTAAATTGGAAAAGCCACATCGATCACATTGCGTCCAAAGCAACACGAGCCATGGGGTGGTTACGCAAGCTCAGCAACATAAAAAGGGGGTTGCGAAGAAATACATTGGTAATGGTCTATAAAATGTACATTCGTCCTATAATGGAATTCGGCTGTGTCTTATTTTCGGGCAGTGCGACATATAAAATGAGACCGCTAATACTGTTAGAAAGGGAGGCTTTACGACTGTGCCTTGGACTGCCCAAGTTTGTTGCTAACAATGTGCTATACATGGAAGCGCGTCTACCGTCATTGTTGAATAGATTCAAAATGCTTACTATTAAAACATTTTTAAAACTATACACTGTGCCCCAGAGAGCATCATTTTATGCTTTTATTAAAGAACCAAGTTTATTTTTTGAAACTTGGTGGTCACGATTCCACTGCCCACAGATCTTGTTCGTTCAAGCGCTGCTAGAACCACTGAACGTCAAAATCAAACATATTTTCACAACAAGAGACGTTAACTTAGGTCTTAAGATAGAATTTGAGAATATTTATCCCTCTAACGCAAAGCAAATGCCATTTCAATATTTAAATGATCGGCTGCAGGATTACTTGGCGCATGTGAACTTGAACAACATAATTGCAACCGATGCATCCGTATCAAATGAAAAGGCTGGGGCAGGTATCTTCTCACGTTCCCTTGACTGGTCCTTTTCGGTTAGACTCCCAGATTACACACCAATATTCATGGCAGAATTATTTGCTATTGTACTGGCACTACGGAAACTTCCTTTGGGCGAATCGGAAGCAGTCGTAATTACAGATTCTTTTTCAGTATGTGCTGCTCTGTCTTCAGGAGCCAACTTAACACTTATGCACATGTTTCGACAACTCATACCGACAAACGTGAAAAAACTGCAGCTCTTATGGGTACCAGGTCATCGTGGCATATATCTCAATGAGATGGCGGATGCACTAGCCACAGTATCTCTTAGCGGTCCCATTATCCCGGTTTTGCCTGATACGGCTTACGCGACAGCAATAAGGTTTAGAAACCTCTGTTTGCGTGAATACGACTGCTACTCATTGGATAAATATCGAGATTTCGCACATCTAAGATGCCGCTGGAATAGACAGTGGTGTGCAACACGGCACTTGGAAGTTACTTTTACAAGATTGCGTTGCAGAATTCCTCAACTGAATTATTATTTGCATAAAGTTGGTCTAAAGGCGTCACCTTTATGTCAGACTTGCGAAACAATGGAAACGATAGATCACTTCTTTTTGTTCTGTCGCCGGTATTCTCATCAGCGGAAAAGATACCTGAAAGCTCCACTTGAAAAATTGGGATTAGAATTAAATGTGGCAGTAATTTTGTCGTTTGGCAGCATTAAATTCGGTTATAGCCACAGGGACGTCTGCTCTGCGGTATTTGAATACATAATTGAAACAAAGCGATTGCCATGTTAATCTGCCTATATATATATATATATATATATATATATATATATATATATATATATATATATATATATATATATATATACACATCATTTTAGACCCACCATTACCTCTGTCTCAAATCGCATCTGATGGCCTGCATCGTTCCCTGCTCAGATATACTCCTTTTTCGATTTTCGGCTTTTCTTTCTATATATTTTTTTCAGCCCAAAATTACGTTTTCTTTGAAAAACCATTAGCCTTTCAGTTAAGATCCTGCCGCCCGGTTCTTGGCCGATCCCCCTTTGTGGGTGTGCGCCAGAGTGTCAAGGATCATCATCATCATCATCATCATTCGGTGAGAAAGACGATGGGCAGACGAGGCGCATGAAGTTCGGACCAATGAGGGGCCCCCACGCTGGTTTGGAAAAGCCCGAACGAAGAACGGGGCCGACGTGGCCGGGACGCGACGGAGGCAAGCAGGCTACCAGGGCGTGGGGGTGGCGGCCGAGTTCCTGAGGCAAGGCTGCTGCGGGCTCCCACCTGGTAGGGCACCCGAGCATGATCTATCGTCTGGCGTTGGCCAGGCCGCTCGTCGTCTGGCATTGGCCAGGCCGCTCGTCGTTTGGCGTTGGCCAGGCTTCTCACCATCTGGCTTTGGCCAGGCTCGTCCCGTTTCCAGGGCTACGTCCCAGCGTCGGAGGATGAACGCTGAGAGGTCACTGACCTTGGTGCGCCCGGAGTTACCTTCAACCACGAGCAACGCTTGGACCTCTGATCTACCTTGTCTGCACCCCATCGCATCGACCCTCGCCGTCTACAAGAGTGCCGCGACAGAACGCTGGCAGTCGCTTTTGCCATTGCGGAACTTACGCATCCTTAGCATTTCGCGATCATTAGGTTAACTTCTCCTCGAATTTGTGTGCTTTGTTTGTTTTTCCTCTTATTCCTTTCTCTTTATCTAGTTTATTGAAATATATTTAAATGTGTTTCTTGTGTGCATAAACAGTCTCGTGTTCTCTTTACGGATGTGGGTTTTCTCATCGGTTTGTATGCACAAGAACCTACACGAGAGCTTGTGGGTTGACTAGCCTCGTGACAATTGGCGTCCGCTACGGCAGGACGAGATTGTTTATGCAATTAAGGTTTTTACAGAAGAAGAGAAAATGACTACGTCTGATTTAACGGTGTTAGCGATACGCATGGGGCTAGAGGGCGATGAGTTGAAGGCATGGCTTGATGAGCGTGAGGCACGAGCTCGCGAAGAAAGGGCAGCTGAGCGAGAGGCAAGAAAGGAGAGGATGGAACAGGCGGAGTTGGAACGAAAACTTGACGGCCGAATGCCAGAAGACGATTCAACTGCGTCTTCAACTTGCCAGGTGGAAGGGGCCAGGGGATCTGCGGCGTCGGATCATGGTCGACAGGTGCGAGAACCGTGTAACGTTAACCCGCACCATTTCATACCCGGATTTAATGAAAACCGGGATGACCTTGATGCTTATCTCAAGAGATTTCAGAATGTAGCCACCGGTCAGGAATGGCCTAAGGATAAGTGGGCCACGGCACTGAGTCTGTGTCTGAGCGGAGAAGCTCTCAAAGTATTTGGTCGCTTGTCTCCAGGAGAGGCACTTGACTACGAGAAAGCCAAGCTAGCATTACTGCAGCGTTTTCGTTTCACGGCGGAGGGCTACCGGGAGAAGTTGCGGCATAGCAGACCTTAAGATGGAGAAACAGGCAAGCAGTATGCAACCAGGTTGGCAAGTTTTTTCGACAGGTGGGTGGAGATGTCCAAGACAGCAAAAGAATATTCGTCTGTTCGAGATCTCATAGTAGCTGAACAGTTTATCAATCAATGCCATAACCGCGTGGCGCTTTTCCTACGTGAAAAAAATGTCGTAAGCTAGATGAAATGGCCGAGGCTGTGGACAATTTTCTAGAGGCCCAACGACAGTCAAATTTGTTGGTTTTTCGCGACAAAACGGAGAACGGCGCCGCAGGAAAATGCGGAAGTACAGCGGGGAAGTCTCCCACGCGATGTTTTGTCTGTGATAAAACAGGTCACAGGGCAGTAGAATGTCGTGCTCGGACAAGACCATACTGTGACTACTGTCGCAAAACGGGGCATGATATTAATGTATGTACCAGAAAGCAGAACGTCACTAAGAGGACTTCTTGTATCTTGTCGCCAGAGGAAAAGGCAGAAGTAGTGAATGATATACCTGCGGACAAGCAGGAGGAGAATATGACCAGTGCGGTAAATACGCAGCCAAAGTCGGAAAAACATCCGATGCCAGTGCTGCAGGGCATTATATTCGGCCAAGCGGCTTCCGTTCTACGGGATACAGGAAGCAATACAATGGTGGTTCAGCGTTCTTTGGTGCCAGATGAAGCACTGACAGGAACCACGACGGCCTTGTTCTTAGCAGATGGGAGCCGGATCACGGTACCAGAGGCGAAGGTGGAGATTTTTTCACCATATTTTTCAGGCACGTGTATCGTGAAATGCATGTCCTCCCCGCTATATGACATCATCGTTGGCAATGTGCCTGGATCTCGTGCTGCTGATGACCCTGACAAGAAGTGGAAAGAAAAACTGGCTGAAGGGAACTTCACTTTGAACGGCGTAGCCGAGACCTTGTATAAGAAGAAAGAAGACCATCGTTTAAAGGCATCACTTGGTAGTATGAAGAGCACAAGCGTCCGGCCGGACTCAGCTGCAGTTAGCGCCAGAAGTTTGAAGACGAACAGGAGGGAGCTCGAGAGGGCCCAAGCAGAAGACAAGACCCTGGAAGCTTGCAGGGACAAAGTAGGGCAGGTTTTTTATGGCAGAGGATCGACCCAGTATTCCTTTGTCATGGAGAAGTCATTGTTGTATCGAAATCACCGACTATCCTCTGGCAAATTGATACAGCAGGTCGTAGTTCCTCTCAAGCTGCGAAGTCAAGTGTTGAAGATGGCCCATGAGAGTTTGATGTCCGGGCATCAAGGAGTAACAAGAACGATTGATCGTGTGTTAGGTTCATTCTATTGGCCAGGGGTCCAGGAAGAGATTAAAAGATACGTGCGGTCCTGTGACACGTGCCAAAGAATGTATCCAAAGCACAAAGTAGGAAAGGCTCCTCGTGGGAAAATGCCCCTGATTGACACTCCTTTTGAGCCCGTGGCCGTGGACATTATTGGACCCTTAAAGCTGGTCTCAAATAGGGGCAACAGATACATACTGACCATGGTTGATTTTGCTACGCGCTATCCTGACGCCATTGCTTTGCCGGCGATTGACTCCGCGACTGTGACAGACGGGTTGGTCGAAATGTTTTCCCGCGTTGGACTTCCCCGCCAAATCCTGTGCGATTATGCCTCGTGCTTCACGTCGGACCTGATGAGAGAAGCAAACGATCTGTTGGCAATCAAACATCTGAGTTCGACGCCCTATCATCCCATGTGCAATGGTTTGGTAGAGCGATTTAATGGGACTTTGAAACAAATGCTGCGCAAGCTATGCCAAGAGGATCCAAAATCATGGGATCGATTGCTTGCACCACTTGCATATTGAGAAGTTCCTCAGGCCAGCATGGGGTTCTCTCCTTTCGAACTCATTTACGGGAGATACGTCCGAGGACCACTCAACTTGTTAAAGGAGCAGTGGACTGCAGAAAAGATCGAAGAGGAGGTGAAAACGACCTACGGATATGTCCTCGATCTCCGGGATCGTCTGGAAAGAACGCTAAAATTAGCCCATGAGAACCTGATACGAGCGAAAACGACACAAAAATATCACTATGATCGGAAGAGCAAGAGCGGTCGCTGAAAGTTGGAGACCGAGCTCTTATTTTGCTTCCTACAACAGCGAATAAGTTGTTGATGGAATGGAAAGGGCCTTTTCCGGTCATTGGGAAAAAGGGCGACTATGACTATTGGCTGGACTTGGGGCATGACGCCAAACTTTTCCATATTAATATGTTAAAACGGTATGAAGACCGGCAACCAGACACAATTCCACAAACAGCATCTTTTGTGGTTATGAAAGAGGAGGAGACAGATACCCCTCTACCAGCTTGCACAGTTAAGCCGGCTGTGGGTGTAGAAGCGATTCCGATCGGCAGTAGCTTAGAAGAAGACAAACGTACAGAACTTCGGAAGATTCTAACCACCTACCAAGATGTATTCTCTGAGATACTGGGAAAGACAAATCTGTTGGAATGCCGTCTTCAATTGACGACCTCTGAACCGATCAACACACCGCAGTATCCTTTGCCGTTGGCCACGAAGGAAGTGGTAGAACAAGAAGTTCAGGACATGTTAATACTGGGTGTGATTGAGCGATCCCATTCGCCCTACAATTCGCCCTTGGTACTTATTAAGAAGCCGGATAACAGCTATCGCACATGTGTCGACTTCCGTCGCATCAACGAGATACTGGTTTCCGACGCTGAACCCATACCTAGGACCGACCTAATGCTTACAGAGGTGGCCACAAAGAGATACTTCTCAAAGTTTGATCTCACAAAGGGGTATTGGCAAGTCCCACTGCACCGGACATCGAGGCCAGTAACGGCATTCTAGACGCCATCCGGTCATTTCCAATTTATATACATGCCGTTTGGCATAAAGACAGCTTCTGCAGTGTTTACGCGTCTAATGAGAACACTCCTACAGGGCCTTGAAAATGTAGTTCACTACATCGATGACGTTCTCATAGCCACGAACACCTGGGAAGAGCACATAGACAGCCTGCAACGCTTGTTGCAGAAAGTACGGGTGTCTGGCTTAACCATCAAGCCTCAGAAGCGCGAAATTGCTGTGGAGTCGATAGTCTTTTTGGGACATCGTCTAGGAGGCGGGACTATTCAACCTGTGGAAACTACGGTTTTGAAGATAACCAGTGCACCTCTACCTGACACCAAGAAGCGACTCCGATCTTTTCTGGGACTACCTGGGTATTACCAAGATTTAATACCTCGCTATGCGGAGAAAGCACAGCCTTTAACTCAGCTAACCAGAAAAATGGAGAAAAACAAGATTTGTTGGACTCCTGAAACAGAAGGAGCATTTCAAACGCTGAAGCAAGCCCTTGCTTCTGGGCCGATCGTGAAGACACTAGACCCAAAACGTGTGTTCATACTCCGTACAGACGCATCCGACACATGCATCGGCGCAGTCCTCATGCAAGAACACGAGGGGCTGTTGCACCCAGTGTCGTATGCCAGCCGCCAGCTGTTGCCTCGGGAGCAGAATTACTCGAATATCGAACGAGAATGCTTAACGCTAGTATGGGCGGTAGAAAAATTTTATATTTTTTGTACGGAGTACAGTTTATCGTACAGACAGATCATCAACCGCTACAATACTTAGCGAAGGCAAAACACCTGAACAGTAGGTTGCTAAGGTGGAGTCTAGTACTACAAGAGTACACTTTTCATATTCAACATATCAAAGGTTCTGAAAACGCAGGTGCCGACTTCATGAGCAGGTTACGGCCATAGATACGAATTCAGGTGTTGCTAAAGATGGGAGGCAAAGCATTTCAACCAACCATCGGAACATTGTTTACCATATGTGGATTTTTTTTCTGTAAGTGTGCTACTTAAGACTTGTTGCAGTGATACCAGTGTGCATGTGTTCATGCGAACTCCAAGAACGTATCCTATGTGGTGAAACACGCATCCGGCAGGTTTTTCCGTTGGCAAAAAACTTTTCGAAAAAGGGGCATGTTGTGATAACTGAAGTGCACGTTTCGTGAAGTGCGCGAGTGCAACCAGTGTTCGGTTTAAAATGTGCGCAAGTGCACTGGCATAGGAAAGAAGACGACGACGACCGATGGTGTGGACGCGCGCTTTCGCGATGTATTCGGTGAGAAAGACGATGGGCAGACGAGGCGCGTGAAGTTCGGACCAATGAGAGGCCCCCACGCTGGTTTGGAAGAAGCCGGAACGAAGAACGGGGCAGACGTGGCCGGGACGCGACGGAGGCAAGCAGGCTACCAGGGCTCGGGGGTGGCGCCCGAGTTCCTGAGGCAAGGCTGCTGCGGGCTTCCCACCTGGTCGGGTACCCGAGCATCATCTATCGTCTGGCGTTGGCCAGGCCACTCGTCGTCTGGCGTTGGCCAGGCCGCTCGTCGTCTGGCGTTGGCCAGGCCGCTCGTCGTTTGGCGTTGGCCAGGCGTCTCACCATCTGGCTTTGGCCAGGCTCGTCCCGTTTTCAGGGCTACGTCCCAGCGTCGGAGGACGAACGCTGAAAGGTCACTGACCTTGGTGCGCCCGGAGTTACCTTCAACCACGAGCAACGCTTGGACCTCTGATCTACCTTGTTGCACCCCATCGCATCGACCCTCGCCGTCTACAAGAGTGCCGCGACCGAACGCTGGCAGTCGCTTTTGCTATTGCGGAACTTACGCATCCTTAGCATTTCGCGATCATTAGGTTAACTTCTCCTCGAATTTGTGTGCTTTGTTTGTTTTCCCTCTTATTCCTTTCTCTTTATCTAGTTTATTGAAATATATTTAGTTCTTTTTCTTGTGTGCATAAACAGTCTCGTGTTCTCTTTACCGATGTGGGTTTTCTCATCGGTTTGTATGCACAAAAACCTACACGAGAGCTTGTGGGTTGACTAACCTCGGACAGTCTGTCTGTCTGTCTGTCTGTCTGTCTGTCTGTCTGTTTGTCTGTCTGTCTGTCTGTCTGGCTGGCTGTCCGTCTGTCCGTCCATCCATCCGTCCGTCCATCCGATGCTGCCGGTTACGCCTGACAAAAGACAAGTCTAGACTAAGGGGCTTCGTCCGTAAAATTTTGCTGTGTGCAAGTTCACAGGCTTTACCCAAGACCATTGTTGTGTTTTGAAAAGGTTGTTAACAATTTTGAATACTTAGAGAGCATTCTATGGAAGAGAATTCATCCTGTGGTCCTCAGGCCCGATGACGACACGTCACCAAAGATCTTAGGCATATATTCATAGGGTTTGCCACTGATTCTGGTAATCGCACCGCTCATTGTGTGTTTAAAAAAGTGGTTAACGATTTAGCGTACTATACTCTGTTTCCCAACTTTGGTTCAGCACTAC
The DNA here is from genome assembly GCA_013436015.1 of Rhipicephalus annulatus. NCBI lineage: Eukaryota > Metazoa > Arthropoda > Arachnida > Ixodida > Ixodidae > Rhipicephalus > Rhipicephalus annulatus. Next base: position 173,950 of record WOVY01010335.1, read on the forward strand.
TAAAGCTACGGAGTGTAAAAAAGCGACAGGCTTGCGTAGCGACACGTAGCCTCACATGCAATTGCCTTGAAATTGGCAGGGTTGGCTGAAATCAGCATGTCTTAGGTGTGTTTCACGCCACATCGAGACGATATATTGCCACATTCTCTCCTCATGTTTCATTATCACCTTGTTTTACTGTCATTAATTCTCAGCGAAAACTACGCCGGCGTCATTCGAGAAGCTTTGGCACTGCAGTATATCAGTTTATCAAGATTACTACCACTTCGTGAACAGTACAGTTTATTCTAGTACGTACGTCTCCGCTAGCGATAACGCTGGAATACTCGATGGAAATTATATAAATGCCGACACGTCTCGCTGCTTGTCAGTTGATCGATGACCGACGCTCTGTTCGCTGCTATCAGTGCCAGTGTCTCACTGTAATCATACTTTTGTTTTACGTGGCCACAAGTTTGGCCGAATAAACAGATTATTCTTCAAAGTACTGTCGGCTCCCTTCGTCGACGTCACGAACCCGTGACAATATGTTTACGTTTCTTCGCATTTATTTGTTACGCAATTATTTACTTGTGTCAGTTACCGCTGATAATTGTGCTTGCCAAGCAACATGGCAGTACCCATGCAGAAGTGACGGCCCGCTTCGATTCAGACTTGCTCTTGCTGAATTCTCCCAACGTTGACAGTAGTAAACAAGTGATGAAATCAGCTATCGATTTGTTTCATCTCAATCTGGCACTAAAGCATCAGGTACGTTTTGTCAATATTAGCAAGATATACTGATTGCTCAGCCGTACCTAATAAGCCTAACGCACCGAGGCAGTGGTAAAACTGCGTCGTCAGACCAAGAACGCTGCATCGCCAAATATCGGACATGCAACCTCGCACCTGCAGCATTCCGTGCGCGCATTCGATACTCCTTCGGTGGAAACAAAAAAAAGAGAGAAAAGGAGCATTGCAGTGGGAGATGCGAAGGAACGCGTTGACTGAGAAACAGTCATACGAGAGGCACGAACAGCATTAGAGAGAAACAGAGAGATTGCGGGTATAAGAGGGAAAAGAAGAGAAAAGTTAACCCCGTAACTGTCTGCATCAGCGTTGTTACGTTTGGCCCGGCGATTCGTCTGGGCAGGCACCATTGTGCAAAAGCCGGTGCATAAGCCCCTTCGGCGCCCAGTCTGCCAGACGCTGTTGAAGATTTCGGCAATGACCCCGACCATGCGGCAAGCAAATGCGAGTTCCTGACTTTCAAATGCGGACCCTTTCATCGTCCCTTCGAGCAGCAGCGATGCCTGATGACCTCGGCGACTCATCTGGCGACGGGGAAGCAGTTGTGACCGGCACCATAGCTGACGGGGGAGCGGTGCTCTTTTAATCCTCAATCAAGTAGCCAACCAGCTGGCCGCCTATGCTCGTCAGGCATTGTCCCTGCTAACCGGAGGATGAGACGTCGTGTCGCCACGACACCGTAAACCGTTCGAGAGAGGACAACAAACACAGCATCTTCCTTGGAAGAGACCGTGGCGGCCACCGCAAATCACCCCGCTAATTAGCGAACAGATCGGCGGACCCTTTGATGTATGCTGTCAGGAGATTGGGACCTCTCGACTAGCGGCACACACACGACGAGGAAGAGCCCCGCTGGCGACACCGTGCAGTGCAGTAATCACGACTCAATATTGGGCGTTCACGTGGACCGTGCATGCTCGTCCCCCCTCATCTGTTGTGTGTGTGTGTGATTGGTGTTCCACTCAAAGAGGAGGAGCCCAACAGGGCTTAAAATGACGCCACCGAGTGCTGGACGTCGCTTTGACCCATGTAACGGTTCAAACACCACGCTCATGGTTTGTGGAACTCCTAACCTTTCTTAGCTGTAAATATGTGTAAATAGTGCCATAAACCTGTTTATTTGTCATATCCTCTTCTTGTCAAACCTGTTTCTTTGTCATATCCTCTTCTTGTCAGCGTTCATTTCCTCCACTTGGTTACACCACGCTACCAAAAGAGTCCGGGTAGACCCTCATTCGCATCAACTGGTGGCAGCGGTGGGACGCCATCAGCAACTTCCTCCTTCGACCTTTACAGCGTGCGACACCTCAACATTAGCGCACAAGGGATGGGGGTAAGGAGGCATTAAAATGATAGAATTAAAGGTATATATATATATATATATATATATATATATATATATATACAGAGAGAGAGAGATGAGAGATAGAGAGAGAGAGAGAGATGCGCAAGGACAGCGAGCGACGACAAAATAGAGAGGAAAGATGAAACATGGTCACAGGAGTCCGAGGACGGGGCACCACTTGCGAGAGATCTTGTCGGTGACAGGAGATGGCGTAGGGCTATTCCAACCACGAGAGCTGCGCTGTCGTCGTCGTAGTGGACCGGCGACAGGAGGTGGCGCAGGCCCAACCCAGTCGGCCAGAGCGGTGCTGTCGTCGAAGATCGCGAGGCCACGACCGGTCGGCACGGAATCCAGCGAGCGAATCCGAGAGAAACTGCCACAAAGTGAAGTAATCCACTGGCGTAAAATTCTACCGATCTTCAGCAGATAATAAAGTTGCTTAAAATAATATGTTGCTTACTACTTCAGGAGAGGAACAAATAATTTTTCGCTACGTTGCCGGTGTAGTTTTTTGTTCAATAGCTTTGCTGCATTTTTAGGTTGATAATCTATTCATAATAACTAGAAATTGCTGAGCAGACGCAGTGAACACGGTAGGCTGGTGAAATGGAGCAAATGATTATACATGCGGCGGTGCTGGGCGCCCTTTCTATTCGCCGTTTTGGTTAGTTCCAACTTAGTTATAGCAGCTGCACATGTTGCTACCCAGCAAACTTATGGTTACTATATTTATTACTCTATTCATTTATTTATTATTCTCTTCTTTATTCATTATTTTAGCATAACTTAAAACACAGCAGAAATCTTGTGTTTCAAGTTGTGCTTGAGTAAGTAAAGACACTTTTTACGCTTGCAGATAAAAGGAAGGCGCTCAAAGTGAAGGGCTAACTTATACAACGTTGACTCTGACTCAAAATAAAGTGTATCCGAAATATCTGATTAGACTCAGGGAGAAAACACTTGAAAAATGCACTGGCTACTTGTTAATGTTTCTGCACCCCACCTATACTGCTAGGTTACGCTGGCACACAGAACCAAAAGCCATCCAGCATCTGTGTTTGTAAACAGCGGTAAGGTGTATTGACAGAGGGGCCTGTAGCTTCCTTAGTGCTGAAGGCAACTTCAGGAACAGGGTATAGGTACCGTACTATGCGAAAACATAAAGCCGTCTTAGTGATCTGAAGTATAGTAAAAGAACTACGTTTGTGTGTCTAGCAAATTGATTAACGATTTAGAGTTTTTAGTACTCTACTATAGGAGAGCTAAAAGCCGTCCCGTGGACCTTTCAAGGCGTGACTGACCTTTGATTACACTCGGTTTCGTCCGCCGCTACGTTTCCAACATCACAAAGTCCGCACTGTGACTGCTGCTGGAGCCAAGTTGCGCACCCATTAGCTGTACGCTTATCAGAAAAAGCCGCAAAAACCATCCTAGTACACACTGAGATATTTACACATGTACATTATTAGCGTTCGTACAAAACGAACAGCCAAATGTTACATGCATAAACAACCAGCACGGAAAGACATCCTTATACTTAGCTCATTTCAAGAGTGTCAGAGAAGTGGATCACAGAACCTATCCACAAACCTGCTGCAGACACGCCGCCACAGCCCTGGCACGTGGTTTTTTGCGCATGGTTACGAAGAAGTTCTTTGCAAGGAGGTTTAAAAAAATCACAGCATATCCACAGACTGAATTATGATGAGTGTGGTGAAGCGTCCATCAGTCCATCCACGCTTCCATATGTACGTGCGACCATCAGAGCGTTCGTCCTTGCGTCCATCCGTGTGCCTATCTGTCCATCCTTTTGTTCGTTGGTGTGCCCGTTGGTGCGTCCGTCCGTGCATGCGGCCGTGCCTCAATTTTCGCTTCATCCGTGTGTCCGTCCCTGCCTTCGTTTGTGCATCTGTCTGTCTGTCCATTCGTCCGTCCGTCGGCTTCTCTCTCTGTCCATCCGTGCGTCCGTCCATCTAGTGAACACTCTGAGTGCCACCATCTCGCATCTTTTCATCATATATTTGTCATATTGAAGTACTGCTATGCTGCGGACATTCCGAGGTTTAAACCAGAGGCGACTACTACTACTACATAAATCGCGGACGCACAACCCACCGCGTGAGGAGCTCGGCCTATAAATTATTTTCAACCATCTTGGTTTATTGACCGAACCTTATAGTTGTTTAGAAAAAAGTTTATTTACACTATGTAGGGAAAACAACGGTATGATAACATTGCAGTGATAGGGCACATACATTTCGGCACATCTATGTACCTTGACAAACATCACTACATTGCAATGAAGACCACATCGCTCTAATATACATGGCACTGTTGGCATACGTGTACACAAGAACTCAATGTAACATCATGATACAAAGGTATAACCATGAAATGGATGCAATGAAACAATTGGTTGCAAACGAAATCACGAAATAATTACTCAGCGGGCGTTGCTTAGCTACTCGTCAGTTGAAAAATCAGTTTTAACCTTTCGTGTTCAACATAACGGAAGGGCACGGCCAATGCCGCAGAAACTCCTGATCCCCAAAAAAGAAAAGCTCCTCAAAGAGGAACGCGAAGATTTCTTGTCTCATTCGGCCCAGTATCGGCCGCGAATCAAGCCAGCGGCAGTTCGCAGCCACGGCCAAAGGCTGAACAAAGGGTGAACAGCCCCGCAACTACTAAAAGGGCTGACAAGCGCCCGCGCGGGAATCGGCCGTTGGAGACGAAGGCTCACACACCTTGTCCCCGAAAACCACTATGGACCGCCCGCCAAAAATGGTGGGAGACCACACATTCAATTGTCGCGTGTTGATTGGTCTCGACGATGACGCAGTTGGAGCAAGTGGAATGTGCAAAGCACCTGCCATCACCGCAGCCGATCTCAATTGGGGAGCAAGCTACAGCCTAAGTGCCCGATTAAGTTCCAGAGATGTCCTGGCAACACTGCCACAAGTGTTGGTTTCCAAGGGCTGTTCATTATAGATTGACGATGCTTGGTCACCAAGGGCCGTAGCAGAGCAGCCATTGCGTTCACCACTTTAGATTCGGCTACCTCCAATCTCTGGGCACGTAGTCTCAAACCGTCGAGAAAATACCAGAAGGGCTTGATACAGAGATAGCAATTCAGTTGATTGAGAAGCTTGGTGAATTTGGCTAGCTGGCAGGAAGACACGTAGTGATGGCCCCAGATGGTAGCGAGCCAGTGTCTGCGCGGGCGTGGCATCATTGCATAGTATTCGCAATAGAGTGCGAAGGCACAATGTAGAAGCCGTGACGGAAACGTCGAGGAATGCAAAACTGCCATGATATTGTGGTTGAGCTAACGCCGGACGAGATAACGATTCTGTGCCACCAGATCAAAAAAAGGAACAAATGCAGCTATGCACTTTCCTGCAGACGTGGAGCTGTGGGTAAATAGAATGGCAAATGCGCCTAAATTTCCTGAGTTACACCTTTTGAGATAAGTATTGACGTTCCAAAAGGGGAAACTTGAAGTGGCTGGCTTTTTTACGTCACTTCGAAGAGTTCGTGCAACAGATGACCAGATGCTGTCCAGTAAATTAAATGCAGTGAACGTAATGCCTAGTATAGCAATGTTAGGAGACCACTGTGAAGGCGACGTGGTGCTGATACGACCACTGGGATTGCCAATAAAAATACTGGCTTTTAGAAAAGTTTAACCTTGCACAAGAGATAATGCCGAAACCACGGAAAGTAGCAAGGGAATGCTGCACTGATTGTTCATTATCTACGTGTAGAGTAATGTCATCTGCATACGCAGTGACCTTTACTTCAGTATTACTAGGTAGGGGTAAGCTTCGAATCTGCGGGTGACGTTCAAAGGCCCTTAAGAAGGGTTCTAATGCAAGGATAAACAGCACTGGGGAGAGGGGACACCCTTGACGGACCCCACACGTGACTTTATATGAGCGACTCTCATGGGAATCTATGTAAAGGATACTTTAAGAATCAGTGTACATCGCTTGAATGAAGGCAATGAACATATCTCTGAATCTGAATGCATAAAAACATTTCGTAAGTAGCCATAATCTATAAAATCAAAAGCTTTCTCCTGATCTAAGGAAACCAACAGGCCTTGCGCACATCGGCTAGTAGTGACTGAATGCTTTCACACGCTAGCCACGTATCGGGGTGTATTTCTCGGCCCAGAACAGAGCAGACCTGGTGGTGAGCGATTAAAGTTGCAAGAGATGAACTGATTTGGCGCACCAAGATGTTGTCCAAGAGCTTGTAATCTACATTACGCTGAGTAATAGGGCACTAAACTTCTGGTCACGTGGACATTGGGTCTTTCTTGGGAACTAGAGTTATACGGCCTCTGTGGAAAGAGCTGGGAAAGGTAACATCTCGGAAACAGTTGCGAATGACGCGTGACATAATTGGACCATTGACAGGCCAGAACTGTACATAAAACTCTGTAGGGAGTCCGTGAGACACTGGGGCAGAAAACGTTTTCATTGCGTCTAATGCATCCTTTAAGGATTGTTCAGCGAACTGGAAGCGCACCCTTTAATTCGTCATCGGATAGCGGTGATAGCAGAACGTCATGTGACATGTTGAAATCATGTGGTAAGTCTTTTAGCAATGGATGCGAAGAAACGGATTCTGGGTAACTGGCACTAGCAACATATTAAGCGATTTGTGTTAAGTAAATGTCTCAAAGTCGCGCGTTTCCTCAGCAGCTGGGGCGGTAGATTTTAGCGAGTAGGCAGGCAAGCCTGGTGGATGAAGTAGAGCTCTGCGTGCATACCTTAGCACCTCAAGGTAAGCACACGCTGCACGTCTAGCTCCAAGCGGCAGCCGAAAACGAAGAAGCACGCATACTACGTCGGTAGCGTTCGACGAGCTTTTCTTGCCATGCCCGCGTAGCGGGGAAGGGCTGGGATCATGGTGGGCATTGTGTATTTTTTTGAATTACAATGACGCATCTTTGGACACGCGGGCGCTAAGGCCTTTCGAGAGTTGCGATGTGGGCTTGTTGGTAGTTCATATTCAGTAAGTTTTCTTGTAGCGCACATGAACAACAGGAAGATCGGAGGGCATATGTCTGTCTGCAGTGCCCTCATTTCTTCTTTACCGCGCCAGCTGCTGCAGGCACGCGTGACTTTCAGGCATTCACTCAACACTTTCAGTCAATGGCTCAATCTGTTGCTATTGTCAGCTACCCAGGATCCGTTTCTTCGCATCCCCTTCCCGACGGATTGCAATGATGATGCTACTGTTCTTTGAGGCGATCTTAATCAGCTATGTTGGTCCGTATGAGTGATTCGCGTAACGTTCGGGCGAATTTTTCCGCAGACTTTCAGTCCTTGAGGACGCGGCAATCGAGACGCCATGATCTGTGAATCGTAGGCGTGTCAGCTGGCAGGTGGAGAGAGGGCATAACCGGGTGGTGGTCACTAATGTACACTGGTGTCGGTGGCAATGACATTACCCCAGTGTCTGAACTTAGGTAATGAGACCGGGGGATGCGTACACCTGATAAATTCTGCTAATTGCTACCATGTACACTTTCATGAATGCCCCGCCGCGGTGGTCTAGTGGCTAAGGTATTCGGCTGCTGACCCGCAGGGCGCGGGTTTGAATCCCGGCGGCGGCGGCTGCATTTCCGATGGAGGCGGAAATGTTGGTGGCCCGTATGCTCAGATTTGGGTGCACGTTAAAGAACCCCAGGTGGTCTAAATTTCCGGAGCCCTCAACTACGGCGTCTCTCATAATCATATAGTGGTTTTGGGACGTTAAACCCCACATATCAATCAATCCATCAGCCACTTTCATGAATGTCACTGAATGGCAATTGCTGCACTAGATGTTCGAGTTCTCTGGCGTTCCAGTTTGACCGGCCATGACCCGGACCTCGAACGTCTGCGTGGCACTCTAAGACACAATTAAAATCCCCTAGGATTGCCATCTGTTGTGAATTTAACGATGATGAAAGAAACATTTATTTTTCGAAACAGTGATGCCGAGCTTGTGAGCTCGGGGTCACCCAAGTTGGGAGGGTACCTTATTCCAGGAATCCTCTGGCCGCAATAGCCCCCCGAGCTCTGGCGACAAGTCCTCGTTCGTCGTCTTGGTCGCGTGCGGCAAACGGGGCCACCCTCGTCTCGCCTAGGTGGTCGATACGTGTACTCGTTGCGGGCTTGGTATTGGCATCTTCGGGGCGCCACGGGCACTCGAGTACTAGGTGTGGCAGTGTGTTTGCAACGTCGCATACTGGGCAGTTGTAGGCGCATAGCGTCGGGTAGACTCTATGCAGTTGGCTGCCATCTGTATAGGTGTAAGTTTGAAGTCTCCGAAATGCTGTGGCCTCTTATTTAGTCAGCTTGTCAGCTTGAGGTGAGGTGGTGAGTACAACCTGTGAGCTAGACGATAGTGTTGTAGGATGACGTTGAATGAGAGTGGTACGGTCTTTTTGAGAGCTTCGGCGGAAATTCGGCTTCGCGTGTAATTGCGGATAGTAGATTGGGAATCTGTGAAATCTATGACCGCGTCCTCACCAGTCGTAGTGGAAAGGGCGATCGCTGCATCCTCAGCAGACTAGGAGCTCCGCACCCAGAGGGTGATCGATGCCAGCTCTTGTTCTTCTGCGCTGACTACGCCTAAAGTGTAGGCGTTTTTGCCCGTGTATTCAGCCGCATCGACGTAACGAGTGTCTGGATAGTGCTGGTGTCTTCTGCGGATGGTGTCGACTCGAGTAATTTGTCTTTCTCGGTCGTACTCGGGATACAAGTTACGCGTTACTTGGGCGATGCTGAATAATTTTCCCGGGTATGGCGGCATCTCTTCCTTGTGGTCTGCCTCGCAGATGTAGCTCTCGCCGTAGCCGAAACGCTCAATGACTGATTTGCCTGTCAACGTAAGCTTAGATTTCTCAAGTTGGCTGGTTCATTGAGCTTCGACCATCTCGTGGCAGGTGTTGTGTATACCTAGTCATCGGAGTCTGGTGGTCGACGCTATTAAAGGTGTCTCTATGGTGAGCTTGGTAGCTTTGCGGATGACCACATTCAGCTTGTCGACTTGAGATGTCTTGAGAGTGAGGTACGGGGTTCCGTAGGTGATTCAGCTGGTTAGAAGAGCCTGCACAAGTCTTAGGGTTTGGTTTTTCTTCAGGCCACTGCATCGGCTTGCGACTCTCCTTGTGACGTGCGTGAGCTGGAAGACTGTGCGTTGAAGTCTAGGAAGCGTGGCGGCCCCTGATCAGTCGTGGCGCAGGTGCAAGCCGAGCTTGCGAAGCGAGGTGGCCTTCGGTGGTTTAACCCCATGGAGGATGATGCATGGATCTGGCGCTTCGCAGGTAGGAGGTCTTCCTCGTGTGTGGCCCTTGAGTATCAGTAATTCCGATTCTCAAGTGCACAATGGAGGCCGCAGCTTTGCGGTAGTTCTCTAAGTCAATGAACGCCTCTTGAAGGCAGATTTATTGCTCTTCAGTGCTATTGCCACGCTTCCAAAGCGTAATATCGTCCGCGTAGGTGGCGTGACATAGGCCCTGTATTTTTCCGAGAATCCGGGGGAGCTTAAGGAGTACCACGTTCAAAAGGAATGGTGGCACAACAGAGCGTGAGGTGAACCCTTGTTCGGCCGCTCAAACGTTTTTCTCCGTATGTTGTATATTCCCACCATGGCCGTACGACTAGCTAGGAAGCTTCGAACATAACCATAAATCTTGGAATCGCAGCTGGTTTCTTCGAGATTTTGAAGTGTTGCCTTACGGCTAACACCCTCAAAAGCGCTCTTGACATCAATGACAAAAGGGACGACTTCATAATATTGCTCATGTGATCAACTAGATCTTCCTTGAGGAGTAAGAGCATCTCCTGCGTAGAAAGCTGCTGGCAGAAGCCGAACGTGGTCATGTGATCAACTAGATCTTCCTTGAGGAGTAAGAGCATCTCCTGCGTAGAAAGCTGCTGGCAGAAGCCGAACGTGGTGCCTGTGAAGTATCCGTTGTCCTCAAGGTGCGACGTGAGCTGGTCCTGGATTGTAGGCACCCGACAGTGGACCAGAGGACTCGACGAAGCTTTTTGGGCCACCTCAGCATTGTTGGTGCTGACCTCCAGGAATACTAAGAAAATGAGTTGCTCACAGAGACGCTGAAGTGCCAATGCCCTTTTTGGTGCGTTTTCAAATAACACTTAAATAATCAGCCATGACCTCCCTGCCCACAACTAAAAAAATTGGCAGCATATCCACGGAGTCAATGATGGAGAGTGGGGCGAAGCATTCGTCCGTTAATTCGTTCTTGCTTCCGTCCGCCCTTGAGTCAGTCTGTGTGACCGTCCATGCGTCTATTCGCCCATCCGTGCGTGCGTCTGTTCGTGCGTCCGTCCCTGCGTTCGTCCCTGCGTTCGTCCATGCGTACGCCCCTGCGTTCGTTCATGGGTCATCTATGCATCTGTCTGTGTGTCCATTCGTCCATCTGCTCAACACTCCAAGTACCATCATCTCGCATCTTTTCATCATATATTCCCCTTATAGAAGCACTGCCATCCAGCGGACGTTCCAAGGACTAAACGAGAGGTGGCACACGCACACTTTCTTACGGCTTGCGCTTCAGGTCTACTTCGCACCTTTAACCACCTCGAGCTCATGGTATATCCTAGTTCATTGTATACATGGCACTGTGGCTCAACACTCGCTAAACCTTTCTAAAACTAAGGAGGTTACATCAAGCAAGTATAACGTAGCAACTCTTTCTTCTCAGATAGTGCTCAATGTACATGCCAATGGCTGCTAATGGGGTTGCAGCGTGCGCGTTACTAAAAGCTGGATGCTCCTGTCTCTCATTCCTTATTAGCAGTCATTGGCATGTACATTGATTATTTTTTATTGTTCAACAACGCACAGAAGAAATCTCCCACCGGCACCACCTTGGAGGTCAATATTGTCGCGACGTCAAGAGAGAGGTCGTACTCGAAGACGCTGAGAAAACAGCAGCAGGTCGGTCTCTTTGTTAACCGCGTGAGAGAGAGTTCCTCGTCTTTCTCGTTGTTGCGTTCTGCATAAAAGCGTGCAGATGCGCGTATGCGCTGTCGCCTTCGTCTTTTTCGCGGGACACATGTGACATTTGCCTCCCTCCAAAAATGGCATCGTCCCGATGCGCAGCCAAAGCACTCTACTTATAAAAACGCACATATGCAGCGGCACGACCAGGACAAACGAGAGTTAGCTGGACAAGTAGGGTTTCATCCGGATGACATGCACGATTTTGGGTGAGCAGTTTCGGCGACTGGAACTGCAATCGCCGTCGGGAATAACTTCGTAGTTGATGTCGTTCAATCGTCGGGTGACTCGATATGGGCCAAAGTATCGTCGTAATAGCTTTTCTGAAAGTCCGCGTCGACGTATTGGGATCCAGACCCATACCTTGTCGCCTGGTATGTAGGTTACCAATTTATGTCGTAGGTCGTACCGTTTCGCATCTTTGTGTTGCTGGTGACAAATACGCACGCGGGCTAGCTGTCGGGCTTCTTCGGCATGCTTACCAAATTCTTCGGCGTCAGCCTGAGTGTCGTCACACTCGTGCGGCAGCATAGCGTCCAACGTTGTAGTGACTTCGCGCCCGTGTATTAAACTAAACGGCGTCATTCCGGTAGTTTCCTGCCGGGCAGTATTATAGGCGAAGGTCACATAAGGCAAGATTTTGTCCCAGTTTTTGTGTTATGTGTCGACATACATGCAGAGCATGTCTGCGAGGGTCTTATTAAGCCGCTCTGTTAGTCCGTTCGTTTGTGGATGGTACGCCGTTGTTCTCCGGTGAGCTGTACCACTGAGCCTGAGAACCGACTCCAAAAGTTCTGCCACGAACGCAGTTCCTCTATCCGTGATGAGAACTGTTGGAGCATCATGCCGAAGGACGACGTTTTCTATGAAAAAATAAGCCGCTTCTGCTGCTGTGGCCCTCGGCATGGCTTTAGTTTCTGCGTAGCGAGACAAGTAATCAGTGGCGACAATGATCCATCTGTTCTCTGTGGTAGAAGTTGGGAAAGGGCCCAGGAAATTCATTCCGATTTGGGCGAATGGCTTTGCTGGCACTTGAACGGAATGTAATAAGCCTGCCGGCCTGCCGGGTGGTGCTTTGCGTCTTTGACAGTCGACACATGTTTGGACATGATGTTTCACAGCAGCAGGTAGGTTAGGCCAGTAGTAACTGTTTTGCAGACGGGACAATGTTCGAGTGTTACCGAGATGACCAGAGGTGACTTCATCATGGCAGGCTTCCAGAATTTCTTTTCGCAGTGATGCAGGGACGACGAGCAAGTATGGGCTGCCGGTGGGAGAAAAGTTTTTCTTGTATAGTACGTCGTTCTTTAAACAAAAAGATGGCACTCCCCTCGCAAAAATTCGCGGCACGTCTTCCCGTCGTCCTTCTAAGAAATCGATAAGCGAAAGCAGGTCAGGGTCACGGCGCTGCTCTTGTGAGATAGTGGCCGCGTTGATGACTCCCAAGAATGCGGCGTCCATAGACTCGTCATTAATAGCGGCAGGCTCAACGGGTGACTGCGAGAGACAGTCTGCGTCGGTGTGCTTCTTCCCTGATTTATAAATAATGGTCATATCAAACTCCTGAATCCGAAGGCTCCAGCGTGCTAAACGGCCGGATGGGTCTTTCAAGTTAGTGAGCCAGCAAAGCGAGTGGTGATCACTGACGACCTTGAATGAGCGGCCGTACAGATTCGGTCGAAATTTGAGAACCGCCCAAACCACGGCGAGGCACTCTTTCTCGGTAGTCGAGTAGTTCTCTTCCGTGCGAGAGAGAGCTCTGCTAGCATAGGCTATCACTTTCTCGGAGTTATCTTGCCATTGTATCAGTACGGCGCCCAGGCCTACATTGCTTGCGTCGGTGTGAAGTGCTGTTGGCGCTTCCTGGTCAAAGTGCGCCAGAACCGGAGGTGTTTGGAGGCTTTGGCGTAATTCATTGGACGCTGTTTGTTCCTTTTCGCTCCAAAGAAAGGGGACATCCTCTCGTGTGAGCCGCGTCAGAGGCGCCGCAATAGATGAAAAGTTGGCGATGAATCGTCGGTAATAATCGCAGAGGCCTAAGAAGCGTCTCACTGCTCTTTTGCAATGCGGTGCGGGAAACTTTGCGACAGCGTCAATTTTGCCCGGGTCAGGTCGAACACCTTCGTGGCTGACCACGTGGCCTAAGAAGCAAAATTTGTTGAAACCGAAATGGCACTTCTCTGGCTTTAAAGTCAGGCCAGCCGAACGTATAGCTTCTAGAACTGCGAATAATCGACTTAGGTGTTCCTCGAATGTAGCTGAGAAGACGACAACGTCGTCTAGATAAAACAAGCATGTCTGCCACTTAAGTCCTGATAGCAAAGTGTCCATTAAACGCTGAAAAGTGGCTGGCGCTGAGCATAATCCGAATGGAAGCACTTTAAATTCATAAAGACCGTCGGGCGTCACGAAAGCAGTTTTCTCACGGTTTCTCTCGTCGACCTCTATTTGCCAATAGCCACTTCGCAGGTCTATCGATGAGAAATAGCGTGCATGCCGCAGCCGATCAAGAGAGTCATCTATACGTGGCAGTGGGTAGACGTCTTTCTTCGTTACTTGGTTTAACTTGCGGTAATCTATACAGAAACGCAAGCTGCCGTCTTTCTTTTTAACCAATACCACGGGGGATGCCCAGGGACTCTTGGAAGGCTGTATTACGTCATTTTGGAGCATCTTCTGAACTTGCTTTTGGATCTCCTCACGTTCTTTCGGAGCCACACGGTATGGGTTTTGACGGATCGGTCTCGTATTTTCTTCAATAATGATTCGGTGCCGGGTCAGTGGTGTTTGCTTGACTTTCGATGTGCACGAAAAACAATTTTTGAACTGGTGTATCAGCTCTAGTAGGCGCTGTTTTTCCGAGTCTGACAGGGTTGAGCAAATGTTGACAGACAAAGGTGTCGAGGCTGGGATGGTCGCCTCGTCCGGTTGCAAAGCGAAGCAATCTCTGGCTTGGTCCACGTCGTCGTAGTAGGCAATCGCGGTGCCCTTCTGGATGTGACAACGCTCGTTGCTGAAGTTGGTGATGAGGACTTCTGCCCGCCCATCAATTAGTGCCAGAATGCCTCTCGCTATTGAAACACCTTGCGTAAGCAATAGCGTGTCTATTCGCTCCGCTATCACCTCATTACGGCACGGCCGTTCACACAACACCGACACAAGGCAGCAAGATCTCGATAGGAGCATCACATCATCGGCTACACGTAAACGTTGCAGTTGTTCTTCAGTGGTGGCGTCGACGTAAGGATGGGCGGAAAAGGTGACGATACGTTCTGGGATGTTGATGATAGCACCGTACTCTCGCAGAGAATCCATACCCAAAATCCGCTCTTTACAACAGTCCGGTAAAATGACAAAAGTGGCGACGAAGTTCGAATCATCGATTACGAGCCGAGCGGTGCATTTACCGGTTGGCGTCATTAGCTGCCCACCAGCACTCCTCATGCTCAGCCCACTCCACGGCGTCTTAACCTTCTTAAGGCGGTCGGCGAGCTCTTGTCGCATAATAGAGAAGTCAGCACCAGTGTCAACCAGTGCTGTTACGTGGTGTCCGTCTATAATAACGCTGAGGTCGGCACGTACAAATTCATTGGCAGTAGTACTCGTGGTTGTTGTCGTCTTCGTCATCACCGTCGTCACGTCGTCTTTGTGTAGAGGCAAGGGGGTCTTTTTGGCGTCCCGGCAATTGGCAACCTTGCCCCCGGAGGTCGCGGCAGTTAGTTTCCCTGGCACGGGCTTGGGGAGCGGTTTCTGATGGCGTCCGCGTATCTTTGGCGATTCGGGGAATTCTGACCTCGTGCAGGTGAGGGAGACCGCCAGCGACGACTTGGTGAAGACGCTTGGTTGGTCGGTAGGCGATCAGCACCATGGTCACGAGGGTCTTCAGAATAAAAAGAAGCGGGCCAAGAAAAGTTTCCAACCCGGGTTTCTCGATGACGGCAGTAGCGCGAGATGTGGCCTGGTTCGCCGCAGTGGAAACAAAGGGGTCGACGGTCGGCGGCGCGCCACAAGTCGGTCCGACGTGCTGGTGGTCGCCGGACATGTTCAAGCTGCCACCAAGGCAAGGTAACGGGCCGTGGCTGAAAGGGTGGTTCTTCTGGGGCAGGCGGATGACGGCGGACGGCATCAGCATAGGTCAGTGGACGTGGTTCGGGTGGTGGCGCCGGTGAGGGAAAGGCTTGCCGTAGTTCCTGGCGCACGATTTCTGCAACAGAAGCAACTGGGGGATCGGTAGACGGAAGGCCGAGGGCCCGCAGCTCTTCCCGCAGGATTTGTCGGATCATTTGCCGTAAAGAGTTTTCAGAAACGGCGGCGTTTTGAGCGGCGGCACCAACAGGCGTTTGGTCGGGCAGGCGGTCAAAGTGGCGGCATCGTTGCTGGAGCGCCCGCTCAATGACAGTCGCCTCTTTGATGAATTCATCCACTGTTGTTGGCGGATTTCGTACAAGGCCGGCGAAAAGCGGTTCCTTAACTCCCCGCATCAGATGACGAACTTTCCTTGCCTCGGGCATGTCAGGGTCAGCGCGGCGAAATAGGCGGGCCATATCCTCAGCGAACATGGCCACGCTTTCGTTCGGCTTTTGCATGCGGGCTTCGATCATCTGCTGTGCGAGATCCCGTCGGTCCGCACTCAGGAACGTCTCGAGAAGCTTCTGGCGGAAATTGTCCCAGGTTTGGAAAGTAGGCTCCCTGTTCTCGTACCATGTGCGAGCGCTATTTTCCATTGCGAAGTAGGCACGGCCAAGTTTTTCTTGCACGCTCCAACGATTCACCACAGCGGTCCGCTCGAACTGGTCGAGCCACTCCTCGACATCTTCATAAGGTTCTCCACGGAAGACTTCGGGAACACGAGGAGTCTCAAAAGTTACCTGGTAAGGGTGAGTCGTCTGGGCCGGGGGAAGATTCGGAGACGCTGAAGGGGCCGCCATGTTGGTAACAGGAGATGCCGTCAAGAGTTCTGGGCTTAGGCCTAATAGGCGCCGGCTGAATCGGTGTACTGGAGTCGCAACAAGACGTTGAGGCTCCGGACTGGGTGTACGGTCCCGAACAACGCTTTCTTGCATCAGGTTGCAGGCCCCAGCACCTCCACCAGTGTCGCGACGTCAAGAGAGAGGTCGTACTCGAAGACGCTGAGAAAACAGCAGCAGGTCGGTCTCTTTGTTAACCGCGTGAGAGAGAGTTCCTCGTCTTTCTCGTTGTTGCGTTCTGCATAAAAGCGTGCAGATGCGCGTATGCGCTGTCGCCTTCGTCTTTTTCGCGGGACGCATGTGACAATATGTAACAATTGTTACACACTACGACATTATGAGCAATGAACGGGTGCCGCTATAAAGAGCGTTGACGCGACGTCTTCAATAGTAGGAATCGAAGAGGTCTACTGTGTACAGCACTTTGGAGGCCGGAATTACCAAGTCACCGTTAACAGTGAGGCCACTCTGGCTCAAATAGTCGATGCGTCCCACCTAATCATCCTAGGAAAGCGTGTTTGTTCGTACCCTTGGGACCCCAAGTCACTCAAGTCACCGTTCTGTTCCTGCTGCCGTGCCGCGTCCCCAGCGAGGTCCTCGCGCAAGCATTGTCTTCCTATTGGAAGGTGCTGCACATCAGCAGAGGACTCATGGGGTCGCGCCCAACCGTGGCCACTGGGACGTGATTTGTCCGGATGGAAATGAAGACAGCGTCGCCGGTGCCCAATTACCTCAAGGTCGCTGGCCATCGAGTGACCTGTGACTATAAAAATATCCAGCAAGTGTGCCGTCGATGTGGAGACAGTGGGCATTTCCGCATGAATTGCAGAGCTCTGTTTTGTGGAAGGTGTGGCGTTTACGGCCATGACGGGAAGGGCTGCTCGCTGCCGTGTCGCCGTTGTGGTGACCAGCATGCCACCATTGCCTGCACCATCAGGCCGTCGTATTTCAAGGCGGCCTCCAAGAATTACCCGCTACTTGAATCAGGCAAGAAAAAGGACGTCATACCATTGACGCCAGGCGCGGACATTTGCCAGGACGAAGTTGGGTGCATCACAACGCCACACCAGACGCCACACCAAACGCCCACAGCGTCTCCAGCCAGCCCCTACCAGGCAGCTCCTCACGGTGAGGATGATCCATCTAGTGGCCCGCGACCAGTGGTGGTTCCCACAGAACCACAGGTCGAGAACTTACCAGAGGAGGCGCCACTCGGCGAACGCGTCGCAGATGCTGACGTGATATCTGTTGCTCACCCCATGGCTGCCCAGTCCTCTGTTAGTCCTTCTATCATTGAAAAGACTTTGTCCCAAGGTGACGAGGTTTCCATCAACGAGGATTCGAGCAGTACTAGGAGTGACACGGCCCTGCAGATAGACACCGACAGCACTCCAAGCGAGATCAGCCGGGACAGTTTAGACGAATTTGTGCCATCTTCACTCAAGAGCCTCGGCACCAAACGGCACCGAATATCCAGCGGTGACTCGGAGGCCCCCAGCAGAGACAGAAGTCCCCTGCGGACTTCGATACGGCCCCGGAAGCCCCGCGCTTCCAGTGGGTCACTTGGTCGTAAGAAGTGATTGAGCTCCTTGCGGGGCACCCACTCCCGCGTCTGTCAGAACTGTGAGTCTAGTATCCAAATTTGTCTTTATTGTTTACAATGGCTACCGCATTGAATAATATTTCCTTCAACGTAAAAGGTTTTCGCAGTCCAGTAAAGCCAGCCGAGGTGATTAGTGTAGCCCGTGCTGCAAACTGTGATGTTATATGCCTGCAGGAAACTAATTTTCTGCTCACTGTCCTACGTTAGGGCTTTTAAATAAAAGTTTAACATAGATTGCTATTTTTCTTTCACTACAACTCGTTTTACGGGAGTAGGCATCTTTATAATTAATCGGGCTGTATTGATAGGTCACCACGTTGTTTATGACGGCGTCGGTAGAATTATTGCTCTAGATTGTACCTACTTTTCTTTTCGAATGAGGATACTATGTGTGTATGCGCCTGCAGAAACTGGACAGTCTAACGATTTTTTTCGAAATTTGGATGATTTTTTCTTAGACGGTCGTCATGTAATTCTGATTGGAGACTTTACTTGTGTGCTCAGTACGCGATGCGATGCACAAGGCCCTGGCTGGGGTCGGTCTGCTTGAAATTCACATGAGCCGCGACGCTTTGTCCAACATTTTTCATTGCTGGATGCGCATAATGTCATGCACGGGAATACTTTTGTTTGGACATGGTACCGCGGACACTCCTCCAGCTGATTCGACCGGGCTTATAGTCCACATGCTTTAGAAACGTTTGTCTCCGACTTACGTGTTCTGCCCATCCCACCTTCGCCTGTGTACATCTCTGACCATCGTGCGATTCTCTTAGAACTAAAAATTTCATTTCCTTTTCAGAGAGACCATGGTGTCTTGATGTTCGAGTCCTCCAGGACGCGTGCTGTCGGTCAAATGTGTCCCGTGCAATACGCGTGTCGCTCGCTGTGTCTGATTCATTTGATTGGGATGCGCTTAAAACCCAGTGGCGCGTGCACTGCTCAGTTGAAGGGCGTTCCCTTCGTCATCGCGTTTCGGAGGAGCTGGCCGATACTGCAGCGAAGGTACGCATCTCCTTGCGCGCTGAAACGCCGTCTCACCTGATGCGAGCTTGGCAACATGAATTACGTGAACGCTTCCAGCGTTTGATTGCCGCCTCGTTTCTGGCGGCGGCTGCATGGCGTTGTAGGCACAACTCTTGTGCCCACCCCGAGGTGCTACGCTATGCGAGGCAATCGTGTTTTGGGCAGTCACAATTACCTGTTTTTACGAACACGCAGACACCACCTACACAGCCTTTTCCTACGCGTGATCGATCTCTCTTTCTGGCGCATTTTGAAGAGATGTCATGTTCGGCCATGCGGACAAACTGTGATATAACACCACCTATGCTTAGATGTTTGCCTCGCGTTCCTCGACAAGCTGCTGATTCTCTGCACGTCCCTCCATCAGTTAAAGAGGTAAAGGCAGCACTACAATCTTTGAAACGGGAGACAGCCCGTGGGCCAGACGGTTTCTCAGTTGAATTTTACTTGTCATTTTGGAATGAGCTTGGTACTGCATTAACCATGGTTATCCGGCTATGTTTCGAAGATGGTGTCTTTCCATCAAGTTTTCGAGAGGGACGCATTGTGCTTATTCCAAAAAATGATGCT
Organism: Rhipicephalus annulatus; assembly: GCA_013436015.1. NCBI lineage: Eukaryota > Metazoa > Arthropoda > Arachnida > Ixodida > Ixodidae > Rhipicephalus > Rhipicephalus annulatus. The sequence goes on from WOVY01010335.1 coordinate 193,280, forward strand.
TCCTCTGTTAATCCTGAAGAATGGAGACCTATCACGCTTCTTAACGTTGACTGTAAGATATTCGCGACGATGATCGGTCAACGTTGGAAGGCTCTGTTTAACACCCTGGTGGGTCATCACCAGGCTACATCTAAGCCTGGACGGAAAATACACAGCTTGTCCTTTACCACCCGGGATATCATAGCCTATACTCTGTCGCGATCTGCGCATGGTCTCCTTGTGGCTTCAGACCAAGAGAAAGCATTTGACCGACTAGAGCACACGTATATTTTTAAAGTGGTCACAGCCCTTCGTTTTCCTGGTACTTTTGTTGAATTAATTAGACATACCTACTCTGTTATAAAAAGCACACTAGTTCTAGATGGTTTGGAGAGTGCTGCCTTTTTATAACACGTGGGGTCCGTCAAGGATGCCCCTTGTCTCCTGTTCTATTTGACCTCAGCCTTGAGTCATTTTTGTGTGCTCTAGAAGCGGATTCGCATGTCTGGGGTCTTGCGCTTCCCGGCAGCAGTACCGTGAAAGTCACAGCTTTTGCTGACAACATAACCCTGTACCTTTCAGATGAAGATAGTCTTTCACATAGCCTGCGTTTATTCTTCCAGTATTGGGACATTTCAGGTGCCGCGCTAAATGTCTCTAAATCCTGGTATTTGTTCAACGGCTATCCCAACTCCACACTTAGCTTCACATCTCTTCTTCAGCCGGCTGCGTCTTTTCGGATTTAGGAATCCTATACAACCACTACGGCGTTTGTAACTCCGTTTGGTGAAATGCCCTCAATGAAGTAAAACAAAAAATTGAGAACGCCCGGGAATTCGACTTCCCGCTTCTTGAGCGGAGGTACCTTGCGCAGACTGTGTTCTGCGGTCGCATTTGGTACCTTTCTCATGTAGAACAGCCGCCTTTACGCATCGTTAGGTCATTGCAGTCGGCCTTGTGTTTCTTCTTTTGGTCTGGTGGCACTGAGTTGGTTTCTCGTGCGGCATTACGACAGCAGCATTCCCAGGGAGGTTTCGCTTTCCCTTCGGTATCAATACGCTGCCGGCTATTGGCCCTGCGCTTCTTATTGCGCCTCGTACAAGGAGAGGAATCCCCCACCCGAACTCTGGCATATTAATTTCTAGGCACTAACTTTCGATATTTATTGCCTAATAAGCGCCTTATTCGGGGCCCACAATCAGTAGTACTTCCTTCGTTTTATGCAACAGCTGTCGCATTTTTTCGTCATATTCAGTAGACTTGCCCTGAGTTAGATGTGTTAGACAATGCTATCGTTGACACAACAGCCGCTTTGCTGCTCCCGTTAGTTCCTCCGGCACGCCGCACCCGCTCTAGTGGTGTGTCTTGGAGCACGCTGACGGCATCATTTCTATCTGGCCACCTCCGGGACTTGATGTGGCGGCTGGGGTGTGGCGTTCTTCCTACTTTTGACCACCTAGAAAGGTGGAGAAAGGTCCAGTCATCAACATGTCCCAACTGCTCCCCACGGGAAACAAATCAGCATGTTTTAATACAATGCGTCATTGCTCGAGTCTTCTGGAGGGCTGTGCATGCAGGATTTCGGGGCCTCGGAGTAAACCGCTTTGTTTCTTCTGGACGTTGTTCTCGAGGCCGCTTTGCCTGCCTTCTCATTGTTGCTGGTGCCTACTGTCTTTGGCGTAACTGTTGTAGAGCTATTGTAGCAGGTCGTCGCCGCCGGGCACTCTTAGCGATTTTGAAGCGACTGTACAAAGAAATACTATCTGTTTTGTTGGAGGAACTCTTCTTTCCGGGTGAGGAGGAATTCCTTCGACACTGGTCCTGCCATTTTGTGTTCGTTTGTGAGAGACGTGTAGGGCTTGTTTTCAGGCATGCCTGGTATTGGTAGGTTATTCTTTGTTTAATACTCATACAAATACCTTGTACATAATATGTAAATATCTGACATATAGATCTCTACATATTATTTGTGTTCTTCGTTTACCATGTATTGTGCATATGTAGACATTGTTTTTGTAACAATTCCTGTGTAGTTGTGTATGTTGTGTTCCGTTTACATATGCAAACATATCTTTTTGTAGCAACTTTTGGTGTGTCTGTGGATGTTGTGTTCTGTCGCAATATTCTGTTGGATTGTAATTGATGTTCACTGTCTGTAAGAATAAATTTCTCTAAACAAAAAGAAAGTAATATGCACGTGTAAGTCCGTTTTCGCCACGTCTACTCGCTAGGCTACGCATTGGAAGACTCGGTTTTGCTGCCCCTACTCGCTAGGCTGTGTGTCCTGGTGTTACCATCAGATCTCTTAACTGCATTGCCGGGTGCCTATATGCTCAAACAGCTTGCCAACGCATGAAGTCAGAGAAATGGGTCCAAGGTTGTTGTCACTGATCCCGTAATTTGGGAGGCGATTGCCGGGCTAATTCCAAGGGCCGAAGTATCGGCCCCCCGAACCGCACCACGGAAGCGTGGACAATTTAGAAGTGGTCCTATTTGGCGCGCCAGCGGACGCCTGCTGTGGCCCAAAGAACAAGTCAGAGCCGAGAGTTGATAAACAAAACAAAATTATATTCTCAGTTATGGCAGATCAAAATGATACACAAGTATGCACACTCGACAATAGTTGAATGCAATATGACACCAATCAAACAATGTACTACACAGTACAATCAGCCACACTCGAAACAAGGGGCACTACAATGCACTCGCATGCATCGAACAACCAAGACACTTAAAGACTAAAGAGTTAGAAAACTTATTCAGTCCAAAGTTGCTGGAACAAAAGTCTGAATGAGTGAACAAGAGTCTGAGTGAGTGATTCTCTTCCGAGAATCACTCACTCAAAGTCTGGCATTGTTGTCGTTCCGCTGCCCCCGAAGTTTCTCTTCCAGGAAACCTCGCGTCTTCAATTGGCAGCTCTTCAGGCTGCAAACTTCTTCGCCGGAAACACGTCGGCTTCACACACGCAGCTGTTGCCACGTGTCTTCGCTCGCTGGTGGTAGACACACACTTTTGCCTGTAGCTCGAGTCTTCACCTCTCAGGTGGAAATACTCTTCTTCTCCACTTCCTTCTTCTCCTCCTTTGTTACGGAAGACAAAAGGCTTCGCCCACAAGGTGGAACTCCCTACGCACTCTGGCGCATACTTTCTTCTTCTCCTGCTTTGTCACTAAGGACAAAACCTTCACCGACAGACGCGGCGGGGTAACCTATGCACTCTGGCGCTAACTTCCTTCTTCTCCTGATCTCTCATCTCGGCTGCTCGATTAAATACCTTCCGCGCGAGATTCCAGAAAGTTCTCATCATTTCGTCGGCGCGATACGCAGCGAAGGCTGGGGAGAGGGCGAGACGGTACGAGGGCCATCCGCGACGGATGACGCAACCCTGCATCACCACGTCCCTTTCCATCGAGAACGTTGCAGGGCTTGCTCGGGTGCCAATGAGAGGAGGTTCGTCGGCGAACCCACGCTTCCGAGGGGAGAGAGACGCGCGCCCGGGTAGTCTTTGGATGCTTGTTTTTTTTTAATCGTTGACCTCTCAGCGCTTCGTCGCGAGAATTAGGCGGCGCGCTCTTTTTTGAGCGCTCGTTTTGTGACAGTCGTCAACAGGTATGGACTTATTGGGCCTAGATACCATGATAACCTCCAAATGTTTCCACGCGGCTTGAAGCTGTCCTTGTATATTTAAAAGGAACGCATTAAGAGATTGGAAGAACGCATTAGAGTTAATGGACGCCACTGGGGCGTGCACGTGAACAAAGCTTATACATAACTAAAGAAAGGTGAAGTCGAGCACCGGTGGAGGTGGTAGAAACATTTATTGCCACCTTAGAGCGCGGGGACCGAGCCCCTCATGGCATGTGGGTGCTTCTTCATGGTGAGAACACACCTTTATAAAGCAAAGGAAAGCTCTTGAAGTGCGATGCTCTTCATGGCGCACGAGATGATGCGGCGCTGATCGAACGCAGAAGTTCTTGTCATGATGACACGGCCACAGCTGGAGGTGGGGCATTTGGGAAGGTGGAAAGTCGAGGACCAGCACGCGTCCGAAGGAAACTCGATGGTCACGCAAAAGACATCAGTTAAAAATAATGACTCTGACGTCAATCGCACGCGTCTTGGCGTACCAAAAAATAATATTGAATGCGCGCTTGAAAGCGAGTACATCAGAAAGCTTGAAAACTTGTTCCTTGCATGAACAGAAAATCACATTGTACTGGACATGCAAGAGCCTGTACCTCAGCCTGTTTTTGTGGATTGCGGAAACCTTGAACATTAAAGTTACTAACGATTAGAGTCAAAGCCCTGAGGAAAATAAAACATAAGATTACGTGAATGCACGGGTAAATTTAGCAGGCGTGGGTGCGGGTGCCCCGCGAGCAGCTAAGTCATTTTTTATGGCCAGGCGATCTGCCAGAGACTTGCGGCTTCCGGAAGTGCGTTGAAGTCCGCTGGGAAATTCTGCCTCTGGTGGGGGCTTCTGAGTCCCTAGAAGATATGTTTAGTGTCCGGGTTCTTGAACTAGCATGGTACAAAAGCGCCTATACTGTCCTGGCTTATGTCAGAAGGATTAGTGTCTTCGTCAATTTGTAGGGGAGCCTCACTCGTGGTGGTATTGGAGTCCTCATAGATGCAAGCGTCGTCGTCTTTTGATGTAGTCTGCTCGACGACTGCTGAACTTGTTGTCGACTATAAGCCACGCGAGAAGCGCCACATGTAATATTTCCATCTGAGACACGTTCCTCACAAGGTGCCTTGTCTTATGAGGGCTCTACCTGCGGTTCTTCAGAAATGGCCACTAGAGGCGAGGAACTTGAGTATTCAGAACCTGGAGAAATTACCAGGTCCAGAATTGTTGGGGACACAGTGGGCGTCTGGTGCAGCGTCGCGACTGGCGCACCTTGGTCATGGTCGGTTACCCTAAGGCTCGCTTTGACGAACCGTCATACTTGTTCTTAGATGGCGTTCCTGGCTGAAGTGGAGGGAAATTTTTCGATTCCACCTCCGAGCATGACTGTTTCATCGTGCAAGCGACAGTGTCATGTAGATCACCACAGGGCGGCATGGCCGTGAACATTACTTCCTGTTGTGGACTTTGACTCCACACTGACCACAAAAGGGAGCGGTGCCATTAATTCAAAAGTGATCACTGTAACCACATCGACGGCACACCCGCTGTATTATTTTATAGTCGCAGATCCCACGGTGACCAGCGATTTTGAAGTAGCGGGGTACAGGTGACGATGCCTTCATATACATGCGGACGTATTGTGTCCCAGTGGTCACGGTTGCGTGCGATCCCATGAGTCCTCTGGTGATATAAAACACCATCTCATAGAGGGACAGTGCTTGTGCGAGGACTTCGCTGGGGACGCGGGACGGCAGGAACTGGACAGTTACGCAGGTGACTTGGGGTCCTAGTGGTACGATGGCGCCGCGCTCTCCTCGGATGGTGACGCGTCCGTGACTTGAACCAAGGTGGCTTCGTTGTTCACGGTAACTTGATAATTCCGATCTCTAAAGTGCTGGACACATTCTACTTCTTCGATTTCTACTATTGAAGACGTCGCGTCAATGAAGTCTTCAGGACTTGCCCCATCAGAGACGATGACATCGAAAGCTATTGCCTTCTTCGGCGGCTGGCTTGCCATCATGGGCGCTCACCTGCCCAAGGACGCGCTTTAACGTGCTGCTTAGCTCGTCACCAAACTTTACCACATAACTGATTGTGATGCTCAGTTGTATTGGCATTGACGACCGCTGCGGTGGCCAGTATAAGAAAGTGCTATTCTAACTCTGGTAAGAAAGACCCCCCCCCCTCCGAAAAAAACCAAGGAACTATATTTACTTAAGTATATCATTATTATCCGGTCAATAATAACTGGAAAGCAATGCATGCGCAACCTTCAACTACGAGAAAATATCCTTATAGTTATTATTCTTGACGACCACTCCAGAAAAGATAAAACAGTATTATAGCTCAAGGCGTGCCATTGCGTGTTGTTCAAAGCTACACTTAGAGCTAGGCTGGTACTGCACAGGAGGAAAATCGGTCTCTTCGGTCTTAACGCTGCCAGATGAAATTAACGTGGCAGCGTTAAAGAGCTTGTCTCACCGTAATTCTGGCTTGAAGGTTGGTGTCAGTATTGGCGTTGGCATAGGCGTCATATTGGTTGTGAGCGAAAAATCAGCTCGTGCATGACCGAACAACTGAGAAAGATGCGCATCAACAAATTAAAACATTTCAGGGCCGAGAAATGATCAAAAACTGGTCGTTTGCGAGGCAAGTAGTTATTCTACCACACAGCCACGTGTCTTCTTGAAGGTGCATTTAAATATTTTCTTTGCTTGAAAATTGAGTGAAATTAACGCTCATGCTTCACAAATGCACGCGTCCCCTACACAAGCTTCACAATATAACATGAAATATTGCAGTAATATTGCGTGGTACAAGCGTGCATTACCATTGGCTGTGAAGACATCTGATTATCACACTTACGTCGTGGTTTAAAGCCGGCCGCCCTTACAAAAGGCTTGAACGTTAATGTGCGTATTCTCCTAAAACCACGTAGTGGGTGCGTAGCAAGTTCGAAGAGATTTAATCCTGTGGGCCTATCCAAAAGCGGTCCTACAGGATTGCACAAATAATAATATTGAGCAGTGAGAGACCGTGCTGCCCAGCTCAGACTCAGAGGAACAGCTCTGGGCAGTTCAATAAGCTGAGGACGCCGCTAGTGCCGAAGGGTTTGTGGCTGACACCGAAGCGTGAGATCTGCACCACCGAGGCTGCTGAATTTTCTAAATAATGTTTTTCATCCTCCTCACACGCACATGAAGTAAGGAAACAAATCATTGTTTCCTGCGTGCATGCGCATAATTGCTCGATGTTAAATCATGCGGCCAATTACACAAAACGTAGTCATATGCGAAAGCGTCACTGCCACAAGCCACTTTCAACTTAACCAATCACATTATTGCAGTTCACATAATAAACTTCTAAAGTAGCACACCAAATCTTAAAAAGTGTGCAATAAGTGGTTAAAGTACGCTGCAGAAATAATATATCCTTATTGTGTTAAACTCTTACAGGTGAGTCTTAATCGTCCTTCAAATTTTAGAGCAGAGCTCGCTCGAAGTGTAGTCCTTGAAGAAGAAATAAAATTGAAGGATACTGTACATTGAAAACAACTTTTCGCGAAAGCTGTAAATTCAACTGCCTATGTCATGTCTTCTTCTTACATTTCCAGTGCAATGTCGCATGAACAGAAGGTGCGCATGTTCTTTTTTAGAAGCTTCCTTCTTTTGCGGTGGGGGGGGGGTTGTGCCAGTGTGCACGCTAGTGCCCATTGCTCCCACTAGAGGCGCAGCAGTGCTATTCGTTTCAAGAGCACTTACTAGATGGCACACTTCTGCTTAGGCGACGCTTGCTCGACACTCAGCGCATGCTCTGGTTTGATTGGACTACGCCTATAGATCATATCGGTGTTTAAAAACACAGCTGCTGGATGGGTTTCGGTTCTGTGGGTCGGCTTGAATTAAATTGAATAAACCTTTATTTGGTCATCCAAAACACAGATCACTGTGTTGCGGGCCACTCTCACGTGGGGACTGTAATGCCAAACTCCTGAGCCACATCGTGGGCTTGGTGGACAGACCAGAGCTGACCAGAGCTGGTCTGAAATGCCCGACCATATGTTCTTATGAAGCTGTTTCCCCAGATTGTGGGCAAAGATTACTTGCGTATAGGTCAGGGTACATGATGTGGAATACTTTCAAAGTAGGGTACACCCGCGTTTGCAAAAGCTTTATTGTAAGTGCTTGGGGCCGAAATAGATTTATGTGAGGGACGCAGGACTCTTCTGGACGGATAAAACTCTTCTGGACTGATAAAAATGTTTAGTGAGCTCGTCATATGTTGTGAGAATTTCCCTGTTCACTCCCTCACCGGTGGAACGTATGTCCGGGGAGGTGCAGTTGGAGAGGTCTCGCACCGCCTCGTGTGCTCCTTCAATGAGATTGAGAGGGAAGTCATTCATTTGTCCAAGGTGAGCTGGGAACGAACTCAGAAGATGATGCGTAATGTCCTCGTCATGTAGTATTCTCAGCGTTTGTTCGGAGACCGGTCCCTTTGCGAAGGTACGTATTGCTGCCATAGAAATACTGTAGAAGACCTCAATATGATCCATCTTGGGTGCTCAGGCGATGGCCACCTGTACAGCAACGATTGTGTCTTTCGTCCTGTCCGGTTCTGAGTTGACGACATGGCCAGCCCCAGTGACCCCCACGGTGACAAAATCTGTCCCATTGGCGTAGGAAGCCGCGCCAACAAATGCAACACCTCGTTCCTCGTTTTATACTTGACGAAGTACTGTACTGTCTCTCGCTAGTCTTCTCGTGATGTCGTGTTCTGGATGTACGTTTCGTAGTAGAAGATTTACCGTGATATTCTCCTCGATGTTATCGGGGATATCATTGCATGTGAGTCTGATCGTCATTGGGTGCTGGCCCAGCTCCTGCACGATTATTCTCTCATAGCTTGTTGTAGATAACCTTGCAAACTTTTCTCTCTCTTGGGCTTCTGCTATTCCTTCAAGCGTGTTGTGAATACCGAGCTCCGGTAGATGCTCGGTGCTGGTGGTCATGGGTAGGCCCAAGACCTTCTTGATAACTTTCCTAAGGAGCGCATTGGACTCTGCGCAGACTCTGCTCTAGACCAGTTGTGCATTGCGGCCTCGTACGTGTAGTCGCTAAGATTAAACGCATGCATCAACCGGATCAAGTTGTCTTTCGAGTCTATTTCCTTTGTTCGCACTCTGCGTATGAGGTGCACCATACTGTCTGTTTTCTAAGGTAACTTGGCTATAAATATGATGCAGGCGCCAGTAGACTCTATCAACAGGCCCAAGACCCTCTGAATCCCATCCTCTTGATTTGTACGGAGGTGGATGTCTATCTGATTCAACGGCTTCCATTCCCTGGGCTTCAGTCCCCGAGGTGTTTTCTAGTACAGTAAGAGTTCTGACTTACTCGAGGTGCACCTAAACCTGGAAGGACGAAGGTACTCTTTTACGGCGTCAATCGTCTCTTGCAAGGGGCTCTCAATCTGCCGCTCGCTCTCCCCTGTGCTTCAGATGGTAATGTCACCTGGGTAAATGCTGTGCTTCAATCCTTGGATGCTCGACAATTTCTTTGTCTGTCCAGTCATGGAAATGTTGAACAGCATTGGTGAAATCACTGCCCCCTGTGGCGTGCCCCTTGCTTCTAGTTCAACTGCTGTGGTCTCGATATCTGCGAACTTCATCACGGCTTCCTGAGCTGTAAGAAAGGACCATACGTAGTCATGGAAGACCTTCCCCGTAATAAGCTTGAAAATCGCCTCGAGTATGAATGAATGGTAGATGTTGTAAACGGTTTTTCAATATCTACGCACAGAAAGGCTCTCACGTCACTTGTTTCGTTGTCGATGACGTAGTGTTTGATAAACTCCATTGCGTCTTGTGTGAACAGCCCTGCCTTGAATGCAACCATATTGTGTGTATAGATGTCGTTATCTTTCAGGTATTTGTTTATCCTGTGCTTTATGGCATGTTCTGCAAGTTTGTCGATACATATTGTCAAGAAAATTGGCCTTATGTAGTCTGAGTTAGGCGGCTTTCTAGGGTTAGGAATGAGTATCGTGTTGGCCTGCTTCATTACTCTAGCACCCTGCCTTCTCTCCATGCTGCATTGATCATATCCTTTAGGATCTCAATCGAATCGTCGTCAAAGTTGCGAAGGGCCTTGTTTGATATACCGTCGGGGCCGGGGGCCGACCTAGCGTTGAGATCATGCAAGGCTCTTTGGATCTCCTCGATGTTAAAGTAGCCTTCGAAAGCTGCATTGGGAGTGCCCTGATACTGTTTACTTAGTGGTGGTAATCTTGTTTTGATTGGGACATTTTTATGCACGAGCTGCTGCACCACTTACTGTTCCGTGGAGTGCCCTATCTCTTCATGTGAAAATTGATCGATAACATGCTTTTGATTTCTTTCAGGGGCATTTCCGTTGAGAAGATCTTTTAACACATTGCTTGTATTGCCATTGCGCACCTGACCATCGACGGAGTTGCATATCTCGTCCCAATGCTGCCTAGATAGTGCGCGAAAGTGTTCCTCGTGTAATCTGCTTGCCTCCGTTTTGTGTCAGCTCAGCCTAGCAGTATTGGTGAAGAACAGAAGTCTTAAAGAGTAGCCAGTTCATTTTCAAAAATTTATTTCTTTTGTATGGTCCCATAATTCAACTACATTTTCTTTTAAGCTACATACCACAATATAACAGTTAGTCCTTCATGTTCAGCGACTCCCTCCTACCTGAAAGCGGAAAGAGAATGTTTCCTTACAATAGCACAAATGAAAACACAAGATATCTGTTTTGGCGTTAGAAAGTAATAAATGAAGTGACCGGACATTTCTTGGGTAGCAACACGTGCTTCTGCTATTAATATGTTGAAACCAACCGATAAAGCTCTCACTCGAGCGCTTCCTATTTTTTTTCGCCGGATATTACTCAGTGTGTTTCGATACTGCTATTCACCTTGAACATCAAAGAAACTGAGGTGCCGGAGTGGAGGGCTCGGAAGGCGGCTGCAGCGTGGGCTCCTTCGGGTCCATGTGTTTTGGAGAGGGCGGCAGTCATCCCCAGTCACCTAAACAGGGGGGTAGACATTTTGGTCGAACATTGACCTAATAGCAGTGAGAGGAGGCGCGGCGCAAGAAACCTTTGCTATAACAATAATATTGATAAGAATACAAATAGTAATAATAATTAGGATTAAGTTCAACATCCTAAAACCTCCTGATATGGCACTTCCTTGTACGATATTGTAGTGTACGTACGGAAAATTCACGGTTTACCACATTTAGCCTCTGCAGCAAGCTTCTTGATCGTCATTCATTTCGTGGATATGAAGTCATTTTTTAAAGGTATGGCCACAAATGGATGTGAGGCGCAAAACTGTTGTGCCTCCATTTTGCATGCACTCATCGTTTTGCGTTTTTCTTTGTCGTGTCAATCTCATCCACGTTCGAACACTCATAAAGCTCACTTGCGCTCTCATGTTAGGGAGATACCACAATCGGCCCATCCCAGGGGGCAGGACGGACGCCAGACGCCACGAGTATGAGGCATTGAAAGCTTGCTCCTAAATGCGACAGTGAGTGTAAGCATTCGCATGATCAACATTAGTGTTTAGTTTTTAGATGCAGTAATCTGCTTCCTATCGGTGATACCGCTTTTATGAAAGCACCATCGTTAAGTCACTTTGATTTGATTTGATTGATTGATTTGTGGGATTTAACGTCTCAAAACCACTATTTGATTATGAGAGACGCCGTAGTGGAGGGCTCCGGAAATTTTGACCACCTGGGGTTCTTTAACGTGCACCCAAATCTGAGTACACGGGCCTACAACATTTCCGCCTCCATCGGAAATGCAGCCGCCACAGCCGGGATTTCGTTAAGTCACTTTGCACAGCGTTCACATCTACGTTGCTACACGGCACCATTGAAACATTAAAGAGAAGTTAAGTCATAGTAGCAGCTTGTTGCTGGCGAAGCCTCTATGCCTCAGCTTCCCGAACTCTCGCCCCCGAGAAGGCTTGTTTTACACTACGCGAAATGTAAAGGTGAAGGAAATGTAACGGTAAATTAAGACATTGATTGATTTAGATTCCAGTCTTGCGTTTCATTTGTAGTAATGTGCGCCTTCTGTGCGGCCGTTATATACGCTAACCAACATTATTCAGGAGAGACTAACAACACCACGCCGATGGCAATCGATGACAATCGAATATAAACGGCCCGGATACGAATCGATTCCCAAATATACTAAGGTGTGTGAATTTGTACTTTTACTTCTTACTCGTGACGGCGGTATAGTGGCTACCAATATCGGCAGCTGACCCGTCAGTCACGGGTTTGAATCCCGACTGCAGCGCTAGCACTCTTGATGGAGGCGAAAATGTTTGAGACCCGTCTGCTTAGATTTAGTTGCACGTTAAAGAACCCCAGGTGGTAGAAGTTTCATGAGCTCTCCACGAGGCATTTCTCATGATCACGTTGTGGTTTTGGGACGTTAAACACCAGCAACTAACATTTAAATTATTCGCCTTTGGTGCCAACGAGCGCGTTGGAAGATGCATAGATGAGCAAGATCCGTAAAATGTTTCCCGACCACATTGTTTTGGGGATACATTAGACAGATGCCTCCGATCGGTTGACGGAAGCTTTAGGTACATACAGTCTGTCGACCTCTTGCATAAGGCTGCACTGTTTATGGCACCTATTTTCGGTGCCCAAGTTCACCTACGCACCGCAAAATCAAGTTCGCCCGGGTCAAATCTCGGGTGAGCTGTACACTCTCTACCTACTATACCAGGTATCGTTATTCATATCATACCTGGTTATTGTGAAATGGCTCGTTGCTTTTTGCATCGCCAGCACTATTGATTATACCACTATGTACAACTCGAACCTCATGGCCTTTTCTTTGCAAATGGCCGCGAACTCTCGTCATACGAAAATCAGAAGTTAGTTTTCTCAATATGTCAAAAGAGAATGATTCCGAGTAATGTAATGCGCTTAGGAATAATCACAGCATCACTTATCGCATGCTAAGAGAGGCTGACTGTGAGAGTCAGCATTAGTGCTCTATTTCGATGCCTTGAATAATTCGACATAACGCTGAATTCTCTTGAAGTTAAGTTACTCTGAATTGCTTTTTAAATATTGCGTATTACTTTTATACCTCTTAATTACTTACTATTTACTTTTAATTTTTTGTTTTGATTCTGAGTACTATACAGTTACTCCTCGACATCTTACTTCGCTACATAGTGCCTAGCTCAGACGTCTTGTCTGACGCATGAAAGAACGAGGTGTTTCAGGGCCTTTCATGTATTGCCTAATTTTAACAACCTTTTGTAATGGCGCCAATTGTCATGTTTTTGTTTGAAGGTGCATCTCAACCGTTTGCCGCATTGAGAATGGGGAGCACTTCCGATGATCGTGTACTCTACCATAAGACATCCGTACGGATCGGTTACCTATACTATGTTTCGCCACTGTGGTTCAGCAGTACCCAAGATATGGCGTGTAAGAAAGACACACGCTTGTGCAGCAAAACAGAACTATAGATATAAGAGCTGTAGAATTGACAGGGTAGACTAAAATTAGCGTTTCATTTATGAGTTATACGACACAACATTAAGTGATATCATTATTATTCACGTGTATTTCGTAGGCATTTATTTACACGTGTCAGTTACCACCCGCAATTGTTGTTACAAATTGACGTGGCAGGCCCCACGCAGAAGCGACCCAGTTAGTACGAGGTACCAATTACCAGCATCTTAGGTGTAGTGCAATCAATGCGGCTTATGTAGAGCACGTAGCCAATTCCCGACCCGTCTACAAGCGAAGCTGATCGGTTCCGCGCAGGCGAACGCGGAAGACCCCGAGCATGGGAAAGAAAGGAGCCTCCTTCGTTCTCACGGTTCACAATTGGAGCCGTCAAAGTAATCACCGTTCGGGACAAGAAGGAGAAGGCTTACTCGGAAAAGCGTCAAGCCAGAGGCAGGTCAGGTGCCACCGTCTTAGTTTAAGCCATTGTCGGCATGCACGCGTGTCATTGAGAATGACGCGGAGACGTGACCACTTGGCTAACCGAGACATAGTGGCGGCGGGGAGACGAGCATAACCTCCCCCGCTGTACGTCATTACCGAGTGCTGCTAGGATGTCGGGGCGCCTCGCTGTCGCATGCACACCTGGTAAGCGCACGGAGCCTAACGGTGTACCCACCGCTCTTAGGAAGGCTTCTACGAAGCAACAATTAATGAGAGATCTGACGGGGCTCGAGCGTGAGAACGGCTGCCGACAGAAGTCAGCTGACGGAGGCAGCGTGGCCTGGCATGGGAGAGAGTGTCACACGCGCAGAACCTATTCCTTTGCGTGTTTTATTTGGTAACGTGGTTTTAACCAATGTAGTACCTGTTATGAAAGTGTTTCTGCGATTGGTTTTGATGATGCGAGTCCCAACATGTGATTGGTGTTTGTAAAGACTCTTTGTTCAATCGAGGGTTAAAAAGAGGTTGTTTGAATCTGAAATGAAAGCGGAGGTTCGGGCTTGGACTCAGGCAGTAGCCTGAGGCTGCAATAAAGCATCTCTTCACTAGACTACGGCTCTTCCTTCGTGCTGCCACGGTGCCCTCGAGTCATCGTGGGGACCCATTCCGAACCTCAAACACGTTCCCTCCTTAGCTAGTGTTGAAGCTGGTCGAGGAGGAGGAAATTAACTGGCCCCCTCTTGGTTCACACCAACAATGCTGACAACTATAAATATATAGTGAAATCAGCAATCAATTTGTTTCATCTTACTCTGAGAATAAAGCGTCCGGTACGTTTTGTCATTATTAGCCAGATACGCTGCTTGCTTAGCCGCCGCTTCTAAGCATAACGCAACTGGGCACTGCTCGCACTGTGTCCCCCGCCCAAGAAGGGTGCACCTCCAAGTAATGGATATGCAACCTCGCACAGCGTAACGTGCTCGTAGGATCCTCCTTCGGTGGAAACAAAGTGAGAGAGGGAGAGAGAGAGGGAGAGAGAGAAAAGGAACGTGTCGACAAAGAAACGGTCATAGGAGGACGTCAGAAAAAAAGTGTTCATTCATGTTCAACATGTAATAAGTTGAGCGGTCCAACTCAAATACCCTTTTTCCTAAGTTCAAACTATGGCACGAGATCGTTTTATTTACGTCACAGTTACCCATTTGACAAGTGAGCGTACCGGATGATTGGCACCGAGCAAGTCTCCGCAAAATGACGCCTACAAGTTATTAAATTTGTCTAAAGAGGTTAAGCAAGTGACCTGGTGTGGTTGCTTGTTTCACAGTTTGACAGTATTTTAACCTAATAAGTGAGCAATGTGCTGCAATAAGCGTGTATAAGTTATTCGGCGAACAAACACTGTCAACACGGCGAGCAAATGACATAGCGTGGATAAATACATCTGAAGGGGCTAATCACGGCTGACGGGCCCAAACCTCCTTGACGGGCCCTAAAGCCTCCACAGTGCTGTAGGGAACTACTGAATCAAAGAAATACTGTCGCCTAGGTGTTTAGGAAAAGTGTTCAGCGGTTTCGAGAAATTTGTACTCAACTATACAAAAGATAGGTAATTATACCAAAATCATAACATCACAAAGCCCATCGCTGACGGAGCCAAGTTATGAACTGCAGATTCCGCCCATCATTAGAAACTGCAGAAAGAAATACTCAACTTAGTCTTGGGAGTTTTAAATGCGAAGCAATTGTTAGCGAACTCCGGCGACTTTGAGCATATCTATCTATCTATCTATCTATCTATCTATCTATCTATCTATCTATCTATCTATCTATCTATCTATCTATCTATCTATCTATCTATCTATCTATCTATCTATCTATCTATCTATCTATCTATCTATCTATCTATCTATCTATCTATCTATCTATCTATCTATCTATCTATCTATCTATCTATCTATCTATCTATCTATCTATCTATCTATCTATCTATCTATCTATCTATCTGCCTGTCTATCTATCTATCTATCTATCTATCTATCTATCTATCTATCTATCTATCTATCTATCTATCTATCTATTTCTGCCTACGACGTTTAGCTCTCCAGGCCGTTTCGATAATGGTATCGATACCAAACTTGGTGTGACATAACATGACTGCATGAAGGACATATCTGACTAGTAATAACAGAAAAATCATTACATGTATGTCATGAATGTAATGATTTACATTTCATGGTGGTGCAGCGCTTGCGGTGGTTTCGTTTCCATGAGATGTTGCAAAACTGGTATGGTATGACATGATTGCAAGGCGGACACAAGCCGCTGACCCTAACTTGTAAATCATGACATGCGTGTCATGTAGCAACATGACTACATGTCAAGCTCATGATGCGCTGGCAGCCGTTTTGATAGCTTCACTTATACCAAATTTGTATTGCGGGACGTGAATGGATGACAAAGGTATGACACTGGTGCGAACATCATAATCACAAGATGCGTGTTAAGTAACAACATGACTACATGCTACGCTGATGATGCGCTCACGGCGGTTTTACCAGCTTCACATGTACCAACCTCGGCATTACGTGACGCGAACGAATGACATAGCTAAATGACACATCCAAACACGATTGTCACGACACGCATGTCATGTAACATGACTACATGCCACGCTCACGATGCGCTGGCGGTCATTTCGATAGCTTCACTTATAGCAAATTTAGTATTACGGCACGTGAATGGAGGACAAAGGTATGTGACTGGTGCAAACATGATAATTATGAGATGCGTGTGAAGTGAGAACATGACTACATGCCAGCGTCAAGAAACCAATA
The DNA here is from genome assembly GCA_013436015.1 of Rhipicephalus annulatus. Classification (NCBI taxonomy): domain Eukaryota; kingdom Metazoa; phylum Arthropoda; class Arachnida; order Ixodida; family Ixodidae; genus Rhipicephalus; species Rhipicephalus annulatus. The sequence goes on from WOVY01010335.1 coordinate 209,693, forward strand.
CATTTCGACGTGACGCGGTGCACGTGCTCGCCGGCGTTCATTGTGTCGCGTCACGTTGGCGTTGCCACGCTAGGTGCCGGTCCTGCCGTATAATCGCAGGTGCGTGCCGCGCTGCGTTGCTTCGACGCTTGTGCATTTCAGCTCATCCGGCGTCCCTCCATTCCGAAGTGTAGCCTAGGTAACGCAGTGTAGACTACCCTGCGGAGACGCAGTGTAGTCTAGGTAACGCATCAGCGCGAAATATGCATACCGTATTTCGCACCGGTTGCCGTCGGGCAGCGCCGACTGACGCTGATCGCGCCGTTCAGAGCTAGGGGTCAGACGGTACAGTGCTCGCGTTTTGCAAACATAGCGTCGCTGTGTCCAGTTTACGCACGCGTCAACGCTACATTGGAGTATATTGGTCCCTTCATGATGCACTTGTGGCCATCTTGCTAGCTCCACATATCGCAAATTTGGCGTCACGTCATGGGATGGCAAAATATATGATGGGTGCAGACATAATAATTCTGAAACGCTTGTCATGTAATAACATGACAACATACCACGCTCATAGCGTGCTCGCGGCCATTTCTCGAAGCCTTAGCAGGCTTTACCTCGGAGACACAGCGATACAGTGGGTACACCAACATTGCTACCTGGGTGTAATCATCTATGATCGCCTTTCTTGGCGCCTTCTTGTTAAAACTGTGAGGCGAAAAGCGCTCTCCCTGATCAAGTATGTAGCTGGCTTGTCTGCTAGGGATGAGGGCATTGATCAGGAGACGGCACTATAAGTTTACCAATCAACTGTACTCTCTTGCGTGATGTATGCTTTGTCATTCTTCAATCAGCCGCCTGTTTTATTGTCCCAACTGGAACGGGATTATTGTGTTGCCCTCCGAGTACTGTTTGGCTTACTTCGTGAAGCACAATCCATCCCACTACTGACTGAAGCACACCAGTTGCCGCTAAAACTGCAAGCTTACCAGAGAGCGCTACATCATATTGAGCGTCTCAATCAAGCCCCACATGGCAAGATGCTCCTTAATGCCTAGTTCACACTGAAACATCCGCTTTCTACAGCGACCGAAATTCCCCTGCCGCCGAAACGTAGCGTCGTTCGCACTGGACGCGCCCCGCGCCACCGAATATGCCATCTACTACGGGGCGAACGCGGGATAGATGCGCCGTCACCCGGTTGTTGTCGCGGCTCGCAAACGCTACTTCGCTATCCGGTGGTGTATACTTCGACGATTATCGTACGCAAAAAGCAAGAAAAGACAGTACTGCTTACTTTGCTGGCAAGTGGCTGTTTTGTAATGCACGAAGAGCAGAAAAACCACCGACGCCAGCGGCGTTGGTGGGTTAGTTTTGCTCTGCAAGACGGCAACAAGCTCGGTCACGCCAACAGCAAGCTCGGTCAGCTCTTTCACGAAATACGGAGGCGAAGTAGGCACAGAGTAGGTTAAACTCCCGTTGTTTTCAACATTCAGTTACGTGCACTGCGGCATAACAAGTGAGTAGGGCTTGGCCGCCATTTTTCAAAATTTCTTGACTAGCGCTCCTATTGGTCCGTAGCAACCGATTCGGCGGCAGACGCCGCAAAAATTGGTCCGAGAGCGATCGGCGCGGAGAAGGCCTTTTCGGCGGATCTCGCCGCCGCCGAACCGGATTTGGAGCACTTTCGGCGGCCGGAATGCTCAGTGTGAACGCGGCCTAACAGTCTGTTACAGCGCCCACTTTCTCGGATGGGTAAAATGGCGGCTTTATTCAATGACATTACTGGTGATTGCAGCGAAACTATTCAGTTGCCAACATCGACAGAGCACAGGCCATGTGTTTTTCCTACCCATCTGTCAACTGAAGTAATACGCAAAAAGTGTGACGAACCTGTTTCGGAACTATACCAATAAGCTCTTTCACACTTACTTACGCAGGAAAGGCCTGAGCACCTCTGCAGCTTTCATCTTCCCTTTAACTGATATCAGGTGGTTGTTTAAAATACCGCACCCCTCATCGTCGGTGACAGCCGACCTTGCAGCGATTGATGTCGCCCTTAAGTACGTACAGGAAGGGTTACCAGCATCGAAGGTTGTCATCCTCACCGACTCTCGTGGTGCCCTTAGCATACTCACCAGCAAGGAGACCAACAGCCCAATTCCGAGCAGCATCATGGAATCCATTAGCAATATTCTGTCACGTGGCGTATGCCTAGCTGCACAGTGGGTACCTTCGCACGAGGGTATCGCGGGCAAAGAAGAAGCGGATCGCCTTGCTTCGTCATGCAACCATGATGACTGTGGCGGTCCGGGAATTTTATATATGATGGACAACGCTCATCTGTTTATACGCTCATCCTAAAGCAGCAACGCTCATCCTAAAGCAGCACCAAGACCAGCGTGTGGCGAATGGATCGTTCCCTCCCCGTGTTCGTGGCCGTGGCTTGCCTCGTAGTTCCCGAGCGCTGTTTTACAAACTAAGAGTGGGCTCTGTTCTGATGCGTGAACGATTACACCGTCAAGAGCGTGTAGACAGCGCGTTGTGCGCAATATGTGGCTCCTGTGACACACTTGAGCATCTCGCAGTGCACTGTCCCACATTTGCTACGCAGCGGTCTTTGCTGATTAGGGATTATAAATTTCTAGGACTCAAGCGCGACTCTAGACGACTACCTCTTTCCGAGTGTCATTGCTTCCAGACGCCAGGAGGCCCACCGAGCTCTCCTTACATTTATGAAACAAATGGACCTAGCCACCAATTTATAGACGGTCTGCTTTTTCTTTTTTAATTATTTTTATTTATTTTTTACTCATACTTGACGAAGTCTTCGTCATTTTTTTCTATTCGTCATCTTCTTTCCTCTTTCTACCATCTAATTTTTGCTTTCTCTGTTTCTTCCCTTCTCCCGAAAGAGTGAGCAGGCGCTGTGCCCCTCCAGGTGGCAGTTGCCAGCTTGTTCTCTCCCTCTTTCCTCTGTGTCATTGTGCATCTGTGTATGTAAATCAAATAATATTAATAATATTTCACATATACTAAATTTGGTATCACGTGACGTGAATAGATAACGAAGGTAAACGATACATCCAAAGATGACAATAATGACACGGAAGTCATGTATGACATCATTTACCTTCACTTTGTAATGTTTGCTGATTTTAAAAAAGATGTATCAATCTTTCTCATTCGTGCTTCGCATATCATCGATTCCCACGGTACGCGGGATCTGCCAATTTTTTCCTGAGTGCTTCGCTTTCCTGTAAATCAAGTAACTGCCAAGTTTGTGTGCTGCAATTTTCCCACTTGGAGACGGGACGTCTTAATTCATCGTTGAAAATAATTGATATGTCAACAAGCAGCAACACAATTTTACGGCTCTAGTTTTCCCTAACGCTCATCCGCGTACGCCAAATGTAAGACGAGCTTTTTTTCACCAAACACTACAAAGGGAAAACTTTGCTATGGCCAAAGTTCAAGAGGCTTTAGATCTGAGGTCGGCAATCTGCGACTGTAACGAAGGATTATGCAATCCCCGAAACGGTCTCAGAAACCTCTCCCACCAATAAGGTATCGATGAACTTCTCCCTAGTAACCCATCCACACCTATGGAACACTCTGCCCCGGTCTGGAAGCACGCATGATGCAAATGTCTGCAGCTTGCCCTAGAGTCTTTTTGAGCACAGATAATCACGATAAAATATTTTGATAGTGAGAGGTATACATGTTGGGGAGAAACGAAAAAAAATCACAACATAATCACGTAGTCTGCGCTATAAAACATATACACGCTTAAAAACCGGACTTTACTCGGCGAACTTTCGATACCGTAGTTGATAAAAATTTGAATATTCTGGATAAAAGGCAGTAAACGTTTTATATAAAATGCGTTGCGTTTTCAATGTGCACAGTTTTACTAGGTGGCTTCACTGAGAAAATTTTAAAAGGAGCCTTATGCTGTTGGTGATCCCAGGGTGAAAGGCTGTGAACAGGTGCCTAAAAATGCCATGAGGAAGCAGGTTCGAAAGTGTTGGTTACATATGCATGTATTTTTTGTTTACCTACACAGATTCTTATCGAGAGATACCTTATAAGGAAATTCAGCAGGTTGAGGAGCATTAAATAAACAACTATATACATTACTGTCGATGCAATTACAGATGTCGAAGTAGCTAAACAAGAAAGTTTGCAGCATATCCACGGAGTGAATGATGGAGAGTGGGGCGAAGCATTCGTCCGTCCATGCGTCTGTCTGTGTGACCGTCGATGCGTCTGTTCGTCCGCCCGTCCCTGCGTTCGTTCATGCATCCGCCCCTGCCTCCGTTCATGCGTCCATCCATGCATCTGTCTGTGTTTCCATTCATCCATCTATTCAACACTCCACGTCCCACCATCTCGCATCTTTTTATCATATATTCCCCATATAGAAGCACCGCCATTTAGTGGACATTCCAAGGACTAAACGAGAGGTGGCACACGCACACTTTCTTACGGCTTGCGCTTCGGGTCTACTTTCCCACCTTCAACAACCTTGAGTTCATGGTATATACTAGTTCACTGTTTTCATGGCACTGCGGCCCAATGCTCGCTAAACCTTTCTAAAACCAAGGAGGTTACGCCCAGCGAGTATAACGTAGCAACCTTTTCCTGTCAGATAGTGCTCCATGTACATGCCAGTGGCTGCTAATGTGAAATGAGAGACAGGAGGATTCAGCTTTTAATTTATACGGCTTGCGCTTCATATCTGCTTCCCTCCTTTAACCACCTCGAATTCATTCATGGTATATACTAGTTCATTGTATTCATGGCTCTGCGGCTCAACGCTCGCTAAACCTTTCTAAAACGAAGGAGATTACACCCAGCGAGTATAATGTAGCAACCCTTTCGTGTCCGATAGTGCTCAATGTACATGCCAATGGCTGCTAATGGGGATCGAAGCGTGCGCGTTGACTAAAAGCCGAAAGCTCCTGTCTCTCATTCCCCATTAGCAGCCATTGGCATGTACATTGAGCACTATTTTTTATTGTTAAACAACGCACAGAAGAAATCTCTCACCGGCACCACCTTGAAGGTCGAAATGTTATACTTGGCACCACCTTGCAGGTGAAAGCGTAAGACTGGTTTCATACTACGACGGGACGCGGGACGAACGGGTGCCGCTATAAGGAGCTTCGCCCTTAAAAAATGTCCAACCTAACATTCGTTCATTCACACGGTGCCACGGAAAACAAAGCGAAGCGATTCTCTTGGCAAAACAAAACAAATCTGTTAAATCTACAAATCGAGCTGCAAAACACATGTGTATTTTAGTGACTCATGGCTGAAGCGTTAGACTAGTGGTGAAGAATAATCTTAAACTGCGGTATGTACCGATGTTTGCCTATGTATACTTTCGTTTACTTAACAGTACCTGCAATCTAAGCTAGTACGACTGGTTTCCTAGAAACCTTCCTTACACCTGCCAAGGGTCATCAATAGGCCAATCCCTGGTACGCAGTTAGTTGTGAGGATTTATTATGGTCTCATATAGGGTCCTATTAAAACACACTGAGTAACGCTGCAGTGGGACAGATTGGTGTCACTTCAGTGCGAATTTTTTCCACTGCAGTTTCCATAGACTCCAAAAGAGCACGCGAACATATTTGATCATAACAGTATCTTCGAATGTGGTTTCGCGGTATTTGGGTACCCTTCGCAACAAGTGTAGCTTTCAAACAGCTGCTTGGACGAGTAATGCAAAAAAATATCACGTGATTGCGTCCATCGATGCGTTCCTTCTTGCGTCCGTCCATCCATACGTCCATCCGTATGTGCATTCTCCCATTCGTCCGTGCATCTGCCTGTCTGTTCGTCCATACATTTAGTGAACACTCTAAGCACCGCCGTCTAGCATCTTTTCATCAAATATTCAGCATATCGCAGTACCGCCATCCACTAAACGAGAGCTGGCACGACCGGATCAGACCAGCGGCTTGTGTGTACTTTCTTACGGCCTGCGCTCCGCGCCTAGTTCCCGCTTTTCACCGCCACTAGTCCATGGCGATGCTGCGCAACCCTGGCTAAACTTTACAAAACCAAGGAGGTTATGCCCAGCGAGTTTACTGTGACAAACCTTTCGGGCCCCGCCGTGGTGGCCTAGTGGCTAATGTACTCGGCTGCTGACCCGGAGGACGTGGGATCGAATCCCGGCTGGGGCAGCTGCATTTCCGATGGAGGCAGAAAGGATGTAGGCCAGTGTGCTCAGATTTGGGCGCACGCTAAAGAACCCACGGTGGTCGAAACTTCTGGAGCCCTCCACTGCGGCGTCTCTCAGTCATATGGCGGTTTTGGGACATTAAATCCCACATTTATTCAATCAATCAATCAACCCTTTCTGGTCAGATAGTAGTCAAAGTGCGTCCTTCTGATACTAGGTTTTTTTTTGGTTAAGCATCAAACTCAAGGCAAGTTTTATTTTACCGATATCTGTCTTTGTAGCTTAGTTCATCAGAAACAACCATCTTTTTATTTATGATTAACGTACGCGGGCTATTTCCTGAATTCAAGAGAGTGCGCACGTGCTGCTCCTCTAGTCGGGTCATGCAGGTGGCTACCTACTACTAGGACGACGACGACTTCTACTACTACATACATCGCGGACGCACAACCCACGGCATAGGGAGCTTTGCCCCTAAAAACGCCAGGCCTGTGTGGAAGGCGCAGCATAGTCACAGCGAAAGGTAGAAGAGTTGACTTTCTGGACCTTTTCTAAACACTCACTGGTAAACTGCTGCAAGCCCGCTCTCTGGGTACCCACTACGGCAACAATAATAATGATTTCTGGGAACGGCGCCGAGTAGGATCTGTGTGCTGGTGGGTTTTTTCCTTCTATAAAGATTTCAGTCTTGATATGTCTACTTGAGTGTTCAATTTTCTGTTTGCTCATATAAGATGCAGTTTGTTTAAACCTTTTTTTTCTTCCACCGACGTGTAGCGACCTGGTGACGATTAACTGGACGATATTTGGGTTCTCCATTGTGCTACTGCGAGGTTTTCCGCGATAGTCGCGCGATCTTTCACTGCGCTTAATATTTTTAATATAAACCAATTTATTATTATTAATAATATTATTACTATTATTGAAAAAGGGTTTTTTGGCGACTGTTGCGACGGTAGTCTTACGATGAAACACGATCGGGCAAAAGCAACGGTCAAGCAGATGCCGGCGATGATCAGCACGAGCCGAGCGAGAGAAGCCCAGCACCTAGTACCCAAGCGGTGGCGATGTTGCTTGCCAACGATGCGTTTTCTTCTTCACAATTTGCCCCCGCCGAAAAAGAGCCATCCTGGCGACCTAAGAGTCTGGAGGCAGAGGGCTATGATATGGCTTAAGGCGGGCGACGTGGACGATGTCACGTTCACGCCGGCGCATGTCGTCAGATGGGGAAAGTGGCTCAATGAGAAAATTCACCGGCGAGGTTTGCTCCAAAACGCGGTATGGGCCCTCGTACTTTGGAACGAGTTTTGAGGAAATTCCAGGGGTTTGGTAAGGAACAGCCAGCCATACAAGTGATCCCGGGGAATAGCTGGGGCTTCGTGAAGAGCCGGCGTTGTTTTCTTTCTGGCGCTGCTGTTCTTGTGACGTAAAGCTGCGTGCGAGTTCACGGCACTCTTCCGCATTTCGGGCAGCTTCGGACACAGATGGGCATTCGGATGCGTCAGGACAGTATGGAAGGAGAGTGTCGATGGTGTGGGATGGTTCGCGTCCATAAAGAAGAAAGAAAGGTGAAAATCCAGTGGTAGACTGTGCCGCGGTGTTATATGCGAACGTGGTGAATGGAAGAATGCGATACCAGTTAATATGATCGGATGTCACACACATGGCGAGCATATCGCCAAGGGTGCGGTTAAGTCTTTCTGTGAGCCCGTTAATCGGCCGGTGGTACGCCGTGGTCTTGCGATGAACGACATGGAATTCAGAAAGCAGAGACGTGACGACTTCTGATAGGAAGGCTCGACCTCGGTCGCTTAGTAGTTCTCGAGGTGCACCATGTCGTAGTATGAAGCGATGAAAGATGAAGGATGCTACGTCCCGCGCAGTGGCACTTGGAAGGGCGGCGGTCTCAGCCTAGCGTGTTAAATGATCCACATTGACTATAATGCACCGATTTTCATCTGATGTTGTCGGTAGAGGGCCATAGAGATCAATTCAGATCCGATCGAAAGGTTTGGCAGGGCACGCGAGTGGTTGAAGCGCACCGGACGAGTGGAAAGGCGGTGATTTGCGGCGTTGACAACCAGGGCAGCTCATAACGAATTTTCGAACGAAATTACACATTCCGCGCCAGTAGAAGAGATGGCGAATGCGTTCGTAAGTTTTGAAAACTCCGGCATGAGCACATTGGCGATCGTCGTGAAAGGAGGCGCAGATTTGTGATCGCAAGCTGCGCGGGACAACCAAGAGCCACTTACGACCTTCGGGGGCATAGTTGCGTCACTGTAGCAGCCGATCACGAATGCTGGGATCTGGCGCCGACATGGCTGCTGGTCACTTACGCCTCGTACTTCTTCAGGTTCTGCAGATGGTGTCGACTTTCCACGTATCCGGAGCGGAGCGGCTTTTCGACCACGCAGACAGTGCCGCATGGGATGTATGCCCTGCCCTGCACTTTTTCACTGAAGCGCACCTTCCTTTGGATATGACGGCACTACCGTCGCTGTTCGACTGTCGCTACGCTGACTGGCAACCTGGCACATCGGAACTCAACGTCACACTACATAAGCTACCGCCCCTGCATACCACCTTGGGATCTGGCGCCGACATGGCTGCTGGTCACTTACGCCTCGTAATTCTTCAGGTTCTGCAGATGGTGTCGACTTTCCACGTATCCGGAGCGGAGCGGCTTTTCGACCACGCAGACAGTGCTGCCTGGGATGTATGCCCTGCCCTGCACTTTTTCACTGAAGCGCACCTTCCTTTGGATATGACGGCGCTACCGTCGCTGTTCGACTGTCGCTACGCTGACTGGCAACCTGGCACATCGGAACTCAACGTCACACTACATAAGCTACCGCCCCTGCATACCACCTTGGGATCTGGCGCCGACATGGCTGCTGGTCACTTACGCCTCGTACTTCTTCAGATTGGTTTTTTCTATCGCCCTGTCAACGATAAACCATTTCGAAAATTGGCGCCGGATCCCAACTCCGCCTTGAACGTTTGTACGCGCAGCATTACTTTTGTGCGAACCAAGTGTTTGATATGTGTACGTTATCTGCGAAAACTACTGCAGCTTGCAGGGGATGTAGAACAAAACCCAGGCCCTCTGACTTCTGAGCAAGAACAACAAATGTTCACCGCTGTTATGGCGATTCCCACGGTACTGCAAAAGCAGACGGAAATTCTTGGGGAACTTCGTTCCGTAGCGTCATGGCAAGAAGCACTCGAGCAAAGGTTTTCGCAGATGGAGGACAAATTGAACGTCTTTGAGGACAAATTGCTATCGGTGCTTCCATTAAAAGACAAGGTGATGCAGTTAACTGCGGAGACTGACAATCTTGCTGCCACGTTTTCGAAGCTGCAAGAATTGGAAGATGATATGGAAAATAGATCTCGAAGAAACAACCTTATCTTTTTTGGCTTTCAAGTTGCAGCTGGTGAAAACTGGCAAGATTCGGAGACTAAGGTGATTGCCTTTTGCGAGGAAAAGTTAAAAGTCGCTATTTCGGCTGATGCGGTTGAGAGAGCCCACAGGCTAGGTCGCTTCATGGCAACAAAAACAGGCCTATAATAGTTCGGTTTCTGTCGTTTAAGGAAAAGCAGCGTGTTTTATCAACTACTTCGAGGTTGAAAGGTACAAGCTTTGCTATTAGCGAGGACTATAGCAACAAAGTTCGACAAGAGAGGCGGAAATTAATTCAATTTGCGAAGAATAAGGGAGGGGACTTCAGACTATCGTAAAACAAACTAAAGATTGGCAAGGAAACTTTTGTCTATAATGCTGAAACAGACAGTGTGACTAAAACCAAGACATAGCAACTAAAAAAAGGCCCTCGTAACTTCTAGACAACCATCCAGCCCGGATGACATCGTGTGTATTGTGGTAAATTGTCGTAGCGTAAAAAATAAAATTATAGAACTCGCCGCCCTCATTGAAACGACAAAGCCACATGTAGTACTTGGTTCTGAATCTTGGTTAGACGACACAATAAATGACAATGAAATCTTTCCAACCTGCTACACAGTCTACAGGAAGGACAGAAACGCGCATGGGGGAGGTGTTTTCATTTTGATTCACATTACTATATCTAGCTTTCTCGTTGACGTTGAAGCTGGCTCAACCGAAATTGTTTGCTGCAAAGTACTCTTGAACAACGGCTCGTCTGTGGCATTCGTTTCCTTCTACAGGTCACCCAGCACGAGAGACCCTCAGCCCCTTTTCAATTTAAGCAATGTGCTGCTGACACTACAAACTACTTATATTATTTTGGCAGGTGACTTTAATTTACCAGATGTGATATGGCAGCAGTTTACACCAGTGTTAGTCAATTCATCCCTCCTGTACACGACCTTCCGCGAAATGATAAATGCCCATTCGTTACTACAGTTTGTGCAAAAATCAACGCGAATTATGGCTAGTAGTGCAAATGTACTTGATTTATTTTTTTGCAATGTGCTTGATCTCGTGTCTTCGATTACCTTGATTCCTGGCATTAGTGATCATGATGTTGTCGTCGCTAAGATGTCCTGTGCCACCAAGAATTGTCGTTCTGCGCAGCCTCGCAAGGTCTTTTTTTACGAAAGAGGCGATTACGAAACAATATCATGTGAACAAGACAATTTATTTTCCAGAGTTTAGGGTTCAATGTTCGTGTCTAGACATATATGCATTGTGGGATCTTTTTAAGACTAAAATACTGTCCTTGACACAAACCTTCATTCTCTCGCATGTCATTACTTTCCAGCTTCGAAACGATAAACCATGGATTACTAAAGAGATTCGTACGATGTTAAACAGGAAAAATAGAGCCTTTCGTAAGCACTGCCACTCGCCGAATCCTACATTGTACGCAAAGATGAAAATAATGAGCAAAACGATAGTGAGATTGATGCGCAATGCACATAAAAAGTTTCTTTTCACTCTAGGACACAAAGTGAAAACTAATCGAAAAGAAATGTGGAAATATGTCAAGAGCAAAAAGAACTCTGGTGACGCTATCCCTGACGTCATAGATGGAAAAGCTTACGGAGCAGATATTTTGGCAAAAGCAGAGGCCTTCAATGCTTATTTTCACTCCGTGTTTTCATGCTCAAAAGCCGCACTTTTGAAATCACATGACGTCAGAGAGCTTACTCAGATGAGGGAAATTGAGCTGTCTGAAGATGGTATCGCATTATTACTACGGAATATAAACATCCACTCGGCTACCGGTCCTGACTTTATTTCAAATTTTGTCCTAAAAAGTGTGCATTGTCTGTCACCCCTTTCTTAATACTGTTATTTAAGATATCTCTTCAAGTTGGTGCTCTACCTTCGGACTGGAAAACTGCAAATGTTATTCCAATTCACAAAAGTGGTTCAAAAACAAGAACGTGCAACTACAGGCCAATTTTACTCACAAGCGTTGCTTGTAAAACATTAGAACATGTTGTTTATACAAATTTAATGGCACACCTTCAAGAAAATAGCTTCATTATTCCAACGCAACATGGCTTCAGGGCTGGCTTTTCTTGCGACACTCAGCTTGTAGAATTTTGCCATGACATCGCAGCATTTATTAACTCAGGTTTGCAAGTTGATTGCATCTTTTTAGACTTTCGGAAAGCTTTCGATACCGTATCTCACACCCTGTTACTACTAAAGTTGTCCTACCTCAACTTGCCGAACACCCTCCTGAAGTGGTTGGAAGCGTACCTGTTAGATAGAAACCAACGCGTGATACTTCATGGTGTACGCTCTTCTGATGTCTCTGTATTATCTGGTGTGCCACAGGGGTCCGTCTTAGGGCCCCTGCTTTTTCTTATATTTATCAATGACCTTACTGAACACTTGTCTTGCCGTGCGAGGTTATATGCAGATGATTGCTGTATTTACCGTGAAGTTTCAAGTGAATCAGATAGTCAACTGCTACAGAATGATCTGAACAAAATCATGTCTTGGTGTTCGACTTGGAACATGACACTCAACCTGTCCAAATGCAACCTCTTAAGGTTCACAAACAAAAGACAGCCGCTGATGGCAAGCTATGTCATGAATACAACACAGCTGTCCATTGTAACAGAATATAAGTACTTAGGAGTCATTTTTTCCAGCAATTTGACTTGGAATGCCCACATAAATTACATCGTAACAAAGGCCAGCAACACATTAAACTTCTTAAGACGTAACTTTAAACAAGCACCGGCCAGCCTGAAAGAAATCCTGTATATGTCGAATGTACGCCCACTTTTGGAATACGCGTGCAGCACGTGGGACCCTTTTACTAAGGTGAACATCGACGCTCTAGAACGCGTGCAGCTGAGAGCGGCCCGTTTCGTCACGGGTGATTACAACTTTTCTAAAAGATCTTTCGAAATCAGGAGTACTTTAGGATGGCCTCTTCTTGAAGACAGGCGCGAATTCCTACGTTTATCTCTGTTTCACAAAATATTCCATGGTTTAACGGGTATTCACAAAGAAAACTACATATCGGAGCCTACGTATATATCTGCTCGTACTGATCACCCCCTTAAAGTGCGCGAGTTCTCTACCAGAATTAACCTTTTTAAATATTCATTTTTTCCGCGATCAATTAAGCAATAGAACAAACTACCTCATGAAATTGTAGCCGCGCCCAGGGAAACTTTCGCCACTGCGCTGAAACATCATATCTTATCATAGCCTGAGCACACATTGAGGTTGCTTACACTTTCGTCTCATCTCTCTAGCGATCTACGCTTCAGCTCTTTTTTTTCGCCTGCTTTTTATCTGTGTGTGTATTTATATGTATGTATATATATGTGTGTGTGCGTATGCATTTTATATATATGTATAAACATTTTTCTTGCTGCTGCACCTTCACACACGTCAATGTTTATTACGTGTCACCATTGGATGCTTTATTATGTATCTGTATTTCTTTTATGTTCAACTCAGTGTTAATGGACTGTCGCCTTTCTGCATTTTGAAAACGTTATCTCCCCCCTACACTAATGCACCTCGCGGGCGCTGTAGGTACTGTAAATAAATAAATAAAAAACGAGCAGCTTGACGTCGGAGAGCGTGGTACCGCAGTGGTTGACGATCCAGAGAGACAGTTAAAAAGGTAAGCGATCCACGGGTCCTTGTGTTGTTCACTGGTAAAGGAGTCGAGGTCGAGATGTGCGATGGAGTTGGTACCAGTTGTCCCACAGGCCGAGTCGGGAGGTAAAGGCGAACGCGACAGGGCGTCGGCGTCAGAATGCTTGCATCCGCTGCGATAGATGACACGAATGTCGTACTCCACGAAACTCTTGAGCGGTCCCCAAAACTCGTCGTACGTGAAGACACTGAAATTCCGCCAGCCTCTCTTGCCTTTGTCCCTGTTTGCTGCGATGACCATAACGATGTTTACACCTTCCGACATTTTCATGAGCCGCAGAGCCGTTTCCTTGCCTTTCGCTACAATCGACGTCACTGCGGGCCGAAGCACTATTTTCGTCCACAACCCCTCTTTCGACACCTTGGGCCGCACCGCGAGTCAGCAATTCCTGGCGCACTGCTGACAATCGACCGATCTGCTACGCCTGCGGTACTCCAGGACACGTGGCACGATATTGTCGTCGTCGCTTCCAATCGCAACACAACGCTACTTGGCCGTTACCGTATGACCCGCAGCCCACGCACTGACCTATACTCACTATCCTTCACCGCAGTATGGCTACACTAATCTTCCCGAGTCTTTGCCACTCATGCCTGCAGTTGCTCCCCACTCTACCCCGCACCTCCACCAATTGAAAAATGGTTTATTGGCGACTGTTGCGACGGGGGTCCTACGATGAAACATGATCGGGAAAGAGCAACGGTCAAGCAGATGCCGGCGATGATCAGCACGAGCCGAGCGAGAGAAGCCCAGCACCCAGTACCCAAGCGGTGGCGATGTTGCTTGCCAACGATGCGTTTTCTTCTTGACATTAATAATAATAATAATAATAATAATAATAATAATAATAATAATAATAATAATAATAATAATAATAATAATAATAATAATAATAATAATAATAATAATAATAATAATAATAATAATAATAATAATATTAATAATAATAATAATAATAATAACAATATTTTTATTATTATTATTATCTGGGTTGAAGAGTAGAGGGGCCATAGTGAAAGGCTCTGGAATTCATTGTTTGTACCACCTGAGATTCCTTAACATGCAATCTAAATCTAAGCACATGGACCTATAGCACTGTCCTTCCATGGAAAGCGTGGTGGGCGAGGGTGGCATTTGATCCCGCTGCGTTTGTGGCAGCAGTCACTGCACAGAGAAAAACGATGCTGGGTTAGCGATTATGAAGAAGTTGATTAGTGGTAAAAATTTGGGTACCTTCTGCTCTTGAGGTAAATAACCACTTCAAATTAGGGCTCCATTTTTACAGTGGGTAGAGCCCTTCATCCAAGACCACCCCGGCAATAATTGCAGTTCGCCGTGCCTGGCCGAACACGGCTCTTGAATGCGAACACAAACTGTGCTCCGATTTCTCCCTTCCTGTAGTGATTTTGCAGAGATTCGCGAGTTGGAATTTTAAACGAAGTTAGTTCTTACTCTTAACTCATATATTATTGCAATTTGTTACTGATTTTTTTAATTTGTCAAAATATGGGAAGGTTGGCTCCGTCAGAGCCGGCTATCCCAACATCTTAACAGTCATCTATAATAGTTGGCAGATCCCACGTACCGTGAGAATCAATGAAATGCGAAACAAGAATGAGACAGAATGATATCTCACTTTAAAATCAACAAACGTTACGAAGTGGAGGTAAATGATGTCGTACATGACTTCCTTATCATTATTGTCATGTTTGGATGTGTCGTTCATCTTTGTCATCTAGTCACGTCACGTGATACCAAATTTAGTATACGTGAAAATAACAAAATGGCCGCGAGCACTCTATGTGCGTGGTATGTATCATGTTCTTACATGACACAAGGGCCGCACGAGCTGAAACGCACATGCGTCGAAACAACGCAGCACGGCGCGCGCCTGCTAGTATATGGCAGGACCGGTGCCTGGCGTCGCAACACCGGCGTGACGCGACAGAATGAACGCCGACGAGCACGCACACCGCGTCGCGTCGAAATGTATTGGTTCCATGACGCTGGCATGTAGTCATGTTGTTACATGACACGCATCTCATAATTATCATGCTTGCACCAGTCACATACCTTAATCCTCCATTCACGTACCGTAATACTAAATTTGGTATAAGTGAAGCTATCAAAACGACTGCCAGCGCATCATTAGCGTGGCATGTAGTCATGTTGTTACGTGACATGCATGTCGTGATAATCGTGTTTCGATGTGTTATTTAGCTATGTCATTCGTTCGCGTCACGTAATACTGAGGCTGGTACATGTGAAGCTGGCGAAACGGCCACGAGCGCATCATCAGCGTAGCATGTAGTCATGTTACTTGACACGCATCTTGCGATTATGATGTTCGCAGCAGTATCATCCTTTTGGCATCCATTCAGGTCCCGTAATACCAAATTTGGTGTATGTGAAGCTCGTGAGATGGCCGCGAGCGCATCATGAGTGTGGCATGTAGTCATGTTACATGACACGCATGTTATGACTATCATGTTTGCACCAGTCGCACGCCTTCGTCATGAATTCACGTCCCGTAACACCAAATTGTTATATGTGAAGCTAGCGAGACGACTGCGAGTGTACCATGAGCGTGGCGTGTATTCTTGTTTCATGACTTACATGACATGCATGTCATTATTTCCACGTAAGGGTCTCTCACTAGTGTTCGGCATGCAGTCATGTAATACCATACCAGTTTTACAACATGTCAAGTGAACGAAACCACCACAAGAGCAGCAATATTATGAAGTGTATATCATGAGATTCTTGACATACGTGTCATGATTTTCCTGTTATGACTAGTTAGATAAGTTCTTCATGCAGTCATGTTATGCCATACCAAGTTTGGTATTGATACAAATATCGAAACGGCCAGGAGAGCTAACAGTCCTAAACGGCTATTAGGTATATATATATAGATACGCTCAAAGTCGCCGAAGTACGATAAAAATGCTTCGCATTTAGTGTACACATAAAAAGAAGAAAAAGAATATAAAGCTGCCTGTTTTAATGAATCGCCCTTGCGGAGAAACAATGTCTTTTCTCCCTTACGTGAAAACCACGAACACAAAATGGAAGTGCAACTCGAGCATTCGCGTGAGTTGCACGCGAGCTGATGTACCTCAATACCTTAAAACAGTGAAAGAGAGGATGTGGTTTCAGAAAGGATAAAATGAAAGGACGCCATTTTTTGCTTCCAGTAGCGGGGGCGCAGCTGAGCAGTTTTAGGGATGGGTAAAGAGAAAATACTATATTTGATAGAAAGAGACAAGATATCGGGAAGGGGTTATTAGAGGACAGGAGAGTATCTTCACAGTCCAGGAAGGGAGGACGAAGCAAAGGCGTTGGTCTTTAAGATGTCGAGGGTGGCAGGAGCCTAAAACTCGAGAAAGGCTTGCAGTGCTGGCATCATGTACCTTGCGGAAAAAAGGGAATCCTTAAAAGAGCGACATTAAAACACACATGTTCAGAAAGAAGGTGTATAATAAGCGAGACAGAGAGAGAAGCAGCGTTATTGTAACGAAAATATTTATTTCTCACAAAGGCAGAGTGGTCAGTCTTTGCCTGGCCGCCCCCTTCCTCAGCTCATTGTGTGGTCCGCAACACTTTTTGAGGCTCAGATAAGGAAGTACATTTTCCTACGTTTGGGCAAAGGAGTGGTTAGAAGAATAGGTGGAAGTGGATCTTTGTTTTAATCTCCTATGTGAGACAGGGAGCTGACGGACCCACAGTGTGAGCAATGTGGAATCAAAAAGTTGGTGTAAATGCGCTTTGTAAATATGGGGGCACAGACAGGACTTCTTTTGGAGGCAACACCACGTGATCTCTTACGCTTTAGTGAGTAAGGATTGCAGAGGAGGTTGGGTTCGACGCGCGAGGTGATGATACTGGGCATGATAGAAGCCGGAGGCTCATCGAGGTCCTTGGGGTACGTAGCTGTGCCCATTTCCCGGTCGAAGAATTCTCGAGCTCGCTGGTAAGTAGTGTCGTTACCCAGGTTTTCCGCGTATAAAAGGACCCAGACGAGAGACATAGAAAGTTGTTCCTCGTCTTTATGGTAGGCGAAGGGTGCCACGAGAGATATCAGAGAGGGTGGTTTTCGAGTAACGTGTATGGTGAACAGCACTGTGCATTCCACCACGCGAGGACGATGAAGTGCACTTCGATGCAGTAGGGAGACATCAAAACGAATGTGTTCGGATAAACTGTTGAAGAATTTCGAGTGCTTGGAAGAGCGGAAACTTGTCCCTAATGCGCATAGGTTGAAGCTACGTGTTCAGAAAAAAGTGTGTAACAACTCAGGGTACTCTTTACTGTTGGAGAGCAGAAAGGTGTTCCTGTTACAAACGTAGAATGAGTGCAAGCTTGTTTAGAAAAAAAATTGTGTCACAGACGTCAATAAAAATTTCAACATAACATTTTCTTAGACATACAACAACGATGATGACAAAAAATCTTCGTTTACATGAACATGAATATGAGATGACGTGAAAAAAAATGTACGTTCGATGGTTCACGCGAACACAGCCACGCAAAAATGTGTCAGAAAAGAACAGATACACATATTATGCCGTGACAAAGTGCATTCATTCAAAGAACGCGCCCATCACCACGCGCACAAAGACATACATGCGCGCCATCTCGTGTTGCGCAGAGACGATGATGATAGCACGAGAACCCAGCTAGCCCCTGCTGATGTGCGGCACGCGCTAGGGACTCTTCTTGAAGAAGTAGAAGAAGGAGACACCTTTGGTGTTCTGCTGTAACGTGCTACGACCATATTCCCTATGAGTGATGTGCACAGGTTCGCCCTTTCATAAATACGTTTTATTACACCCCAAGTCCTTCAACCTTGTAACGTTTCTGGTGGACGTGCTGGGTAATGAATCAAAGCCCTACGAACGCAAGACAGCATAGCCCCGACCACCAGCGAGTTGATCCTTGGTAGCTGACACCTGTGCATCAGAGGACCAGTCGCCGTCTTCGAGGTGATTCACCAGAATTCAGTCCACTCCACTTCACGCGAAAGGGAACTCAGTCAATGGACGCCGCCACCATGACAAGTCATGTAACACCAACCCAAGTGGTGACAAATCAGCCTCACCAGCCACCAGTATTTCATGGCGACCCGTATGAAGACGTAGAAGATTGGCTGAACCTCTTTGAGAGAGTGGCACGTTCGAACGGTTGGGACGAGAGAGAGAAGCTCCGCCGCATATACTTTGCTTTAGAGGACTTCGCAAAGACGTGGTATGAGAACCATGATACCTCCTTTACGACCTGGGATAAATTTCGCGACAAGCTCTGGCGACTTATGCCAGCGCGGATCGCAAAGAAAAGGCGCTGGCTGCGCTCGAATTCAAGAACTAACTCACCAACGAAACTGTGGCAATCTATATCGAGGACATGATCCGCCTGTTCAAGCGCTCAGATTCCCATATGACTGAAGACAAGAAGCTACGCCACCTCATGCGTGGTGTGAAGCAAGAGCTATTCACTGTTCTCGTCCACAACCCACCACGAACAGTTGCGGAGTTTTATACGGAAGTGACAGCCATCGAGAAAACGCTAGAACAGCGGACTCGACAGTACAATCGAGACATAAACTACGCACCTGCCAATGTCTTCTCTGGACGCCAGCGAAGTGACATGGACGCCCTGCGAGAACTCATCAGGTCGGTGATCAGAGAAGAGCTCAGCAAGTTGCAATCACCTCACACTACAGCAACACTGTCTGTCGTCGACGTAGTACGAGATGAACTGAGGCAGATGATACGTGAGCCGGAGCTTGCGCCACAGCCGATCGAACGCATCCCAACGTACTCTGAAATACTCAGACAACCCGCGGCGCACACCAATGCAGCAGTTGCGATGGCCTCTCCTTGCGCACAGACGGTTCGCAGTGGACCTCATCCACTAAAACCAACGGCTACCTACCTGCCACGAGCCCGTGCTGTAGCTCGCTACGAGGATCAGAGGCCCCGGAAAAGAGACATCTTGCGTGACCATGAGCGCAGGCTTTTGTGTTTCCATTGTGGGGAAGCAGGTCACCTGTATAAGTTCTGCCCTTACCGACAGGCAGGATTAAGGGGCTTTCCGTTGTACGCACCATGCCCTCGAAACGGCGAACGGCCAACGGAGTCCGCGCGCCAGAGCCCACTCACTCCATGCCAACAACAGGCAAGATCGCCGTCGCCCAGGCGTTACCAATCACCCAGCCCACGTGTTTCTTCCGCACGGTCTGGGCACCGTTCTACATGCCCACCCAGAAAACTGAAGCAAGCGACCTGTGAAGGTGAGGCCGCTGATAACTACAGTTGCGAAGATCCTCCATTATGGTTTCAAGGTGACGATGCTATGTTTACAGAGGATAAGCGCAGCTTTGCGAAGATTACTTCAGATTTGCGGTTGGAAATAGACGGATACGAGCTAAATGCTTTAGTTGACACCGGCGCTGATTATTCGGTAATGATTCACAAATTGGCAAAGAAACTGAAAAAGGTTGTGACAAAATGAAGTGGGGCACAGATACGCATGGAAGGTGGCCACACTATTACACCGCTTGGCAGATGCACCTCAAGGCTCGAAATAAGAGGCTTTACTTACGTTGCTGACTTCATCGTACTGCCGGACTGTTCAAGGGAGCTTGTACTAGGAATGGATTTGCTGCTAGCCGATGGAGCCATAATTAATCTGCGCAGATCCAGTGTAACGTTTTCGATCGAACAAGGTATGTCGGTGGAGGAATTGGAAAAGCGACGTCTTACTGCTCTGCGCGTTGTTCATGATGACGTCACAGTGCCACAACGCTGTAATGTAATGGTGCTTGTTGAAAATAAGGCATTTTGTGAGCACGAAAGAATAGCGGATGGAAACGTCGAGCTCTTTTTAAACAAAGGAATTTGCGTGGTGAGGGGTGTTGTTCACTTAAGGAACGGCCGCTCAGTTGTCCTCCTTACGAATTTTGGGAATGAATGTCAGCACAATGCGCAAGGTATGGCTATCGCCTATTTCCACGAGTTCTACATGGCGACTGAACTATGCAGCTTAGCGACAACGCCAACCACTCCACAAGAGACCTGCGACGTCGGCGCATCAGTTAACGTCAACCATAGGCTCCCAAAATATCAAAAGAAACGATTGTACGCCCTTATAAAAGAGTTTTTGGACTGCTTTTCAACGTCCGCTAAGGTGCGACGCACGGCTATTGCAAAACACAGGATTATAACAGAAGAAGCCACGAGACCGATTTACCAACACCCATATTGAGTATCGCAAAAGGAAAGAGACGTCATCAAGAAACAAGTGGAGGAGGTACTTTCAGATGACGTGATCCAGCCTTCCAGCAGTCCATGGGGGTCTCCCGTAGTGCTTGTTAAAAAGAAAGATAACAGCCTTCGATTCTGCGTCGACTATCGGAAACTGATTAGTGTAACTGAACGGGATGTATACCCTCTGCCACGTATCGATGATACACTCGATCGACTATAGAGGCCGAAATACTTCTCCTCCCTTGTTCTCAAGGGCGGATATTCGCAAATTGAGGTGGATGAGCGCGACCATGAAAAGACGGCATTCATAACCCCAGATGGCCTCTACGAATTTAAAGCGCTTCCATTTGGCCTGTGCACAGCGCCAGCTACGTTCAGAGAATGATGGACGCTGTCCTCGCGGGACTGAAGTGGCAGTCCTGCTTGGTGTACTTGAATGACGTTGTCGTATTTTCCGCTACATTCGACCAGCATCTAGAGCGACTCCGCACAGTATTAGAAGCCATTCGTTAAGCAGACTACACCATCAAGCCAGAAAAATGCCACTTCGCTTTTGAAGAGCTTCGATTCTTCGGACACGTCGTCAGCTCCGACGGCATTCGGCCAGATCCCGAAAAGACAGCTGCCATCGCGAAGTTCCCGACACCCAAAGACAAGAAGTCAGTACGTCGCTTCCTGGGTTTATGCGCGTACTATCGGCGATTTGTGGAAAATTTTTCGAACATTGCTGAACCACTTACTAATCTAACAAAAGACGAGGTGCCCTTTATGTGGGAAAGTGAACAACAGGAAGCATTTGATGAGTTAAGAACACGCCTGCCCCCTTTGATGAGACTGCCGAAACTAAAGTCCACACTGATGCGAGTAACGTCCGCCTCGGAGTTATTCTAGTCCAGCGGCAAAACGGCCAAGAAAAAGTGCTAGTGTATGCCAGCCGCAAGCTTTCGAAAGCTGAGACAAATTACTCCGCAACCGAAAAAGAGTGCCTCGCGGGCATCTGGGCCATAAGTAAATTTCGGCCGTACCTCTACGGTGGACCATTCCGAGCAGTCAGCGACCACCATTGCCTGTGTTGGCTGGCGAATCTTAAGGATCCCTCTGGCCTACAAGCAAGATGGAGTCTTAGGCTACAAGAGTACGATGTTACTGTGGGATACAAATCAGGGAAAAAGCACAACGATGCCAACTGCCTGTCACGCGCACCAGTGGAGACGAGTGAGCCGGAGGAAGAAGACTTCCCGTTTCTAGGCGTCGTCCAGGCATCAGAAATCGCTCAACAACAACAAAATGACCCCGATTTGCTGCCGCTTATACAGCGTCTGCAAGGACACAATGTTAAAGTCCCGCGCACTTTATCCAGAGGGCTCCCTTCGTTCTGTCTTCGAGAAGGGGTTCTTTACAAGAGGAACTTCAAGCCTCATGGTGACAAGTTTTTACTCGTTGTAGCTGCACCTTTACGAAACGAGATTCTGCACGCATGTCGTGATGAGCAAACATCTAGACACATGGGTGTCAGCCGTACATTCACCAGAATTCACATAAAATACTACTGGCCAAAACTGTTATCATCAGTTCAGCGCTATGTGAGAACTTGCCGTGAGTGTCAAAGACGCAAAACTCCATCCGTGAAACCTGCAGGCCTCCTCCAGCCAATATAACCATCGCATGCCCCACTCCAACAAGTCGGTATGGATCTCTTAGGCCCATTTCCGACATCGACTGCGCGCAAGAAGTGGATAGTCGTAGCCACGGACTATCTCACTCGCTACGCTGAGACTGACTCGCTGTACACTGCAACAGCTCTTGAAGTTGCCAGTTTTTTTATCAACAGCACAGTCCTCAGACATGGTGCACCCAGCGTCGTAATTACAGATTGTGGCCCAGCTTTTACCGCAGACCTAATGAAATGTCTGAAGCGAATGACCCATACAGACCAGAGAAGAACTACAGCATACCATCCTCAAACAAATCGCCTAACGGAGCACCTGAACAGAAGTATGACTGATATGCTTTCAATGTATGTCGACGTCGAACATAAACTGTGGGATGAATTATTGCCCTACATCACGTTCGCATATAATACAGCCGTTCAAGAAACAGCGTGAGTGACACTATTTGACTTGTATTCGGCCAAACAGGCACGACTCCACTGGATGCCATGTTACCACTGAATGATGAAAGCAGCCATACACCTGGCCTAGACGACTTCCTGCAAAGAGCCGAGGAAGCACGACAGATGGCGAGATACAGCTTACGCCGCCAACAGCGTATCGACTCCTATCGGTACAATCAGCGTCGTACCGAAGCGCATTTTCAACCAGGTGACAAAGTATGGATATGGAGCTCAGTGCGTTGCCGTGGACTTTCTGAAAAATTTTTTGGCCACTACTTCGGGCCTTACGAAGTGCGCCATCGTGTAAGCGATGTACCTTACCAAGCCAGATCCACTACACACGGGAGTTCAAAACGCCGCAACCCTACAGAGGTTGTACATGTAGTCCGGTTAAAGCCTTACTATGAAAGATCACCGGAAGACCAGTGACGCCTACCACAAATCTATTCATTGCCTGACGCATCGGGACGATGCGTATGAGGAGGGGGATTTTGCCGCGACATAGCGCCTGCATTCAAACAACGCGCCTATCAACGCGCGCACAGGGACATACATGTGCGCCGTCTAGTGTTGCGCAAAGACGATGATGATAGCACGAGAACCCAGCTGGCCCCTGCTGATGTGCACCATGCGCTTGGGACTCTTCTTGAAGAAGTAGAAGAAGGAGACATGTTTGGTGTTCTGCTGTAACGTGCTACGACCATAGAACCTTTGAGTTGTGGGCACAGGTTCGCCCTTTAATAAATACGTTTTATTACACCCCGGGTCCTTCAACATCGTTACAATAGGAATATTGCAAGGTAAACGAGAGGCACAAATAAAACATGAATATGTACATTTCGCATATTTGTACGCTGGCATGTCATTTCTACCAGCGCATCGACCCATCAACCTACCAATACCAGGCGGGCCGACGAACAAGTTTCAGCCGACCGTCACAGACCGACACACATGGGCAAGACCAGTGCCGATGGAATTCCTCTTTACCGCAGAAGATGAGCTCCTCCAACAAAAGAGACAGCAGCTCTGAGTACAATCACTCTATAGGATCAGGAAGAGCGCGTGGTGGCGGCGGACCACTGCAACCTACCGCAGCAGTTGCGCCAGAGGCAGAAAGAACCGGCAACAATGAGAAGACAAATGAAGCAGCCTCGAGAACAACGCCCAGAATAAATGAAGCGATTTATTATAAGGCAGTGAAATATATCACGTACGGCGTTCCAAAAAACACGAGCAATGAGACAATGCCTCAGAAAATGCTGATTTGTTTACCGAAAGGAGTAGCTCAGCCATTTTGCTGACTGAAATATTCTAAACTTTGAGAGGTGGTCAAGGGCGGGAGCACACCCCATCCCAGGTGGCACATGAAGTCTCGGAGGTGTTCAGGCAGAAAAGAGGCTCTTAACGTGCTCCAAGACACCCGACTAGAGCGAGTATGGCGGGATTAGGAAACCAATGGAAGCAACAAAGCAGCACTTGTCTCAACTATATGGATGCTCAAGATAACTATGCTAGAACCGGTCAACTGGACATGGTGACAAAGTGCAAAATTTGTTGCACAAAACGAAGGAAGTGTTAGTGACTGCGGCCCCCCTGTCAAGGTGCACATTAGGCATCAAATGCCGAAGGTGAGTACCCATAACGTAATATGCAAGCGTTCGTGTGGGTGATTTCTCCCCTAGCACTAGGCGCAAGAAAAGCGCCGCGCCAGCAGCCGGTAGCGTATGGACACTGAAGGGAAAGCAAAGTCTCCCTGACAGCGCTGCTGTCTCAGTGCCGCACGAGATACCAACTCGGTGCCGCCTGACAAAAAAAAGAAACACAAAGCTGACTGTAGTGATAGCATGATATGTAAATACGGTTGCACGACGTGAGAAAGCTACCAGATGTGACCGCTAAATACAGGCTGCGCAAGGTACCTCTGCTCAAGAAACGGAAAGTCAAAATCTGGTGCATCCTGAGTTTTACTCTTACTTCTTCGAGATCGTTTAACAAACAGATTCGCAAATGCCGTAGTGGATGTATAAAATACCTCAAACACGAAGGGACGCGGCCGGATGAATGAAAAAGATGGTGCTAAGCCTGCAGTTTTGGGAGCCAATGTAAAAATAACGGGATTTGGAGATATTCAACGGTGCACTTGAAATGTCGCCATACTGGAAAAATTCACGTAGGCTGCGTGAAAGGACACTTGTACCTTAAAGGTACAAGGTTATGTCGTCAGCGAAAGCTGTGGCTTTCACGACACTGCTACCAGGAAGCGCAAGACCCCGGACGCGTGATTCCCCGTCAAGAGCACGCAAATATGGCTCAAGGCTGAGGAGAAACAGCACAGAAGACAATGGACATCCCTGACGGACCCCACGTGAAATGGAAAACGGAGTACTTTCCCAGCCATCTAGAACTATAGTGTGCTTTTTAGACCGGTGTAAGTAATCTGATTATTTCCACAAACGATTGAGGAAAGACAGAAGCTGTGAGCACAATTAAGATATACGTGTACTTTAGTGGGTCAAATTTTTCCTCTTGGTCCAAAGACACAAGGATACCACGCGCTGACCAAGACAGAGTATACTATGATATCACGTGTAGTAAATGACAAGCTGTGTATTTCTCGTCCGGGCCCTGCTGAAGCCTGGTGATGACGCAGACCATTCGAACGTTGAACATTTACCGTCGCAAATATCTTATAGTCAATGCTGAGGAGCATGATAGGTCTCCAATCTTCAGGGTTAACAGAGGGAGCATAACCGTTCGGGACAAGCACAATGCGTCCATCTCGAAAACTGTATGGCAACACACCATGCTCGTAACATCGCCGGATGACCGCAGCAAAGGTAGCAACAATCTCATTCCAAAATGTCAAATAAAACTCAACAAGAAAACGGTCTGGCCCAGGGGCCGTTCCATGTTTCACTGATTTCAGTGCCGCATTTACTTCTTGACCCGATCGAGAGATCTGCAGGCAATCAGTAGCTTGTTTGGGAATACGGGGCAAACCTGTAAGCATGGGCGGTGTTTCATGACAGTTTGTTCACATTAGCGAACACGACATTGCTTCAAAATGCGCCAAGAAAACAGATCGATCACGCGTAGGAAGCGGCTGCGCATATGGTATTTGTGCTTCCATAGAGGTGAAAGGCTGTGATTGCCCAAAAAATGAATGTCTCGCGTAGCGCAGCACCTCTGTATGTGCACATGGATAGTGTCTACTGTGCCATGCTGCTGCCACCAGGGACGAAGTATCAGTCAAGCTTTGGCGCGCAAAGCAATGCCTAACTTCATTACAGTATCAACAAGCTCTTCAGAAGTGCGTCGACAAAGCGAACGCCCTTTTAATGAGCCATACAGGCACCACTGCGTTTTAAGCCCATCCCAATCTTCAGGACCAGATGTGGTGAGCGACACACGTATTGCGCATTACAAGTTTTATCTTGAATGCGCGTCTTGCAGGACGCGAACATCAAGACGCTACGACTTTTCCGAAAAAGAAAATGAAACTTCGAGCTTCAAGACAATAGGCTGACGATTAGATACGTACAGAGGGGAAGGTAAGAAAAACAGAACGCACCAATTGGAGACAAACACCTCTAACGCACTTGAAATATAAGCCCGGTCGAGCCTGCTGGATGATGGCCAACGTCGCCATGTCCTAACAAAGGTACTTTCATGCACTGCATTGTGTACGTCCATTAAGGAAAGTGGTGGACAAGGTTAAGAGAATTTTATTTCCGGATACATCTTACACAGCTTATGTGTACACAGAAAAATGGACAATGGTGATCAATGCGTATTTAGAATGCAAGCTGCTATATACAGCGAAAAAACCTATAGCTTATGCAGTGACGTACAATGAAAAAATTGTACAAAAAAGACAGAACATTTATGACATCGAGATGATTAAACCTAAATAAACAGTAAGGCTATATAAATAGACAAGGGGAGGTCATTCGCAGTGTATTGTGATGTTTTGCATACACCTTGAAGGACAGTTTGCTCTCGCGCTCAAGAACAATTAGGCACAAAAACTACATGTTTCTAAAGAAGAAAAGAAAACTACACACTGTAAAGTGACAGTGGTACAAGCTCTAGCCCACCTCCTCAATAGGGGAGGGAAGGCATGGACACTCTGTTGTTTTTTACCATAATGAATCGCGTGGGCCAGCGCCGAAGAAAAGCCTCCTCACCCTGCATGACTAGTTCCACGTTGAGATGCATAAGCATCACGTTTCTTAGCTGATGTAGCAGAGGAAACATGGCTCTCTTAGGCCGTCCCCTCAGGCCGGCCAGTCCCCTCCGCTCGCATAAGACGAAGGCTCCGAATGCCATTAAGAGTTCGACGAAGTTATTCCTGTGGCTAGACTTGTGGTGGACAAGGCGTCGCAGCTCGCGTGAATTCCAAGCAGGTCGGCCCTAGCCAGGACCTTATACATCGGTTTCTTTGTTTAGAACGCAGTTGATGTCACCAACTAGAATGCCATTACGATTGTCAAGAAAAAATCCATTCGGGCTCATACAAAAGTCATCAGATTGTCCACTTTCTGGTGGCCCATACGCACACAGTATCCTTAATCTGAAAGAAAAGCAGCCGCAGTCTAAACCCAAAGCCTTACCCACACCATCGTAAAAAGCATGAAGACTCCACAGTAAAGCCCGATTAAAAAGAAAAATGCCTATTCCCGTAAAACTAGACGTAACGAAAGTAAATAAGAATCTAGGTTGAACTTCCGTTTAATAGCAAGCACGTCGAGTTGTGAGAATGCATTTAGAAAAAAGTTCTTAATGATTTAGAGTGCCGGGTACTGTCCGTATGGGAGAGCAAAAAGCCGTCCCGTGGGCCCCACCCAGAACGCGCAGTAGCACTGCCAGTCATAAGTGCCATAGCAACACGAGCGCTGGTGTGTTTATAAAAAGTGGGTAACGATTTTGAGTACTTGGTACTCTACCATGAGAGAGCTGAAAGCCGTCCCGTGGGTAGCCAATGTGTGTTTAGAAAAAGTGGTTCACGATTTAGAGTACCTCGTACTCTACTATGGAAGAGCTTAAAGCCATCCCGGCTGACACAACTAAGCCTGCGACGAAATTCAGCAATATTATAATGCGCAATCAGCGTTGTGGGCGCTGTTAGCAGTATGCCATCCCAGTTAAATGCCACGAATGCCCTTGTTTCGTCCACAAATTGCGTACAGTAGTTAGTTTTTTAATAAAGCGAGTGGGCTGGCAGGAGCTAGGTGACTACTACTCTATAGCCTGCACCGACACTTTATCCTGCGTTGCAATTTTCCCTACGAGCTAAAGAAACGAACACATATCGCTGCGCCCAACAGTATACGTGCGTTATAATTTTGCTGCAATATATCCTACAGGTGAGCTGCATTACGCGCAAGTCGTCCAAACAGTGAAACAAGTGCCTCGTTTTGTCAGACTACTGTATTTTTTGTTTCTAAAAAGTTGGAAGATTCCGCCTACAGTGGCAATCGATGATATGCAAAGCACGAATGAGCAAGGCTGATATGTCATATAAAAAATGGCAGCATATCCACGGAGTGAACGACGGAGAGTTTGGCGAAGCATCCGTCCATTCATTCGTTCTTGTTTCCGTCCGTCCATGCGTGCGTCTGTGTGACCACCCCTGCGTCCATCCGCCCGTCCATGCGTACGTCTCTGCGTGCGTCCACACGTCCATCTCTGCGTTCATCCCCGCGTTCGTCCAAGCATCCGCTCCTGCGTCCATTCATGCGTCCATCCATCCGTGCAGCCATCCGTGCGTCCATCCATGCATTTGTCTGTGTGTCCGTTCGTCCACCTGTTCAACACTCCAGGTACCACCATTTCACATCTTTTCATCATATATTTCCCATATAGAAGCACCTCCATCCAGCGGACATTCCAAGGACTAAACAAGAGGTGGCACACGCACACTTTCTTACGGCTTGCGCTTCGTGTCTACTTCCCACCTTAAACCACCTCGAGTTCATGTTATATACTAGTTCACTGTATTCATGGCACTTCGGTCCAACGCTCGCTAAATCTTTCTAAAACCAAAAAGGTTACGCCCAGCGAGTATAACGCCGCAACCCTTTCTTATCAGATAGTGCTCAATGTAATTGCCAATAGCTGCTAAGAGGGAATGAGAGACAGAAGAATTTTGCTTTTAGTTAACGCGCACGCTGCGCATTTTTCATTGTTACACAACGCACAGAATAAATCTTCCACCGGCGCCACCTTGCAGATGAAAATGTAAAACTGGTTACCCACTACTACTACGACTACGAGGAATGAACGAGTGCTTCTATAAGGAGCTTCGCCCCTGAAATCTGTGAATGACCCCCCCCCCCTGGTCCCCTTCTTTGTTCATATAGCCTTACTGTTTTTTTAAGTTTATTCATCTCGATGGTCATGAATGTCCTGTCTTTGTTGTACAATTTTTGCATTGTACATAACTGCATACGCAAATAAATTCTTTTTGCTGTATATAACAGCGCGCATTGTACATACACATTGATCACCATTGCCTATTTTAGGGGCGAAGCTCCTTAGGGCATGGGCTGTGCGTCCCCTGTAGCCTGTATGTAGCCACCTCTAGTTTAGTTCTTGCAGTGTTCACTAGATGGCGGTACCGTCTCCTGTATGTAGCCACCTCTCGTTTAGTTCTTGTAGTGTTTACTAGATTGTGGTACTTGTAGCTGATGATGAAAAGATGCAAGATGTTAAAACTAGAAAGCGGTACTTGTAGTTGATGAAAGACGCGAGATCTTATAAAATAGGAATGATGTCACATATGGCGCGTGTCATTGATTGAAGGCAATCGTTCGATTTAGTGCGGCGACGTACGCTAGGGGGAGCGATGTAATAAAATCGAGTGGGCAAAATGTACAGAGGATTCATGGTTTACCAGGTTTACCTCCGGAGCTTCGCCCACTCATCATCATTCACTTCGTGGATATGGCGGAATTTTTTCTGTGTTTACATAAGCTATGTAAGACATATCCAGAAATAAAATTCTTTTAAACCTAAATCCAGCACAACGTTACGAGCCGGACGCTAATTATGCCGTATATGACTTTCATGTAATTATTATCACGTTTGCACCTGGTATTTGCGTTCATCGTTCGTTCACGTCACGTAATACCGAAATTTGGTATATGTGTAGCTAGCGGAACGACAGCGACTGCATCATGAGAGTGCAATTTAACGCTGTCGTTACATGACTTGCATCTCATGATAATCATGTTTTCACAATTCATTTATCTTAATCAATCATTTACGTCACGTAGTACCAAATTTGGTATATCTGATGCTAGCAAAACGACAGCGAGCGCATACTGAGTATGGCATGTAAGAATGTTTCTACATGACACGAGTGTCATGATTTCCACGTGGAAGCCTGTCACTTGCGTTCGCAATGCCATCATATTGTACCATGCCAGTTTCCAAATATACCATGTGAACGAAACCACCAAAAAAGCAGCAAGACCACAGCATGTAAATCATGTCATTCATGCAATACATATAACAATTTTCATTTATGATAAGCCACTTTTGCTTGTCATACAGTGATATTACTCCATACCAAGTTTGGTATGGATTTCATTATCCAAATGGCCAGGAGAGCTAAAATAGGCGGAAAGACAGATAGATAATTGAAGCATATAGTCAAACTCGCCAAGGTTCGCTAAAAATTATTCGCATTTATAAAACGCCTGCTGCTGACGTGAAGAAGAACGATTCTCTTAATCCCGGCTGGTAATTGCGTCTCTAAGCCAAACGCACTGCCACTCGCCAGAGAAGAAGCCGGAATAGGAACCGTGTACACACATCTGCTGTTGAAAACAGACAAGCCGTTGAAGTATGCTGATAAGATGCCGATTGAGCTACGAGTTCAATGTGGGAACACCGCTGAGTGCTTTCATTTGCAGGTTTGTGCTCTGAAAGAAACAGCCGAGCGCATTCAGGATGCTCAATTTCAATCCAGCCAAACGTGACACGGCGCAATAAACAGGTGCTGTTGGTCACGTGGTATTTCACGTGATTCCATCGCATACTGTTCCTTGGCTGCTCTACGCGTTTACCACTACGTACAGTCGTGTTAATATGAGTTGCCACAAGATGACTGTGGTTAAGGTGACGCCGAACCTGGACAATGCAACCGATAAAAGCTAAATTGGTTCAGAACGTACTGTGAACTGGGAGAGCTAATACTGGCGTTCTTTCGGGATTGTAGTTGTTTTTAAACGTGCAAAGCTCCGTGTGGCATTGTGTCGTCTTCTACGCTGTTTATTTTACAGTTTAAGAGTTTACGTCATTGTGTTCTTTTATGTATACACTGATCCGCAGTGCTAGTTCAATTTTCAGCCCCAACAGTGCGTTGCTTATCACACTCGGTGTGACTGCAGAACGCGACGACGCCTGCCCGCCTTGCAGAGGACCTCCACGCCATCTCACACATTTTGGGATGGTGAAGATATAGCGGTTTCGGCAAGAATGACTGGGCCATCACAACATCACACATCACTAGATTTTGTGACATAATTTTTAAGTTATCGGATGAAACCATCAATTGGCTGAAAGCGGGCCAATCACTGATGATGTTTAAAACCAATGAGGTGCTAAAAGTTTGCAATGCCTGAAGTCCTAAAGGCAATGCTGAGCCTTATTAGGTTAAACGAGCTTTCAAGGGAGGTGGATAGTGACACATTAATTTTCGGTGAGAGTGGCACTGGCATTGATGACACCGAACTCTACAACGTCAGCAGTGATGAATCAGGGGACGACAACTTCGAGCTCGTCAGAAAGCACAAAGGAAAGAGACGATTTCTGAGCACGTCATCCAATTCTAGTGATCCCACCATGCGATCTTCGCAGAATACCGAGGTATTAACCATCCTTTTCATGCCAGTTCTCGCTAGTGACACCATGAGGCGCCTTAACCGGCAAGCCGTGTCTGTACAGCTAGAAGCACTGGTGCGGAATGAACTACAGGAAGTAAGAGAGAATAGTCGCAAGAACATCCTAGCGATTGATGTCAATCATGTGACTGCGCTTGACAGATTGAGTGAAGTAACGGAACTTAATGAGAATAAAGTCCGCTTTCATATACCACTGGGCAAAGAAGTGAGCACTGGGGTGATATATGACGTTGCCGAAGCCATTAACAACGCGGGCCTACCAGTCTTGATTAGGCCGGCTTCGGAAGATGCCATTATTATGAGTATATGTCGTGTCAGGACATCATGATGCGTAAGAACTACATTTAAGGG
This sequence comes from Rhipicephalus annulatus, assembly GCA_013436015.1. NCBI lineage: Eukaryota > Metazoa > Arthropoda > Arachnida > Ixodida > Ixodidae > Rhipicephalus > Rhipicephalus annulatus. The sequence goes on from WOVY01010335.1 coordinate 241,630, forward strand.
TGAATCACTTCCATCACGTGTAAAAGTGGGCCACTTCCGACACGCAGTTCGCCCTTTTATACCGAAACCACTTCAGTGCTGGAAGTGCATGAAATTCCCGTAAATGGTTTGCGCACGAACTCTGCTATCTGTTCCCGATGCACTGGGCACCACAATAAGGACACATACCAGGCCTCGACTCTGAAGTGCTGAAACTGCAACGGGCCACATGATGCCTTTTTGAAGGACTGCCCAAACAATACTGATGAAAAGGGCCAGAGAGGACATCTCATGCCGAGAAGCAGCTGCACCCATTACGCGACGATGGTCCCGTCGGTGGCGCTGCACCAAAGCCACCAAAACCTCGTCGCTTCACGAAGCACGTCAAAAACAACCTTCACCCCACCTCGGCCCCTCCGACCAAGTGCTGTCGGTTCCAAGAACAAAGGCGATTCTGCTAGCAGTGGAGCTGACGCTTCATTCTTATTACCCAGTCAGAACGCAGCCGTTTTAAAGGAAAATGATGTCTCTACCAAGAATGCAGGTCACGCTTGGCCCGAACTCCCAAAGATAAATGCGCCTGATGAGAGGTCAGACTTCGACAGTAAGGGACACTTCATCGGTATCTCAATACTTGATGGACGAAGAACAACTTATCGGCATGGTTAGCACTCTGGTCCGTGCTATGCGCGTGCTGCTGAGCAAGATACAGATACCGGCAGCTCAAAGCGTGTTGGAACGGCTTGACTGCATCACTCCTCTTCTCGCAAGCTTTCAGAAGCCTGCTGCTTGAGAACGCAAGTGGCACCATCATGGCTTCACCATCGGCAAGATTTTGGGTGCATGGAACCGCGCATACAAGTTAATGCAACGAATGGGCTCAATTGAATCAGACACAGATGTGACCCATCATCTGGGATGTTCAGCACATAGTTGCCGTTTCGTTGACAGCATGAGTGACATTTTTCTCATTCTCTCTCTCTCTCCCAGTTTTATTCTCATTACCCTCTCCCCAGTGCAAGGTACCCTACCAGGCTCAGCCATGGTTAACCTCCCTGCCTTTCTTTCGTCCTTATTCTCTCTCTCTCTCTCAGCGATGTACATCTGAAACAGCCACTGTCGAAATAGGCCAAACGCATAAATCTGATTCATTTGCTGCTTTTACTAGCAAGCAATCTCTCTGAAATAGCGGGGACATATCGGTTTTGTCCAGAAAATGAAATTAATCATATGTATATTTTTTTCTGTGGAGCAATGTGGCTGGCCGGATCACCATGAAGATTATTCTGTCGAATGCGAAAGCGTTTTTATTGCTCCAGCACTTGTACTAAGATCCAAAATGAAAGGCTTTCAAGTCCCAACGTAAAACAACACGTGTAATATATCTTCGCTGCAATATACCTTACAAAGTAAAATTCACTGAATATTCACGAAATGATTAGTGGGGTGAAGCGTCCTTCAGAGTCCTTCCTTGCTTCCGTGCGTCCGTGCATGAGTCCGTCCGTGAGTCAGCAACTAGGGCGCCTTTTTTTGAGGCTACTGCACTTCTGTTTCATAAAGAAATAAAGCACCTGCTGCTGACACGAATTTTTACAATCTGAAGCTGGCTCTTAAGGTATGGTACGGCAAGTGGTATATGCCACTTCTAACGTAATATTTCAGAAGTGGCCGCAAGTACTGACATAAAACTTCACATGCCCACGTAGAATGACACTAGGTATCACGTGATACTTTTTCAGGGGCGAAGGCCCTTACGCAGGGGGTCGTATGTCTGCTGTCATTGTAGTCATCGTAGTAACGAGTTGCTTTGCATTGCATATTAATGAAAACGGTGTCACAGCGTATCAACAGAGTGAATGGTGATGAGTGGGGCGAAGCGTCCTTCAGTTCGTTCGTGCTCTTCCTTGCAGCCGCTCGTGCGTCTGTACATGCGTCCGTCCGACCATTCGTTCGTCCGCGCGTCCGTCCGTCCATTTGTCCGTGCTTGCGTCCGCCCGCACATCGATCCGCCCACTTGTCCATGTGTCCGGTCATCAACCCATCCATCCGCTTCGCCGCACTCGTCATCATACACCGCGTGGGTATGCTGCGACTTCGTTATGCCTACGTAGCCTATCCTTCCTACGGCCCATTTCCAAATTTTAGAGTGGGTTTACTTATTTAAAGTACCTTTTCTCTGCAGCCACCGAAGGGAATGTAATGATATTAAGTCATGTTATTGTAGATACACGTAGGTTATACCTGAACTAAACAAAATGCGACTTGCTTCAAGGTTTCACAGTAAAAAAAAGATAATTGCATTCGCAAAGCCACAGTGGTTGGGTACTGCTGTGTAATACATTTCAGCTTTACTTTTTAATAAACCAGATTTTTTTTAGTTCAGATTGTTTCCAACTTCTGCTAGCTCACGCATTTCAATTTTTGTGAGAATTGATTCCGCACTTTCCGAGAAAAAGTACATTGAAGATCAAAAGCCTCTAAAAACGCAATTAGAGAAAAACGAAGTTTCATGCACGCGTTCTTCTCACACCAGAGGACGTGCGGCACACTTTGGCGCGGAATATACTTTTTCACAAGATATTTATACTTTTACGTCTCATATTTTACGTCTCATACTTTTCACAAGATATTCAATCATCCAATTTTGAAAGCTCAGTTCATTACCATTCCTGCCCATTACTCCGCTCGTTTAGATCATCAACATAAGGTACACGTCATTAGCTGCCGCACTAACACTTTTCATCATTCCTTCGTCCTACGCACATCCAACGACTGGAACCACCTTCCCTCAGACATGGTTTCCATTTCAAGTCACGACTTCTTCTCATCTACAGTACAGAATTACTTACGTGATGACACGTGAAGTGCATATTGTACATATATATTTTTGTACTCTGTTTGCCCCATTCTGATGGTACTTACACGTACATTCATTGTACTGCCTAACATCGAATTTTCATGTTTTGTAATTTTTATTATTTTGATGTTACTATGTTTGCTCTTGGTTATAGTTTTTTTTTCTGTACCCCACTCCCCTCTGTAAAGCTATGTGCGATTGAGGGTAAAATAAATGAAATGAAATGAAATAAACCACTTGAAGCGGCCCCTCATTTTAGGTTTGTCCCTCACAGTGCAGTGGATTTTTCGCAGTCGAAATTCAGTATTCGACTTCTTGAGGGGTTTACCCTACAATGACCCTTTGAAGGGGACATGACACCCAATTTTAGATGATAATCTGTGTTGAAGAGTTAATTCTTGAACATTTAGAAATAAACTGGCAAAGCTCTAGTGCATTTGGTGGAGCGCTTCGTTTGCAATTGGTACTTTTAAATGCGAAGCATTTCTTAGCGAACTTCGGCTAGTCTGAGCGTATCTATCTATCTATCTATCTATCTATCTATCTATCTATCTATCTATCTATCTATCTATCTATCTATCTATCTATCTATCTATCTATCTATCTATCTATCTATCTATCTATCTATCTATCTATCTATCTATCTATCTATCTATCTATCTAGCCGCCTTAGACTTTTATCTCTCCTGGCCGTTTCGATAATGAAATCAACACCAAACTTGGTATGGTGTAACATGACTGTATGAAAAACATATATCACTAGTTATAACATGAAAAGCATTATATGTATGTCATGAATTTCATGATTTACAGTTCGTAGTCTTCAGCTCCTGTGGTGGTTTTGTTCATATGGCATGTTGCAAAACTGATATGATATGATGTGATTGCATGGTGAACACAAGCGACCTACCCCAACTTGAAAATCATGGCATGCGTGTCATGTAACAACATGACTACATGCCATGCTCGTGATGCCTCGCGGCCATTTCGCTAGCGTCACAAATACCAAACTCGGTATTACGGTGCCTACATGGATGACGAAGGTATGTGACTGGTGCAGACATGATAATCATCACATGCGTGTCATGTAACAACATGACTACATGTCACGTTCATGATGCGCTGGCGGTCGATTCGCTAGCTTCACTTATACCGAATTCTGTATCACGGGACGTGAATGGATGACGAATGTATGATACTGGTGCAAACATGATAACCATGAGATGCGAGTCATGTAACAACATGATTGATTGATATGTGAGGTTTAACGTTCCAAAATCACCATATGATTATGAGAGACGCCGTAGTTGAGGGCTCCGGAAATTTCGACCACCTGGGGTTCTTTAACGTGCACCCAAATCTGAGCACACGGGCCTACAACATTTGCGCCTCCATCGGAAATGCTTCATGTAACAACATGACTACATGCTTCGCTCATCATGCGCTCGCGGCCGTATCGCTAGTTTCACATGTACCAAACTCGGCATAACGTGACGCGAACGAATGACATAGGTAAGTGATACATCCAAATATAATGGCGACATGCGTGTCATGTAACAACATGACTACATGCCACACTCATGATGCGCTCGCGGCCGTTTCTCTAGCTTCACATATGCCAAATTCGGTATTACGTGAGTTCAATGAATGACGAAGGTGTTTGACTGGTGCAAACGTTATAATTATGAGATGCGTGTCATGTGAGAACATGACTACACGCCACAGTCGGTGTTCATTTTGTCACGTCACGCCGGCGTCGCTACGCCAGGCGCCGGTTCTTTCATATACTCACAGGCGTGCGCCGCGCTGCGTTGCTTTGACGCATGCGCGTTTAAGCGCGTCTGGCGTCCCTCCGTCACGAAAATGGGGAAACGCAGTGTTGTCGGGGTAACGGATTGGCGCAAAATGCAGCACGTCCCCTTTCGCGCTAGTTGCCTTCGGGCCGCGCCAAAGGACGCTAATCGCGCCGACGGCACCTGGCGTCAGACTATAGAGTGCTCGCGTTTGCTAACGTAGCGTCACTGTGCTCAGCGTGCACGCGCATCAATGCTACATTGGAGTATATTGAGCCCTTAATGATGTGCTCACGGCCATTTTGCAAGCTCGACATACACCAAATTTGGTGTTACGTGACGGGAATGAATGACGAAAGTATATGACTGGTGGAAACATAATAATCCTGACACACGGGTCATGTAAAAACATGACAACATACCACGTTTAGAGCAAGATCATGGCCGTTTCGCTAGCTCCCCGTACACTAAATTTTGTATTAAGGGAGGGGAATAGATGATGAAGATAAACGACTCATCCAAACATGATAATCATGACACATTTACCTCCAGCTCGTAATGTCGTGCTGACTTTAGGCGTAGATAGCAAGCTTCCTCATTTGTGCTTCGCATTTCATCGATTCCCACTGTACGTGGGATGTGCCAATTTTTCTAACAATCACACGATCGACCTGAAAGTCAGGAAACACTGGAGCACCCGCGAGCCGTGAAGTAACAAGCAGTCGGCTGTGCGAGCGTCTGCAGCCCGGTGAACGATATTGTTTCAACACAGGCTGCGATGGAATAGAGATGAGTAAGCATTCTTTTGTTTGGAACGGAAGTAGAATTATTCGCAGAGATTGAAACAGGGGTGAAAATTGACGCCACCACTCCTTGCACACATATCGTCACAGGCACCATGGCAAAATGACGGTCACCGGCTGTCAATGGGACTTAGAGGCGGTGACTTCTAGGGCACTTTTAGCCCCGATATCTTCTTTTACAGCCCCCTTTTCTTACTTGTATGGGCATAAAAGACCCTCTATTTCGAGGTATCGACACGCTTGAAGCATAGCCTTGACAATTATGTGCCGGTAGAATTCCTGCCAGCGCACAATATCAGAAGGCATGCTTTATTTACGTCGTCACTGAATGGTTCGCTACCCGGGAACTCGTAAGTTCAGTTGCGAGGTGCTGGCATGTTTCTTACTGTTTTTGTTTTGTTCTTTTTTGTTAGTCCTTCTGTTATCATCGTCATGTCCTTGACAGAAATTGATTACTAAAGTCGTCGTAGGCGCTGGCAGAATAATTTTGTGTTAAAAAAAGAAATGATACAATTAAGATACACTTAGCCATTCGGACGTGTTAGGGAAATAATAATAAACCACTTTACTGATTGCGCCTTTATTTTTAAATGCGAAGCATTTCTTAGCGAACTTCGGTGATTTTGAGCGTACCTATCTATCCGCCCACGTTCAGAAGCTCTCGTTGTCATTCCTTTAACATGGGGTCAACCAAAGGTAGCATGGGAGGATAAGATGGTTTGACGATATTACGCGCTGGTCACGACAAGAATAATGTCACCATCCCGTCGCGTACGTCGTCAAAGACTTCCCGCCAGATGGTGGCGCATACCCATGGGCGGGTATGTGCCGCTGGTATGCGGGTATGTCCCACAGTTAATGGACACTTAGTATCTACCCAGGAACAATGAGAACACACATGGACATTTTTAACGAGCGAGTGTTAAGAAATACCCGACATCAGTAGCGCCGACCGAGCAATGCAAAGAATAAATGTCGGAGTCCTAGTTGGAATCGAACCCAAGCATTCTGTGTGGCAATAAAACATTTTACCACAGAGCTACGCCAGGTCTTGGAACTACTTTACCAATAGACGCTAATCTTCGTGCAACGTCAATAGTGATTGCAGTGATGACTACCCAATTTTATAAACATTGCATATGTACACCTTGCATGCAACCATCACATCAGGTCAACGTCAATTGTGGTTAGCTGCCATGCGCTGAAGTTGATTTATGTGGCAGTGTTAAGCGCCAGAATCCTCGCGAGCATCATCGCTTTATATCAACTTCTGGTGTTGCTGATACGTATGTTCTAGTTGACAACGTTGCGCAAGTCAAAGAACTAGTTATATAAACATCTGCAGCTCTGCAACTTATGTGTGTGCGTGCGACATTTGTAGATATATTAGGGTTATTTTATGACGTGTAGCTAAAAAAAACTAACAGGCTCATTTTCCTTCCGCACGCTTTGCATGACGTCCATTCCCAGGTACGCGGGATCTGCCGATTTTTTTACTCAAGCGAACGTAGCAACGACTCAGCCCGCCTGCTACCGTCATAATTTTTGTGACTCACACGACCGTGAAACGTAGAGATGTGAGGCTTTCAACTTAAAATGGCGACCTTTTAGAGTGGGGCCTGCACTATACCAAGGTACTCCACTGTGCCCCTTACAGAACTGCAATAACGGTGAGAATAGCTAAAAAAATTGGAGGCGTAGGTCTGTATGTATGTAGTAGTACGTAGCCACCGGTGGCGCATACTCGCTCTAGAGCGGGTATATGCCACAGGGAATGCTAGATGGGAGATGGTGGTACTTGGAGTGTTCACTAGATGGACGGATGGATGGACGTATGAATAGACCCACAGACTAGCAGACGGACGGACGGATGAATAGACGCGTGTATTTACAGACAGATGGATGCACGGAGAGACAGACAGATGGATGGACGGACTCACCAACGGATGCACGGACAGATGGATGGACGCATGGATGGACGCACGAATGGTTGCGCGGACGGAAGGATGCTAAAACGAACGGACGGATGGAAGCACGGATGGGCTGACGAACGCTTCGCCCCACACATCATGATTCAATCTGTCAATATGCTGTGATTTTTTATAATGTTTGGCGACGTAAGAGGCGGGATGCTGACATTTATGTTATGACCAACCAGTTCTATTGGTCAAACAATTTTACCGCCTCATACTATTTTGGTTTATCCTATGTTATGGGGCTAAATATGAGAGTACCGAGACGTAGGCGGCTAGAGAGATAGATAGATAGATAGATAGGTAGATAGATAGATAGATAGAAATTTAGAAGCATGATTAGAACAATAGTCAGTGATTATGGCTCCATCCAAGTAAGCCTAGAAAGATTGGTAAGTAGTGTATTACTGTGGGGCCTGATTCATGGAAAAAGATATGTTAGAACTGTCATCTCTTCGTGATAACGTACTCACACAAATGTAGCTAATAACTCTTATTATCCCTGCCAAGCCCATGGCCAGAATTTCGCTGGGGAAGGGGAGGAGGCACTTATTGAAGACTTAAAAAACCCGCGCTCAGTGAAACACCACATTTGATCTAATTTTGATGGGGGTGTCTCTTAGGCACCCACCCCCATCCTTCTGGCTGCGAAACTGACCAGTACGTAACTTCAGTGCGTAACTTCATTACGCACTCAGTACGTAACTTCAATACGTAGCTGAAAAGGGTCTGGAAGTGAAAGTTGTCTCCAAAGGAAAAGCTGAACAATTTTTTTGTCATTGATACAAAGATCTTGAACAATAACAGCCCGCTAGGCATGTTGGAAAATTTTCATGATGCGAAAACGCCTCTTTTACGCAGGTAAAAAAAACACGAAATGAAGCGTTCCATCCCGTGCTTTCTTTCTAAGTCTTCATACAAGTTGTGCTTTTTTGTAATGAAACAAATACCGCAACATTATTGCGACGCATGTTTTGTAGAATGCATACGCTTTTTATCCTGGTCCACAACAATTATTTTATAAATCTTACTCACAACGGCACCCTATTATAGCTTCGATATCTGTTCTCCATAGTACACCCTATGCAATGAAGGATCCAGAAAAATGGAGATATATTCTCCTCTAGGTGATAAAAAACGATGAAAACTTTGTAATTTCCAAAGCCTCTGACCATTGGTATTGCTATGTCTCCCCAAGATCGAAGATCCTTAGGCTTGCATGATATGCGTTGACGCCATAGTTGTCATAGTTTACTGTTGGACCGAAACACAGGTGTTGCATTTACCGTGCACAATGCATTCATAGTGCGCATATCGTTTAAATATAGGGAGTATTTGTCCGTACGCTCATACGTCCGTGTGTGCATTAATCCCTTCAATCATCGTCGGTTCGGGTATGACCCTTTATACTAGTCAGCAACTTCAACCTACACATTATAGGTCTTGGACTTTGCTTCTTCTATCATCACCATTTGCTTTGTGAATTGACTGTTTTTTTAGTATCACCATTTTACAGGTGTCTGGGGAACTAATGAATAAATATCGTGTAGAGAAAAAGCTAATATAGCATGCAGAGTTATGTCCGTGACAATTCAACATGGCATCATGACATTGGCTAACTAGACCCACGTTTACGAGAATACCAAACAGGATTCCGTTACAAGCCCTCATGGACACAAAAGATTGTTTACTTAGTACTCTTACTATGGGAGAGCAAGAACTTGACCCGTGGGCCTCACATTTCATGAGACTGAGTGGATTAAAATGGCACCGTTAACGATCAGTGCGCCTGAAGAGCACGATAAAATAACACTCGCAAAGCACCAAGTACGGACTAAGGGCCACATTTAGGTGACCACGCAAAGCCATGGAGAAAGATAAACGTTAAGAGCGAGCACTTTCACGGACCCCGGTGGCCCAATCGACCCTAGCGCACCTGGTGGTTGGTGATAGCAACTGACTTGCGCTTCCTGTTTCGGATTCACTGGTGCAAAACTCGGAATAATGCGCGCAACTGACGTAAGGCTATGGCGAAAGATCATGATTTCAAACCACTTTTCTCATTCCACACGGCCAGGCTTTTGTTTGTAGCCTTAATTTAGTGATCCCCTGTTTTGTATAGCTCAAAATTGTTCATGCGAATTGAAGTCATGACGCAATCTTTATTTCGACTAAGTTTCAAGAGAAAGAGTGTATCCAGGACACCCTCAAGTTGATTGTATCAGCTTTTTTCTCTGGTCTCCTACAACATTTTGTTGCAAATGAATAAATGAATAAAAAATAAGTCCTCAATCAGGCAAAATAGATGAGATATAAGATTTGTATTGTCTTATGCGCCGCTATGCTCTGCAGTCACATATGCTTTGCCTCATAGCATTATTGCATCCTACGAACTGAAATCACCGTGCTTTAGGTGTTTCCGACTGCACAATTCGAGAAAACAGCAAGTAGCTGAAAAGTGTGAAATCTGGATGGGCTCTGTGCATGATGCTGAAGTTATTCGTGTTTCTTTCAGCAACGAAGGTGTTCTTGTTCGAGGCTTTTATGTTTGGAATCCGTGGTATTAGGCTTGCGGGCATCATAAGCGGGTATACACTTCAGGTAAGCTTTTCTACTTGCCACTGCTTGCCAAAAAAAAAGGCTGCAGTAAGAACGACAAACCAGTAGGTGCCACAGAAGGTGGTGTGGCTCATTAGAAAATAATCGTTGTCTTAAACGCGTATGTGCCACAGAAATGTGATCAAATTACACCACACACAACTTTCACTAAAAAAGACTAGAGCAGCACTTAGGCGAACAACTGACATGCATGTTGCGACAGTCACACCACTGTCACGTGACGCTATGTGGTTAAGAAAGGTACTAGCCACAAAGCTTCAAGATGTTATAAGACCCAAATTTCATTCAACTACTTTTATGCGTATGCGACTGCTGTAACAGCTCGTGTAGTTGTTAAAGATGCAAAACTTAAAGTATAACAGCCCGACATGGTGGCACTAAAACCCGTACATAAAATGGTCTATAACGTCGGCTGATGGGGTCAGCTTGTAATTTCAGTAATTATTCCTAACACACCCTCAAACGACCTCTAGTTAAAATGTGAGACAGTAAATTCCTCCTCGCCCTCACTACCCTTCTTAGAAGCGCTATCTACTACCCGCCAGTTACTAGTTCATAAAACACGTGAAATCATGATTTCCAGTCACAATTTGGCGCTTTTTGTCGAGACGCTGCACTCTCTGCTTACGCAGTCACAAACGCCGAAAATGAAGGAAACTCAGCTTATAGCGCACGATAGCCTCAGATCCAAAGCCAGAACGGGCAAGCAACTGAATGGGAAAGCCGGGTAGACGAAAATTCCCATGATGTACTTCTCGTATATCGACCAGTGGAGAGCTTCATTTCGCCCCGCCGTGGTGGTCTAGTGGCTAAGGTACTCGGCTGCTGACCCGCAGGTCGCGGGTTCAAATCCCCGCTGCGGCGGCTGCATTTCCGATGGAGGCGGAAATGTTGTAGGCGCGTGTGCTCAGATTTGGGTGCACGTTAAAGAACCCCAGGCGGTCTAAATTTCCGGAGCCCTCCACTACGGCGTCTCTCATAATCATATAGTGGTTTTGGGACGTTAAACCCCACATATCAATGATCAGAGCTTCATTTATACCTGACGTCACGTGAACAAACCACTGGCGTCACGAATCGTGCCGCGAAAAATGGAAACCGTCGGGAGAGAACAGCGCGGTTGTTCGTATTTTCAAAGGTGATTTAGAGACCCTTTGAGAATACCGCTTAGGAGGATTACTTAAGGAGTGGGTTCCCAATAAAAATCATGGTGCAAGCTTTTTTCCGCAGTCTATTGTGTTGTAATTGCTTCCTCGAATACAGACGGTCTTGAGTTAGAAGCGATATCTTGCGCCAGCTCGTCAGTCCTTGGCTGCTCGAAGAAAAAATAAAGAACACGTGAAGGTGGCAGTACGCGCACGGAGATGGACAATGCTTTAGTGGTGATCGCTGCATTAGGATACGCCTGATGGTGACAGAATGTGCTGTGCATGATTAAGTGTGCTGTGCTAAAACTTGTGGAATAATGCTGAAATGTCAATAAAATGTCATTTTGAATTGCTTTGAAAGCCACATTCTGCTTTCAATGATGTTATAATTAAACAGGTGGAGTGAGAACGAAACCAGTGGCACGGCACTGAAAGGCCTCGAGTGCGTTTGTAAGGAAAAATTCACGATTATTTGAGATGGCTGACGCGTACAATAGTCTTGGTTGTATTAGTTTCTTGTCAGCTGGTACTTTGACGTGCTGAGGAGCACTTTGTAAGTGACGCCTTAAAAACGCAAACCCTTTATTAGCTGATGAAATTACACTTGTCACTCGCGCAACGGATTAAGATGATTTGATGTCATCATAACTACTTACCCATCATGGTGGTCTAGCTGCTAGCGCACTCGGCTGCTGACCAACATGTCGCAAGATCGAATCCCGGCCGCGGCGGCTGCTTTGTCGACGAGGTGAAGAAGCTTGAGGCCTATGTGCTCAGATTTGGGCGCATGTTGAAGAACTCCAGGTGGTCGAAATTATTGGAGCGCTACACTACGGCGTCTCTGATAATTATATGGAGGGTTAGGGACGTGAGACCTTAACGTTAAATATAATAATAATCAAACTAAGTACTCAAAATGGCTCACCGTCTCTCATTCCCACGTACTATTCGTATCAAAACTTCAACGGTTAAGAACGGTAAGTGAAAAGAACTGTTTTGTATTTACTAAAAATTAAAACCATTAGCGCGCGTAGACATTATTTTTAAGCGTTGTAAATCTCTTATTGAAGAGCAACGTGGGCAGTATTGTAAACAGACTGAGCATAAATAATGAAATTTTTGGCAAATATATAGATTTTGTTAAACACGTGTAGGTGATAGGGTCGGGTATAAGGGGACGCAGAACAAAACATGACATTTGGACTTCACCGGTCTCTGTAGCTGATACAAAATGTACTTTCATTTGGCTCTCTTTCTCAGCGATGAGTACTGGTACGTGTCTAATGTTTCATGTGTGAAAGTTAGTGAATGCTGGCAGCGTTCAGTAGGAGAAATTAGGCGGCTAGTGTCTGTTTGTTCGTGAACCATCAAAAAGAAGTGAAATCTTGCTCAGCCATAATTGCCAATGCATGCATGAAGCTACTCTGGCGTCAGTAGACTGAGGTAGATGTTTTTTTTACTGTATGATTCTAGCTACTTACCAACACAAGTGTAGTTCATTTGGTGCCCCAGCACCACAGAGGGCTTTTTTTTTAATTCGCGCACGTCAGAGATGCAAAACGCTACAAAAGGTCATGAAGGTTCCTCACTTACTAGAAGGACACTGAAACACTTGAAAAAACAAGGTTATGGCGTCATGATACGTATTTCCGCGCGGCGAACTCGGAAATTAGGTGCAGTGTGAAATTGGAAATTAAATACATTGTGAAACTAAGGCAAATTAAGGCAACTAAGGCAAAGGCAACTTTATTTTGCCGAAAACAAGCAACATGCGCTGTGAATGCCATCGCGAGTCTCACCACCGCTTGTGATTGGTCGAACCTCCATGACATCAAGCTCAGCGCACTGAGGACAGCTGACTGCGCTGGTCGGCACGTGATGCTGCGTTTATCTGTTGAAATCAGGTAGTTGCTGTTAGTACGGTGAACCGTGGAAGTCGTTATGAGTTCTGTATCTGTACATATTCGAGTGGGTCGCCACTGTAAGAGCGACCATCGAAGATGACGCCCACCCCAGTGATGCAGCACAAGAAAACGAGCCACGACCAGTCACCTTCACTTGCGTCGGAAAAATGGACTTGTATGTGTAAACCGCATGTCAGTGCTTGTTTTACTGTAGTAAGGTGATACAAAGTATGTGTTCAACCGAAAATATTAAATCTAATAAGAAACAGCGGCAACGGCACTCGCATTTAGCCTCTCGTATTGCCACTGTCTGCGCTACGCGTGGGCATCGCGCGGCAGCAGCAGCTGTTCGCAAATTTCTTTGCTCAGAGCTCAGCGTTATTGGTGCAGTCGGTATCGCCCTTCACAGCGGGCAAAATCATGCGATGAGTACGTGGGGTACAGCGAGAAAAAAATGCCAGCATATCCACGGGGTGGATGATGGAGAGTGGGGCGAAGCATCCGTCCGTGTATTCGTTCTTGCTTCCGTCCGTCCATGCGTCTATCCATGCGTCCACCCATGAGTTCGTGCGTCCGCACGTCCATCCATGCCTCCGTCCATGCGCTCGTCCATGCATCCACCCTGCGTCCGCCCATGAGTCCATCCGTTCGTGCAGCCATCCGTGCGTCCGTCCATGCATCTGTCTGTGTGTCCATTCGTCCATCTAGTCAACACTCCAAGTTCAACAATCTCGCATCTTTTCATTATATATTTCGCATATAGAGGCACCGCCATCCAGCAGACATTCCAAGGACTAAACGAGAGGTGGCACACGCACACTTTCTTACGGCTGGCGCTTCGTGTCTACTTCCCACCTTTAATCACCTCGAGTTCATGGTATATACTAGTTCACTGTATTCATGGCACTGCGACCCAACGCTCGCTAAACCTTTCTGAAACAAAGGAGGTTACGTCCAGCAAGTATAACGTAGCAACCTTTTCTTGTCATGTACTGCATAATTTACATGCAAATGACTGCTAATGGGGAATGAGAGACAGGAGAATTCGGCTTTTAGTTAACGCAAACGCTGCGATTTTTTTATTGTTCAACAACGCACAGGAAAAATCTCCCACCGGCACCCCCTTGGAGGTCAAAGCGTAAGACATATTACGTACAACGAGGGACGAACGGGTGCCGCTTTAAGGAGCTTCGCCCCTAAAAAACCTCGCAACTGCCACATTTTGCCGCATTGGTGACGTGTGCTTAGAGCTGCGCTGAAAGCTTGTGTATGGTTAGTTTGACTTATGCGTTGCAGTTCTGTTTACAATACTATAACTTCCCCTAAGTTCTGGCCAGTACTGCAGTGATGGTGTGTTGAAATGCACGCGGTATTAGCTGCGTTAGAAGCATGCGATTGTCGTACTGCATACTGATTGATATCTGTGTGCGCGTGTTTTCGCCATAGGTGCTATTATATACGCACTGCACCGAAATGGGGAAGAGGAGGATTCAAACAAAACAGGACGTTCCTGAATATTTAGCCTGAAATATCGATTTGCAGTCCCACATTTCTTTTTCTTTCTATGCAATGTGATAAAGATACTATACCCTTTATTTCAGTATACTGATATATAGCATGTGAGTATAAACCAATCTCAGCACTACTGCATGACGAGCTCCATTCAGCGCCATATAGAATGAAAGAGGCAGAACAATGTTGTGCAGGCCGAGCTTTTGGACAAGAAAGCTAGTGACATGAACACTGGTTTCCAGCTGTACGTTCGCTTACAATATGCGCAGTCGGAAGTGTTCACTGTTTTGAGATTTGTCACACATGCAATGATCGAAATCGAGAAGCCTCAAATAAAGGGCTTCTACGCAGGCAGCTTCGCTTTTTGCTTTATTTGGTGGCATTTGGTAGTGATAGAATGTTACGGTAGTGACTGAATACGGTCAGAATCATCATATGAGTGAATGTTGCATAAACGCATCGTTGTCTCAATTTTGAGCGAAAAATATTACCCCAGCCGGGACAGAAATAAAGTGCCCGTGTTACACGGTCCCTTTCGTTGGCAATCAAGACTGGTTACAATAAATATTCTTTAAAGGCGTGATTGCGAGCTTCCGGTTTTTTACTAGCTAGCGGACGCTGCTTGCGTCAGCCTTGCCAGCTGAGAGAGTGGGAGGGAGCGACAGTTTTATGGGCACAAGACGCGAGCATGTGCAGGGTTGGGGGGGGTACGGAGGGACAGCGTTTGTCACAGAACGAGCGCTCAAAATTGACGCGCCGCCCACTTCTTGCGATAACGCGCGGGAGAGACGCTGCGAGGTCAACAAAAAAAAAAGAAAAGAGAAAACAAGCATCCAAGGCTCCCCGGGAGCGCGACGCTCTCCCCTCGGAAACGTGGCTTCGCCGACGAACCTCCTCACCCCACATCGGCGGCCGAGCAAGCACTCAAAATTTCTACAAGGAAAGGGGCGTGTTATGCCGGGTTGAGTCATCTGTCGGGGACGGCCCTCGTATGGTTTCGACCCTCTCCCCAGCCTTCGCTGCGTATCGCGCCGACGAAATGACGAGAACCTTCTGGAATCTCGCGCGGAAGGTATTTAATCGAGCAGCCGAGATGAGAAATCAGGAGAAGACGGAAGTTAGCGCCAGAGCGCGTAGGGATTCCGCCGTGTAGTCGGCGCAGGTTTTGTCCGTAGAGACAAAGCAGGAGAAGATGATTTCCACCTGAGGGGTGACGACTCGAGCTACAGGCAAGAGTGTGTGTGTTTACCGCTATCGAGCGAAGACGCGTGGCAACAGCTGCGTGTGTGAAGCCGACGTGTTTCCGGCGAAGAAGTTTGAAGCTTGGAGAGTGGCCAATTGAAGACGCGAGGTTTCCTGGAAGAGAAACTTCGGCGAGGTTTCCTGGAAGAGAAACTTCAGGGGCAGCGGAACGACAACAACGCTAGAATTTGAGTGAGTGATTCTCGGAAAAGTATCATTCAGACTTTTGTTCCAAGGACTTTGGACTGAATAAGTTTTCTAACTCTTTAGTCTTTAAGTGTCTTGGTTGTTCAATGCATGCGACTGCATTGTAGTGCGTATTGTCATCTGTGTCCGTTGTTTCCAGTGTGGCTGATTGTACTGTGTAGTACGTTGTTTGATTGGTGACATATTGTAAGCAACTATTGTTGAGTGTGCATACTTGTGTATTGTTTTTTTGATGTGCCATTATTGAGAATATAATTTTGTTCGTTTATCAACTCTGGGCTCTGATTTGTTCTTTGGGCCACAGCCGGCGTCCGCCGGCGCGCCAAAAAGGACCACTTTTAAATTGTCCGCGCTTTCGTGGTGCGGTTCGGGGGGCCGATACTTCGGCCCTTGGAATTAGCCCGGCGATCGCCTCCCTAATTAACGGGACCTGTGTGACAATTAATCTGGCGTCCGCGACACAGGACCTTTTGGTGCACAGTGTGTCCAAAGTAGTGAGAAAGAGTCTCGAGTTGTTGATAGTGCTATCGGAACAATTTTGTGTGTTGTTCAGTGTTCTTGTTAACGAGTGCAGAAGAGTGTTCCGATTGACTGATTTAGGCAGATATTTTTTGCACGCGGCAAGGTTTTATTTGCGAGACACAATAGATCTCGAAAAGTTAGTCGCTCTTGGTGAGAAGATGGGTCTTTCTGGCGCCGAACTACAGAAATGGGTCACCCAGAAGGAAAAAGAAGAAAAGGAGGGGGCCAAAGAAGAAAAGGCAGCTGAGCTGGAAAAAGAAAGGTTGGCGGTCGAAAGAGCCAAAGCGGAAAAAGAAGCTGAGTTGGAACGAGAGAGGCTGGCAGCTGAGAGGGCCAAGGAAGAAAAAGCAGCTGAGTTGGAGAGAGAAAGGCTGGCGGCTGAAAGGGCGAAAGAAGAAAGAGAGCAACAATTGAAGTTGGAGTTGGAGAGAGAAAAACTGGCAGCTGAAAGGGCGAGACAAGAAAGAGAGGCAAAGGAGCGACAGCTGAAAGAAGAAAGAGAGGAAGGTGAACGGCAGCAGCAGCACGAAATGGAACTCGAGCGGCTCCGGTTGCAACAGCGAAGTGAAACTCCCGTCCAAGCTAGAGTTGAAAGCAGCGAACGGGAGGACCACGGCTTCCGTTTGAACCCAAGCAAGCTGCTCGTAGCGTTTGATGAAAGGAAGGACGACCTTGACGCGTACCTTCACAGATTTGAGACGATTGTGAGGAGCCAGAATTGGCCGGAACATCAATGGGCAACTGCTTTGAGTACTTGCTTAAGTGGTGAAGCGCTCATTGTGTACGGTAGGCTGACGCCGACCAATGCAGCCAACTATGCAAAGGTGAAAGCTGCTTTGCTGAAGCGATTTAGATTTACCGTGGAAGGATTCTGGGACAGATTTCGGACAGGAAAGCCAGCTGATGGTGAGACGGCTACGCAGTATGCCGCCCGACTTTGCCATTATTTCGACAGATGGATTGAACTTTCAGGGACAGCGCAGGAGTACGATGAACTTGGAGAGCTCCTAATTAGAGAGCAGTTTCTCACTAGTTGCCACCCAAGCCTGTCGCTGTACTTGAAAGAGAGGAAGGCTGACTCACTTGAAGGAATGCTTGAATTGGCTGGTCAATTCTTGGAAGCGCAAGGTGGAACTAATTTGGCCAAGGTCAAGAAGGAGTGCCCCGAAGATTCGAAAAATTCGGCTCCCGAAAAAAAAGAAGCGTGCACCAGAGAGCATTCCGTGATGTTTTCTGTGTAACCGAGTGGGTCATCGCGCGAAAAACTGTCGAACGATCTTTACGAGCCCTACGGTAATAAAATGTTTTAAGTGTGGTCAGACTGGGCACAAAGCAGACGCATGTCGAAACGGAGCGAGTCAAACTCACCAGGTGTCCTGTGTGCTAGCAGCACCGAAATCCGATGATAAGGCCGTCACAGATGGATTCGTAGAGTTGAAAAATGGGGAGAAAATTCCTATTGTGGGTGCTGTAATGGCAAAACAGCCAACCGGTGTTACGGAGGGAGTGCCAACGCTGCCTGGAAAAGTTGCGGGCAAAAAGGTTAGGGTGTTAAGAGACACCGGTAGCTCCACGGTTATCGTGCGGAGAAATTTCGTACGGGAAAGTGAGTTAACAGGCAAAACGAAACCGGTTTGCCTAATTGACCGTACGGTTCGGATGCTTCCCGAAGCAGAAATTGAGGTTGAAACCCCGTACTTCAGCGGGAAGGTTACTGCTTTATGCATGACGACCCCCCTGTACGACCTTGTCATCGGAAACATCGACGGGGCGCGAGGGCCGAATGATCCAGAACGTTTGGGGGAAGACCCGAAGATAGAGCCCTCGCCAACCCAGCGGCCGCGAGATACAGGGGAGGAGCATCCCGTGACGAATCCCACTCGAGCCCAAGGTGAAGCCGAGGTGCAAGAGACAATTAATGATAAGGTGGTCGTGTTGAATGAGTTCACGTATCGAGCAACTGAACTTATGTCGGCACGACCTCAACCGATCGACAGTGTAAAGGTGACGGAGTTGGCAAGCCAGGCCAAATGTCGGGACGTGAACAAGCGGGTGAATAACCGGGCAGGATCAGTTGAGCGTCATGACCCGTTAGCAGTGTCGGAAGTGACAACGATGGCTGAGACGCCGCCTCAGATACCGTCGTTTGAAGGGGCTCGCCGGAACAAAACGAGCAAGAACAATAGGAAAAGATCGAGCGAGCACCTCAAGAAAGGACGCAAGCGCAGCTCGAAATACACAGGATCAGTGCTGGGGTCGAACCGGAATGTGTTTGACAGTGCTATATGTTAAGTTAATATGGTTGTTGTCCTGTGTCACAACTGTATGTCGAGCGAGTCAATATGTTTGTTACGGTGATGTGATGTATAGTATTGTATAATTGTTGTAGTGAGAGATTTTTGTACATTTGTATTGTTTGGAATATGTGATGGAGGGTTGCATTCATGTACCTGTGGCTATATTTCATGTGTTGTGGAATTGAATTACAATGTACAATTACATCGAGTGATCTACCGTGAATGTGGAGTGTCATGAGCGACGAATTGTGTTACAGTCTTTCAGAGTGTGTGGGGACTGTTAGCGCTCGTTTGTGTGGTTTTGAATATTATGATATAATATTCTTAAAGTGGGGGGCGGTGTCACAGAACGAGCGCTCAAAATGGACGCGCCGCCCACTTCTTGCGATAACGCGCGGGAGAGACGCCGCGAGGTCAACGACAAAAAAAAGAAAAGGGAAAACAAGCATCCAAGGCTCCCCGGGCGCGCGACGCTCTCCCCTTGGAAGCGTGGCTTCGCCGACGAACCTCCTCACCCCACATTGGCGGCCGAGCAAGCACTCGAAATTTCTAGAAGGAAAGGGGCGTGTTATGCCGGGTTGAGTCATCTGTCGGGGACGGCCCTCGTATGGTCTTGACCTTCTCCTCAGCCTTCGCTGCGTATCGCGCCGACGAAATGACGAGAACCTTCTGGAGTCTCGCGCGGAAGGTATTTAATCGAGCAGCCGAGATGAGAGATCAGGAGAAGACGGAAGTTAGTGCCAGAGCTCGTAGGGATTCTGGTGTGTAGTCGGCGAAGGTATCGTTCGTAGAGACAAAGCAGGAGAAGAAGATGATTTCCACCTGATGGGTGACGACTCGAGCTACAGGCAAGAGTGTGTGTGTTAACCGCTATCGAGCGAAGACGCGTGACAACAGCTGCGTGTGTGAAGCCGACGTGGTTCCGGCGAAGAAGTTTGAAGCTTGGAGAGTGGCCAATTGAAGACGCGAGATTTCTTGGAAGAGAAACTTCGGTGAGGTTTCCTGGAAAAGAAACTTCAGGGGCAGCGGAACGACAACAACGCTGGACTTTGAGTGAGTGATTCTCGGAAGAGTATCATTCAGACTTTTGTTCCAACGACTTTGGACTGAATAATTTTTCTAACTCTTTAGTCTTTAAGTGTCTTGGTTGTTAATGCATGCGACTGCATTGTAGTGCGTATTGTCGTCTGTGTCCGTTCTTTCGAGTGTGGCTGATTGTACTGTGTAGTACGTTGTTTGATTGGTGACATATTGTATGCAACTATTGTAGAGTGTGCATACTTGTGTATTGTTTTTTTTGATCTGCCATTATTGAGAATATCATTTTGTTTGTTTATCAACTCTCGGCTCTGACTTGTTCTTTGGGCCACAGCCGGCGTCCGCTGGCGCGCCAAAAAGGACCACTTCTAAATTGTCCACGCTTTCGTGGTGCGGTTCGGGGGGCCGATACTTCGGCCCTTGGAATTAGCCCGGCGATCGCCTCCCTAATTAACGGGATCTGTGTGACAGCGTTACACAGTCTAGTCAAAGAGCTGCTTCGCATCTGAAAATGTTTAACAATTTAGAATACTTGATACCTCATTTTGGGAGAGCAGAAAGCAGTCCCCGTCGAAGAATTCTACAAAAAACTAGAAAACAAGTGTCAGACCTTCCACAAAGTATGTCACCAACTTCTTCTCTATAAACATATTAACTTAGTGTGGATCCTAACCTGTTTAAATGCCTTAAGAATTTTCTCTTAAACCGGTCACAATACGTTGCATCAAACGGTCATACATCTTCATTTAACCCTGTGGACTCTAGTAAACCACAGGGATCAGTTTTAGGCCCTCTTCTTTTCCTCATCAACATTAACGACTCACCCAACGCTGTTTACTCTAATATTTCTCTTTTCGCAGACGACTGCGTCATCCTCCGCGAAATCTCAGATAACAACGATAACAAGTCCGTTCAAGACGATATTAACACTCTCTCTAACTGGAGTGATGTAGGGGTGATGCAACTAACCGTTTCTAAATGTAAAACAATGCGTGTAACTCGTAATAATGTCCCTCCACCAAACTATTATCTCAATAAGATTCCTCTAGAAGTCATCAATTTCTACAAGTACCTTGGCGTCTACATAACCTCGACACTTTCCTGGTATATACTCATTGATCGCTTCCAATTCGCTTAAAGATTGCCAGGTTCAATCGGAATGGAAAATTGCGAAAATTCTTCCCATTCACAAAAGAGGTGACTCATCTTGTTCATCTAATTACAGACCAACTTCTATTACGCGTACTTCCTGCAAAGTGCTTGAGCATAATATTCTAAAGTCTCTTACCGAATACGTGGAAGAAAATGCTATTCTCCATTTCAATCAACATTGTTTTCCTCGCGGACTATCTACTGTCACACAGCTGGTTGAGACCTTCCATGACCTTGCCGATGGAATTAACGATCAATAGCAGATTGACGTAGTCTTTTTAAATTTGTCAAAATCCTTTGACCGCGTTTCCCATCCCAAACTGATCCAAAAGCTAACCAGTATACAGGGAAACAGACCTATGACCAAGTGGATCAAAAACTAATTGACCGACTGTTACCAATTTGTTCAATATAGTGCCTGACACGGTTCCAGTGTTATCCTCAGCACCCCAGGGTTCTGTTTTAGGCATCATGTTGTTTCTTCTTTTTAATAATGACGTTGCTGACGTAGCCGACGTAAAAATCAGATTGTTCGCAGATGATTGTATTCTGTACCAGCGAATAGACAGCTACCAGGGTAATTTAAATCTAGATGATTCGCTAAAAAGGTCTAAACCAGACGTCGAGAGTGGAAAACGGAAATAAATACTGAGAAAACTGTCGCCATGTCAATTACAAAGAAAAAAACGACGGCATATTTTTCTTATTCGCTGGGAAATGTCCCACGTCTCAACGTTGCTGCCTGCAAATATCTAGGCATCTTGTCATTGTCCGACTTAAATTGGACTGCGCATGTCGAACATATTACAAAGAAGGCTCTCGGCAGGTTATTGTTTCTTAAGCGAACCCTTCGTCATTCGACACCCCAAACAAAACATTTAGCGTATACCATGTTTATCCGCCCAATCCTCGAATATGCGAGTGTGGTCTGGTTTCCCTTCACTAACAAACATGTAGCGGCGCTTAAAAGAATACAACGCAAAGCAGTGCGTTTTATCTATAACCGTTATACCCTAACCGACTGACTTACTGCTCTTTTGATAAGAGTGGATCTGCCCACCCTGGCGAGCCGCGCCAAGCTTCATAGTCTGAGATTTTTTTTGGTGCTACACAACTCTTTGAAAATAAATCTGGCTAATTATGTTCAGGTAAACAGTAAGTGCCAAACACGAAATAAGCATGAAGATTGAAACGCGAAATAAGCACGAAATAAGCATGAAGACTCTTTGCTTATCAGTACGACAAATTTTGCACTATGTTTGAGATATTTGCTTGAAATTTCAAGTGCTTGCAACATGTATTTTTAGTCCATGTATTGCTTGTTTTTACGATGTACAATGTGACACCACCCCTGTAATAATCCCATCACGGGATCGACAATATTCTGAATAAGTAAATAAGCTAATTAGCAATACTAACTGCATGTTAGGATATATCCGGTGAAATTTCTCTTCTGCTCCTTCCTAATTGAAATTAACCCTATATGAAACACTCATTAGGAGTAAAATAGAATACGCATCATCCATCTGGGACCCTCACTCCGCCGCCCATATTCAATCGCTTGAACGAATCCAAAATAACGCCGCTCGTTCACTTGGTAGCATATACAGCTGAACATCAAGCGTAACTTCCATAAAAAACTCCTTACTACTTCCTCCCCTCTCATCCTGACGTAAGTGTTTTTGCTTTGTTTTATTTCATAACTTATATTTCTACAATTACTACCTGCGTAAAAACCTTTTATCATCTTCTTACATATCTTCTCGCTTTGATCATGTCCATAAGATTGGAATAATGCACTGGCGTACCAGAACCTCTCACAAATCATTTATTCCCAGGACGTCTCAAGAATAGAAACACCTTCCCGGCACTATTATTTCTATCAAGCACCACTCAAAGCTTCGCTTGGCCATTACGAACATTATGACTCCAGGACTTAACTGACCAAATATTTCTTGTATTACCTAGCCGCCTTTGCTGCTTCGTTTTTGCTTTACTTTTCTATGTATTGTTAACCACTCCCCTCTGTAATACTTCGGTCCTGAATGTAAAATGAAATAAAATAAAAGGGGCCTACGATTTAGAGTGCGATGTACTCTACTACACGGCGCAACAAGCTTCCTTATTACAAAAGAAAGTGAGACTGCTAAACGGGAGACAAAGTACGCTGCACTCACTCTTTCAGACACCTCCATGTACACAGTGCAGAAATATAGTGGACACACGGGTTGATTTTTTTTGGCACATGCCATGTAGTGATTATTCGATTAAATTAGTTTTAGAATATTTGAGTAAAGTTCCAGCCATTGCAAAGTTTATGTGATACTCTAGATATTTTAGATGCAAAAAATAAATGTATGCTCTTCATGTAATACCGAGCAAGCTATGATGTCTTCTCATTACACGAGGAACTTTGACTAGCAATAGCAAATTATATCGGTGAATCGGCGAATATTCTAATGATGTCTGGATTAGAAAGTCGAGAGTTACGTATATATATATATATATATATATATATATATATATATATATATATGCGTGTGTGTGTGTGTGTGACACATCAACAAGGTGATTCTAGGAGAAGCCGACGAAGAGAAAGTGCGCGTGCATTATAATAAACGCATGGCACCTGGACCACGACGTGTCTCCATTTTGTAGCGTCACACAAGTCGACAGGATCAACCTCATCAACGTGCTATGGCTAAGCCAAAGCCTCCGCTCAACATACAGAAGTTCATGGTAACACCAGAAGACGTCCCCATCGACAAGTGGCTTCTTATTTTCGACATGAAGGCAGCCGAGGCGTCATGGACTCCTCGCAATCGGGTCAGTCACTTCAGCGAATACATTGAAGGGGAAGCATTTAAGTTGTATTTGACAGAGGTTTTCGGCAACGGCGAGACAACTTGGGATGATATCAAGCGTGGCATGCAAGCCCGTTTCGCTACGACTGACGGAGATGCCTTCCGTCACTTCATTCACTACCGACTGAAAAGAGGGCAGGCCATCAAGGACTACTACGACGAGAAAAAGCGACTGGGTTCCTTGGCTGACCTGAAAGAGTGCCACATCATTTCTGGACTGACTGATGGCGTTCCTCCTGATGTGGAACTGGCGCTCGCCGGACTGTCTTTCAACTCGTCATTAGAGTGGCTCACCGCTGCTCTAGGGGTCGAGACATCTTCAAAACGGGTGAGAGGAGTTTCCTTTACTCATAACGCTGGTATCGCATCAAGAGCTTCACGTCTCTTCAGTAGACCGCAGCAACCAACAATAACTCCTCATCCGCGTGCCCTGCAAAACGAATTTAGATACTGCTCAGCTGCTGGTTTCCCACGACAGTTTCACTGGCACAACAAATGTCCGCGCCGCGGCAATGTGTCCGCTATTGATACTGAACCGGGAAACGAGGAGGGTGACCCAGAGTTTCATTAATACACTTCAGGGCTCTCATCAACGGAAAGCCAGTAAATGCAATTCTCAATACAGAAGCAACAATTACTTGTATCAGCGAGGATGTGTACAAACAGCTAAAACTTCAGTTGATGAGAGACTCCAGCATCATAGTCCAGCAAGTTGCATCAAGCATTCGAACTTTGGGTCGCGTAAACATTCAGTTACAAATTGGGAACGTCATAAAGAAAGTTCATGCACATGTGCTGCGACGCATGAGAACGCAATTAATTCTTGGCCTAGACAGCGCTTCATACTTCAATCTTTCTGTAAATCTGGAAAGCAAGTCAGTGACACAAGCACGTGAGAATATGAACCTTCCGCATCACAATGAAAAGAAAACCATTCAAGCCCCGCTGATGCGAACCCTGACTTCAGAAAACTTATCAGAGCATGAGTCTGTGGCGCTCGACTCTCTTTTAAGCAAGTATAACGAGATGTTTTCAAAATCTCAGAAAGATATTGGGTGCATCACTACTGAGAAACATAGGATCGCACTTAGCAATGCTGTCCCTATTCGTCGAGCACCATACCGATGTTCACAGGCAGACAAAGTGGAGATCAACAAACAAGTTAACGCCCTCGTCAAGCAAGGTGTTGTGAGGCCTTCATTATCACCCTACGCCGCACCTGTCATTTTAGCAGAAAAGAAAGGTGAAGGACGCACTCGTCTATGTATTGACTACCGGAAACTCAATGCCATAACGGTACCCGACATTCAACCAATTCCACGTATAGATGATATTCTTGACCACTTGGAAAAGGCGGAGTATTTCACTACGTTGGACGTAACGTCGGGATACTGGCATGTCAAAATGCATCCTGACGATGTTCAGAAAACTGCATTTGTCACGCCTGATGGTCATTTTGAGTGGTTAGTAATGCCGTTTGGGTTGAAGAACGCTCCAGCTACATTTGAAAGAGCCATGAAATCAATAATAGCGAAACATCAGCTCACCAATGTTATCAATTACTTTGACGATGTGGTCGTATACTCACAGACATTTAATGATCATATACGACACCTTGAGGCGCTATGGAAAGCTCTCAAAACCGAGAACGTAAAACTCAAACAAAAAAGTGCCAATTTGCACGCTGCAGCATTGAATACCTGGGCCACAGGATTTCACAAGGTACAGTGACACCTAAGCAAGGTGATGTGGCTGCCATACTCAAATTTCCGACGCCAAAACGAGAAAAATATCTCCAGTGTTTTCTGGGCACTGTAAACACCTACCGTCAGAACATCCCCCACTTCAGCGATATCGCTCTTCCACTCAAAAAACTACTCCACAAAGGCAGGAAGTGGGTGTGGACAGAAGTACGCGAGCAAGCCTTTCGTGAACTGAAGGAGCGGATAACTGAAAAACCGGTGCTTCGCATATACGACCATTCGAGACCATGTACTGTGTACTGTGACGCATCTGGCGAAGGCATTGATGCAGTGCTGAAACAACCTGATGACGAAGGCAAAGAACATCCTGTTGCTTACTATTCCCGCAAACTCCTTAAGCACGAGGTGAACTACGCTATTACAGAAAGAGAATATCTTGCGATTGTAGATGCCATTGATAAATGGCATCGCTACCTTCATGGAAAGTCATTCACTGTTCTAACAGATCACTCTGCACTCCAGTGGCTGAAAAATGTTAAAAAATCCTCAAGGTCATCTCTTCCGGTGGTCTTTGAAACTGTCAATGTATGATGTGAACATCAAACATCAAAAGGGTGCAAGTAATGTCGAAGCAGATGTGCTTTCCAGAGCCCCAATAGTTAATCTTCTATCACACGACGACCTTCAGCGATGCAACAATCAGCGTCCAAAAGGAACGCACTCATTGGAAAATAACATCATCATCGTTAAAAGAAAAGGACTACGGAAAATATAGGTGCCCCATGAACTACGCCCAACCATTTTGAAGAATGCACATAAACATTTTGGGCATGTAGGAGTGAAGAAGACGCTATCACTCCTGTCTTTACAATATTATTGGCCGCATATGGTAGCCGATGTTTTCACTTACATTCGGCCTTGTGATACTTGACAGAGATGCAAGAAGACGAAAACAAAAAAGTTTGGGACGCTTGAATGACTGCCTCCAGCTGAAGAGCCCTTCGACCTCTTTGCAATAGACACCATTCGAGGATTTTCTGGATATGGCTTGTCAAAAAGGTTTATACACCTTGTTATTGATCATGCGACTCGCCACGTATGGGCGTTTGCTCATAAAAGTGAGAACAGCGACGCCTACATTTCATGCTTAAAAACGATGTTTTCTTCTAGAAAACCACGGAAGCTTCTTTCAGATCGTGGAACAGGATTTACCGCAGGAAAATTCAAGCAGTTTTTAAAACATAATCGTATACACCAACTATTTACCTCATCTCATCATCCACAATGCAATGGCATGAACGAGTGGACAAACCAGACTATCGTTACGAGACTTAAAGGTAAGATCAATGACGAACCACAGAAGTCTTGGACTAAGCTGCTTCCGGAGGTAATTGACGAATACAACAGAACACCCCACGAAGTGACCGGCTACGCACCTTCCTTCCTGATGTATGAAATTCCATCTTAGCCTACTGTACTGGAACAACGAGAAGAAACTGTCGAAGAAGCGCGAAAAACTGCAGTTACCAATTCTATCGCCTACCACAATAATAACAAAGTCATTTATGATAGAAAATTTCTTCCGATTGAGTTCCAAGTCGGTGACTTTGTCCTTTACGAGACACCATGGGATCCCAACAACGGCAAACTGAGTTCTGTCATGGAAGGACCCTACAAGATTCTACGCAAGGTCTCAACAGTGAACTATGAAATCAACCGCTCCGTGCTACCCTTACGTAGAAACTCTGACATTGTGCATGTTAGCAAACTGCGGCGTTATTTTGAACCTTCTGAACTGAGACTTTCTCGAGGGGAGGGGGAAGTGTGACGCATTCACAAGGTGATTCTAGGAGAAGCCGACGAAGAGGAAGTGCGCGTGCATTAGAATAAACGCATTCACAAGGTGATTCTAGGAGAAGCCGACGAAGAGGAAGTGCGCGTGCTTTAGAATAAACGCATGGCATCTGGACCATGACGTGTCTCTATTTTGTAGCGTCACACATATATATATATATATATATATATATATATATATATATATATATATATATATATATATATACATATATATATATATAAGGGAAAGAAGTGTATACCTAAGGGCTCGTTTTTCTGTGTTTTAACACAATAAACAGTAATGCCAAGGAATGTACAGGGGAAGTTATTAAAACCAATGGAATGTAAATCAGAAGAAAGAAAAGTGGATGAAAAAATAACCAAGTGTGAGCAGGAATCGAACCTACGACCTTATCGAACCTACGAACGCGTTATTGTTAGCATCGAACGCGTTATTCGAAGGTCGTAGGTTTGATTCCTGCTCACAGTTGGTTATTTTTTCATCCACTTTTCTTTCTTCTTATTTACATTCCATTGGTTTTATGAACTTCCCCTGTACATTCCTTGGCATTACTGTCTGTTAGATCTCATTATATATATATATATTATTAATATATATATAAATATATATATATTATAGGCATTACTGTCTCTTAGATCTATATATATATATATATATATATATATATATATGTGACGCAACAAAATGGAGACGCGTCGTAGTCCAGATGCCATGCGTTTATTCTAATGCACGCGCACTTCCTCTTCGTCGGCTTCTCCTAGAATCACCTTGTGAATGCGTCACACTTCCCCCTCCCCTCGAGAAAGTCTCAGTTCAGAAGGTTCAAAATAACGCCGCAGTTTGCTAACATGCACAATGTCAGAGTTTCTACGTAAGGGTAGCACGGAGCGGTTGATCTCATAGTTCACTGTTGAGACCTTGCGTAGAATCTTGTATGGTCCTTCCATGACAGAACTCAGTTTGCCGCTGTTGGGATGCCATGGTGTCTCGTAAAGGACAAAGTCACCGACTTAGAACTCAATCGGAAGAAATTTTCTATCATAAATGACTTTGTTCTTATTATGGTAGGCGATAGAATTGGTAACTGCAGTTTTTCGCGCTTCTTCGACGGTTTCTTCTCGTTGTTCCAGTACAGTAGGATAAGATGGAATTCCATACATCAGGAAGGAAGGTGCGTAGCCGGTCACTTCGTGGGGTGTTCTGTTGTATTCGTCAATTACCTCCGGAAGCAGCTTAGTCCAAGACTTCTGTGGTTCGTCATTGATCTTACATTTAAGCCTCGTTACGATAGTCTGGTTTGTCCGCTCGTTCATGCCATTGCATTGTGGATGATGAGATGAGGTAAATAGTTGGTGTATACGATTATGTTTTAAAAACTGCTTGAATTTTCCTGCGGTAAATCCTGTTCCACGGTCTGAAAGGAGCTTCCGTGGTTTTCCAGAAGCGAAAATTGTTTTTAAGCAAGAAATGTAGGCGTCGCTGTTCTCACTTTTATGAGCAAACGCCCATACGTAGCGAGTCACATGATCAATAACCAAGTGTATAAATCTTTTTGACGAGCCATATCCAGAAAATCCTCCTATGGTGTCTATTGCAAAGAGGTCGAAGGGCTCTTCAGCTGGAGGCAGTGATTCAAGCGTCGCAAACTTTTTTGCTTTCGTCTTCTTGCATCTCTGGCATGTATCACAATGCCGAATGTAAGTGGAAACATCGGTTACCATATGCGGCCAATAATAATGCGGAGACAGGAGTGATAGCGTCTTCTTCACTCCGACATGCCCAAAATGTTGATGTGCATTCTTCAGAATGATTGGGCGTAGTTCGTGGGGCACGTATATTTTCCGTAGTCCTTTTCTTTTAACGATGATGATGTTATTTTTCAATGAGTGCGTTCCTTTTGGACGCTCGTTGTTGCATCGCTGAAGGTCGTCGTGTGATAGAAGATTAACTATTGGGGCTCTGGAGAGCGCATCTGCTTCGACATTACTTGCGCCCTTTTGATGTTTAATGTTAACATCATACATTGACAGTTTCAAAGACCACCGGAAGAGACGACCTTGAGAATTTTTAACATTCTTCAGCCACTGGAATGCAGACTGATCTGTTACAACAGTGAATGACTTTCCATGAAGGTAGCAATGCCATTTATCAATGGCATCTACAATGGCAAGACATTCCCTTTCTGTAATAGCATAGTTCACCTCGTGCTTAAGTAGTTTGCGGGAATAGTAAGCAACAGGATGTTCTTTGCCTTTGTCATCAGGTTGTTTCAGCACTGCACCGATGCCTTCGCCAGATGCGTCACAGTACACAGTACATGGTCTCGATGGGTCGTATATGCGAAGCACCGGTTCTTCAGTTATCCGCTCCTTCAGTTCACGAAAGGCTTGCTCGCATGCTTCTCTCTACACCCACTTGCTGCCTTTGTGGAGTAGTTTTGTGAGTGGAAGAGCGATATCGCTGAAGTGGGGGATGTACTGACGGTAGGTGTTTACAGTGCCCAGAAAACGCTGGAGATTTTTTTATCGTTTTGGTGTAGGAAATTTGAGTATGGCAGCCACATTACTTTGCTTAGGTGTCACTGTTCCTCGTGAAATTTTGTGGCCCAGGTATTCAATGCTGCAGCGTGCAAATTGGCACTTTTTTCGTTTGAGTTTTACGTTCTCTGTTTTGAGAGCTTTCAATAGCGCCTCAAGGTGTCGTATATGATCATTAAATGTCTCTGAGTATACGACCACATCGTCAAAGTAATTAATAACATTGGTGAGCTGATGTTTCGCTATTATTGATTTCATGGCTCTTTCAAATGTAGCTGGAGCGTTCTTCAACCCAAACGGCATTACCAACCACTCAAAGTGACCATCAGGCGTGACACCCATTCACCCAATCATTATAGCGTCACACGAGTCGACAGGATGGAGACCTGCCTGCCCCTTCATTAGTCACTCATCATCGACGCAGTTCCGCAGAAGACGCCCTGACCGTACATTGACTACCGAATCGTCGCCTAGGAGGACAACGACCAGCACCATGACAGAATCATCGGCTGACCTCGACATCCCCAAGTACACCGGATCAGCGGATGACGGACCCGTACAGGACTGGTTCAACCTGTTCGAACTCCACGCTACCGCTGCATCTTGATCGGAACGGGAGATGGTTACGAACTTCAGCGACTACGTCACCGGTGAGGCATTTAAATTTTACCTAACTCACATATTCGAGAACGACGAGTCATAGAAAAAAATCAAAGAGGAGATGATTACCCGTTTTAACGACTATGACCAAGACCTACTCATTGCCAACCATCTAGGGACAACCGCACACTATCGTCAATTTCCTAAGCAGTCCTCAACCATTCGAAAGCCCAGCGCGCATCGACAACTGCCTCAAGACGAAGTGGCACATGAGTTCACTTACAGAAGGCCATGCGTATATTGGGAAAAACCCAACTGTCAAGCGCGCCTCCCTTCTGCGCGAAAGTCGGCATTTCCGAAGTCGTCGCTTCAGAATATAACACGAGATCTGGCTCAACCACCTGATCCCCTTCACTCTTCATCTCGCATACGTAGTTCACCACCTGGGTTTTCGTCACGCGGTTCTTCAAGTGCTCCTGACGCTCACCGCTTGCCTCATAAAGACACCGTGTTCACGATAGACGAGCTGACGCACCGAGAAAATACCTTGTCGAGCCATGCTCCTTCCGCACGGGTTCATGCATCGCCGTCCGATGCATACACACTCGACAGTCGAAGCAACACCGAAGGCTCAGACGCATCTAACGTCACACGCTGCAATGCGCAAGAGCCTCTCGTAGTGGACAGGGTAGAAGAAGCTTCTGAAGAACTTTCTTCCAACTCTGAAGCATTATCTTCATTGCCCGAACTGCATGACAACAGCCCACAGACTACCAGCAGCCGACTGGGCACCACATCAAGTTGTCAAGAAAACCAGCGCGATGTTCAAGAAGGGATATCACCGCAATGCGTTCCACAGCAACATCAGCAACGCCAGCAAAAGCAAGTCGAAGAATCGCAGACACTCCAACAGATACACCGACAAGGACGACGATGCAAAGTAAGCCTCTTAAAACGAATTCAAGAAGTGAGGCAACTTCGCATAAGGGATCGGCGCCAGAAACGCATTTGGCACAAAGTATCAAGACTGTGCCTAAGATTACAGCTCCGAGACCTCAGGAAACACCGAACAAGACAAGAAGTCATCAGTTCTACCACGCAAAGATTCAGACACCATCCCATTAGTTTACAACAATGGAGCCAACGCCACAGAAAACTACGAGAGAGACTGAACGTTATAAATTGTACAACGCACGAACACAGAGATAATTCCTTGAACTTCAGTTCTTGTACACGCAGGCTGCAAGCACTAATTCTGTCTCAGCCGCGACACAGAATACAGCGCGTACGACAGAGGATTCGGCGCCTACGACATTCTACCTTCAAGTGCTCCAAGGACTTCCAACTTTGTTCGTTCCTCACAGCTGCTAAAGTCATGTCATGGTCAGTGCAGTTTTGCAAGACGCGGTTACCTTCTCCAGAATGCCACAGCCAACCTCGCCCACCAGAACTCCCCCATTCACCGGACTGCCGCACTCTTTTCTGAAGATTTGCGAGTTTACGGAACACCACTGGGACATGAAACCAATTGTGCATTTTGACATTTGTGACTTCTCAACCTTGCCTCGTTTACTTTTTCTTTTTCGTAATTCATGCCTTCTTTCGGGGGGAGGGGGAATCATGTGACGTATGAAGCGATGGTTGGTAGAGGCAGAGAAGGAAGAAGTTCAGAATGGAATAAACATGGCGTATGAGCCAGGCCACGTCACCCATTCATTATAGCGTCACACACACACACACATATATATATATATATATATATATATATATATATATATATATATATGTATATATATTAGGCTTATATGCAGTAGAATAACTTCGGTTGCCGCAAGGTTATAAGGTATAAAGTAGATGCGCCTTCATATAAGAACTGTTCATTCAGCCGACGTTTCAACGGGAGTCCCGTATTTTTCAAGGCAAAGTAATATTTACACATTTTCATGTCTTCTGATAGCCTTTTAAGACAGGAGGGAAGAGGACAGAAGAAAAATATTAACGAGAACAACAACAACAAAAAAGGAGCAAACGTGAGAAAGAAGCAAGAGAGACACGGCGGGATAAGGAGGAGAGAGGAACTCAATAGGGTAAGGTGAACGTAAACGATCAATGCCATCTTTGTCAACAATACCTCACACGCACGCACCCTTCCCACAAGTGGACAATGTGATTATCGTTTTAGTATTGCCCTTTGCGGTACAATCAGCTGACGGTTTGCCCTCCTTCGAAGTTTACGACAAATCGGTGGGGAGAGCTTAAGCGCTTCAAGTACATGTTGGTGGTGTTGGAAGATATGAAAGAGCTTGTGGCGCTGCCATCAATATTTATTAAATGCATTGGCTCCTGTCAGTGAAGGAAAAAAAGAAAAGATAAAAAAAAGGTGGGGGGTGGCACTGCACGACATCCGGGATCACTTACCTGTGCGTTCCTGTTGTGCTTCAAGCGGCAAACCATTTCTCTATTGTCCGATGCACTAGCCAAAAGCTTTGTTAGGGGGTAATAATATTGTCGTAATGGGAGGCTAGGGGCAGAGGACTGATTAGGGAGGAGCATTTTCGTCTTTTAGTGATCGTAACGCTGACAGAGTGCATGGGTATTCATTTATTCTGTTTTTGATCTTGATGAATTTGTAGATAAAGTAAAATTCCCGTTATTCCCGTTCTTTGATTGCTTGAAGATTGTCTTCCGATACTGTAACCCTTACGTCCTCAAAACTTTGGTCTTTAATGTGCTCTGTTTTGAAGATGGAAGGCGTTGCAGGGAACGTACTTGTGCCCGATGGTTGTTGCATCTAAATCTAAATGAAGTGCATGTCTGGCCCACGTATTGCATGTTACATACCCCACATTCCAGAAGGTATATGACGTTATCCGAGTCACAGTCGAGTGCAACTCTTATCCTGTGCTTAAAATCTGTGTGGGTGCTTTCCATCACTGTCGTTGTCTGCATGTTTTTGCATACTGTGCATCTGCTTTTTTTGCAAGGACGACACCCCTTTTGATTTTCACGCAAATCTTTGAGTTCATCAAATGATCGTTTATACTTTTCGGCCGTCTGTTTACCACAGAAGGAGGAGAAGTGAAAATTTTTGATAGTCGCATGCTCCGTTCTAATAAGTTAAAGTGTTTTCTTAGGACCTTGTTTATGTTCGGTGGGTTGCTCGTGAATGTTAATAGCAAATTTTTGTTACGGTGCTGGTCAGCATCTTTCTGGTGGTGTAGAAGAGGCTGGTGGTTCAGATTTTCTGCTTGTTCATGGCGTAATCAACAATAGTTGGCGGGTATTCTTGATGTAGGAGTACTTCGCACATATGTGTGCTGTTTTTGTGGAAGGCCTCCATCTGGCAGCACATTCGTCGGAATCTGTGTGCTTGAAAATAGGGAATGCTGGTCTTGCAGTGTCGTGGGTGGCAGCTTTTGAAGGGCATGTATTGTTGCCTGTCAACAGGTTTTCTGTATACGCTAGTTACCAACGCACCATCGTCCACGCGAATAAGTACATCAAGGAAGCTTATTTCAGGGTTCGAGTAGGAGTTTGTAAAATAAATGCTGGGCTGCACTTGGATAAATGGCTTTAAGAATTAGAGCAGCTCGTTTTTCGAATGTGTCCAAGTTTTGAGTATATCGTCTTGGTTCCGTTTATAGATTTAGGTTTGATATCAGAAGATGAACCACAATTGTACTCTATATGGTGCATTCTTATGTTAGCGTAGTTTGGGGCCATTCTTGTACCCATTGCCGTGTCGTTGATTGAAAGGTCGTATTTATTGTTAATTCTAAGCTGTTCAATTCGAGTACAAGTCTGGTTAAGATTTCAATTACTTTTTTGAACGGATATGCGATAAGGTTGTAAGTGCCATACGATTAAAGAAGTGCCCTTACACCATAGTCATGTGGGATATTTGTGTAGAGTGAACTAATATTCAATGTTACGAGGAAGGCAGTGTCTGGAATTTTCACGTCTGATATTTCCCGAAGAAAATCGTTTGTGTCACGCAAGAAGGAAACATGTGTGGGTGGTATGTTTTTGAATAAAGAGTCAATATAACTGGAATCAGGTTCCGCTGATGTTCCCGTGCCGGATATGAAGGGTCTGCCAGGATTGTCCTCCTTACGAATCCCCGGCGGCACGTAAAAACGATCAGGTGCCGAAAGTGCCTTTTGAAGCTTTCAATCAATGGCGCCTTCCCGTGTGAGATCCTCAAGGGTTGTTAGAATGATTTTTTGTGCTCGGTGGTAGGATCTGAGTGGAGGTTTTTGTAGAATTGTTTGTCATTCAGTTGCCGCCTGCCTTCCTCAATGTAGTCCAACCTATTCAGAACAACAATGATGCCTTCTTTGTTTGCTGGTTTAATGACGAGATCTTCATCGTTGCTTAACGCGAGCAGTTCCCCTCTTTCTTTCCTTGACATATTATTCATGCTTGGTTTGCGCACTTTGTACGTACGTACGACATCTTTCTGAACCGCATTTGTATATAGATTCAGATGTCGATCTCTGTTGTCGTCTGGGGTACATCACCGTCCGATTACTCTACGAAATAGCGGGTCATCTTTTTTTGGGTTTATCGAAGAAATATTCCTCCAATCTCAAACTTTGTGCGAAGTCGTCTACGTCTTTTAGAAGCATGAATTCATCGTACTTTCCATTGCCAGGGCAGAATGTAAGTCTGCGTGATCGTACACGCAGTTCTTTGTTGCTAAGTTCTTTCTCTAAAAGATTAATCACGTTTGGTTTTTTGGGGTGTGGTGGCAAATCTTTCTGAACATGAGGTGGCTTGGTATTTTTCATGTAAGCAGCAGTGGGTATAGCTTGTGGTGAGACATTGTCCCGCACAAATTTCTTTCTCTTAAGCTTTTCTATTTCCTCCATTTTTTGTGCTCAAATACGTCAAGCTCTTTAGCCTCCCACTTTGAAAGAGGAAAGTTATTTCTTATACGCTGCTCCTCGTCTGTCAGTGCGTTTAGAGCCTTTCTACAGTGTTCAATGGTGACCTTTATTAGCTGCTGTGTGGCGTGATGGAGAATTTTGTTCCACTGTTTCAATTCCCCTTTGGCAAAATTATTCATTGATGGTGTTAGCGACAAGCGCAGCCTTTTCTGAGCCGTACCCACCAGTACATATTCTTCAAGACAACGCACGTGAAGTTCGTGCCGTAATCTTTTGTCAGCAACTTTTCTAAGTTCAAGAAAATTTGGACCTGTTCTGTGGCCTAATGCATCTGAAGCGGATGGTGTTTGCCCGTTCGCACAGCCAGTATATCACTTTGCACAGACGCGGCGAGTAGAACCACAAGATACCCAAAGGTCGTACCTGGTTTCGGTTGGAGCTCCTTACCGTTGTGCCTCCGGTGACAAGCTGGCCTGTAGGCGATTGTTGTTGACTGCTGCTGGTTGCTCTTGGCTAATGTTGGCTGCTGATTTTCGCTGTTAGGGATGGTTTATTCTGGCCACTGGTTGTTATTGATTATGGTGCAGTTGACCGGCGTTGTTGGCACACATTAACCTTCGTCACATTTCCGGGGTGTGTCGTGTAGGCGGTGTCGACAGCTGTGGTACGCGTGATGGTGGTCACGCACTCCGTAATGTGGGTACCGATGGGAACTGCTGGCCTGTAGAAGGTGCAGCGGCTGTTTGTGGGGCTACTTGGTTCCCTTTCTTCCCTTCGCCGCCTCGACAGGTGTCAACGAGAAGGTCAAGCCAAAGTGCCTGGGAGTAGGATGGCGTCTCCCGAAGCTCATATGCCTCCATCTGTGGTGCGTTGTTCCACCACTTGTTGATGTAGGGCCACCGTAGGTCGAGGAACAGGTTGTAGATGTTCCACGATAGAAGAGACACTTCGGCGAAGCTCGGTTGTAGACCATTGGCCGCGAGCACAGTCCATGGTTGGAGCACGTCAATCTGATGGTTTATATAGAAGACGCCCTCTTTCTCATGACTCAAATTCAGCAGCCGCAGGTTAGGCCCCCGAGCCTCAAAGTTGAATCTCCTCACCACATGCTACTTGTGTCGGCGAAGTCGTTCATTGGGGGCTTGTGGGAGCACTAGGGTGGCAAACACCATAATGATGTTGGGTCTCTCTTGCCAGATGCGGTCAAGAAGGGCTACGTAGCGATGGAGTGCTGTAGGGGCATCCGTGGTGGTCAGGTCGTTGGTTTCGATGTGCAAAATAAAGTGAGAGATACCTTTAGAGACAAAGTCCAATAGCTCCTGGATTTTGCGAATGTATATGCCAGGCTGTAACCTGAAGCGTGTAGCCTGTTTGTATGGACCTACGATTATCGTTTGCAAAATGTACGATTGTCTTCCGCCTAATGAAAGCGATAACAAATTTTCAGATGCAAATCAGAATAGGGCTGAGTTCAAACCACTGTGCAGTGTAACCATCCTTACCGTGTATGCACAACAGCTGGTACAAGCACAACCAGGACGCGCTGCCCATGCCATAGCTCGTTCTAATCAATGTCAGGGGCTCGGTAAGTCGCTGGGGCCTCGCCCCCTTACATTCGCTCAGCGCGGGGGCAGCTGGCTCAAGCACTTCCCAAACACGCTCACGTGCTAGCATGTTCTGGCCTCTGTAAGCAGCTGGGCAAGAGCTGTGGCTTCCCCCCTTACTTTCTCAATAATCACATGATGGCATCGGGAAACGAAACTCAGCAGACGCGCCATGAAGCAACGTGCTCCCGCGTGGAGTGCTCCCTACAAGACTTCAGGACGAGTAAGAGCAAGAGAAGCTACAGTGTGAATTGAAGGCGGGCTTCACTTGTAAGGATATTTTACATCGGGCAATGGGCACGTGGTCACGTAAAAAGTCGGTCTATGTGCTGCTTCGCATGCTACCCAAGGTATCGTTTAGCGGAAGATGGTGTAATGTTTGGCACTAATTTTTTTTATCGTGACGGAATGCTTACCAGTCAGTGCGTAGTGGCGGGCTGATAGTATGGAAAACGTTGAGAAACGTTTGTAATGAGAATGTTTCTGCCTGCCGTGATATATAAAGCCGCTTAAAATCTGACGGTCACGGAGGCAGGTCATTTCTCACCGTGGAGCTCTTTTTACCTCAAAAACAAAACAGGAGAGATAATGGTTGAACATTGCTATACACAGACAATAATTTTGAAGACTATGTATGGCCCATGTGGCAGCATCAGACTACGGTACTACGTGCACTGAAGTGACGGACTCTATATCTGAGCTTCGAAAGCCCTTCTGCTTTAGACTGCATGACCTACCGGTATCAGTTGCTTTTAAACACAATTTAAATGTTAAAGCTCGCGAAAAGAATGCTTGAATCTGTCGCCATAACCTCCCATTGTTTCATTTTCACCAGAAGCTCATCACAAGGTGTCGCCTGTTTTCGGTCCTTTAAATAGCTTTGACTGCGAAACTGAAACGCCAGGATGTTAGTTATTTGATTGCCCGGAGCGTGGGCACATTCGACATATTGTTGGGGGCGGATGCTAGTTTTGAAATATCTTAATTTAGTTTAAAATAAAGCAGGTGTATTTGTTCGTGTTGGCAGCACCTAAGAACATTGTCACTCGTATGATGCAGATCGAGAGCCCGTGTGATGTAGCACAAATAAGGCAAGTAATAGACGTTGCAGGCTTGCGGAAAACAAAATATTTTGTCCATGGCACATGCCATGGGAATCAGTGTAATGCGAATCCCGTGGGTGAAGGATGAGTGTGTGGTAATTTTATATTGAGTGAGTCGTTTTGAAGTGTTGCTAAACGCATCTACAAATACGTGCCAGATATGTTTCAAACAGCTGTATTTGTCTTATATAACCAGTTTTTTACAGTTGTGGTCATGATCCCATCAGCAACGTGGGTATTAGCAACGCGAGATGTGGTAGGCCGACATGAAGCGTTAGTATTTGCGGGGAAGGTAATCTTCGACACTGCTACATAAGTAGACTTCAGCGAATGGCGCTTAACTACAATTCACGCTAATCCGACGGGACGGCTGCATCATAGGGGTACATATGTATAGTGTATAAAATTGGATAGCCAGCACTGCTACCGCAGTTGACATTTCACAAACATCATGGTCTAATTTAGAAGTAGTTCTGAGAGCCGGCGTTGCTCTATGGTAGAATACTGGACTGCAACGCACAATCTTGGAGCTTGATTTCCGGTGGGACGGTGAAATTTATTATTTGCATTCGTTCGGTCAGCACTGCCCATCTCAGATTTTTTTATAGCTTAAGTGATAAAATTTCGTAGGTCTGTTTTCGCCATTTCTAGGTAGCTCTAAACTGTCAGCCACCTGTGGCACATGCCCGCAGG
Organism: Rhipicephalus annulatus; assembly: GCA_013436015.1. Taxonomy (NCBI): domain Eukaryota; kingdom Metazoa; phylum Arthropoda; class Arachnida; order Ixodida; family Ixodidae; genus Rhipicephalus; species Rhipicephalus annulatus. The sequence goes on from WOVY01010335.1 coordinate 280,527, forward strand.
TATGCGCCACACGTCCAGCTGAAGAAGAAGAAGGAGAAAAAGACTTCCTTTTAGGGAGAAGGGTAGAAAAGGGTACTCGAGAGCATGTTCGTTGAAGCCCCAAGTCCTGAGCCCGAATAGCTTGCGCCGCTAGCTTAACTTGACTGAGGAGCGCTAATGGTAAGTTGGCATTCGAGCTAGCAAGTTGCCTCCCACTGCTCTGAACTTCTTACAATGGTATTGTCTAAAAATTTTCAAATTATCTGGCTTTCACTCATACCCCTAAAAGATGTAATACAGTGTTAGTAAACCACTGCATTATGGAGAAGCATCATGGTGGAATGGAGAATATATTTTGTTGAGCCGCGATAAATGTGAAAAAACCCTTGCCGTTCAAGCGATTCAGGGGAGGGGCACTATTAGATGCAAAGCAACTCTGACTCACGTGTGTAAGGCCGTACGTACATTTACACAAACACGCCGCAGCGCGTTCCCTTCGCCACAGGTGTTGGAGTGGTCCCAAGTAGGTGAGCTCGCAGCTGCGCGTTGATGTCCCGCTTCCGTCGCATGCCTCTCTCGCAGGTGCATGCTGACATCATTCTTTCTCTCACCCGCAGCAGGCTCGAAGGAGTGCCAGCAGCTGCCGGCTACTCCGTGCGCTCGCAGCGCACTTTTCTCTCGCTCCTTCCTTTTTGCCGCCCGAAATTCTCAGTCGCACGTGCAGTCGAAACAATGTTTCGGATCGCTTATCCGCGAATAAACTTACGCGCAACCAAACCCACCTCCCGAGTCTTGGTGCTTCAAACAAACGCTTACTCGAGTAAACGCTACACCTCGTTTTGCTTCAAACCATTGTTCCAGCACCCGCGTCAGTGCCCGTTTCGACAGGGTCAACACCGTGCTCACCGCTGTTACTTTGCGTTCCATCAGCGTTAACTTCGGAGAAATGGTTCATTTTTTACTCTATGTGCTCCGCTGGTAAGCTAAGAGTGTCGGGGGGGGGGGGTATTAAATGGGATTACATTGCGGCAGGCGAACGCTTTACTCAGTTCTTAAAAGCTCCAGCCATTGCGACCGCTCTTTCATTTCCTTCCCTCTAAGGAAAAAGGGTATTAAAAGGGTGTGTGGTTCGCCTTTTTGGGGAATAATGGGGCTGCCATAATCAATAATCTCTTTAAGGACTAACGGCACCGGGTCTAACAGTTAGTTCCTACAGATGAGCACTAGGGACTAACATTTAGTCCTCACATATACACCTTAGTGAGTAACCGTTAGTCCCACAATTCGCCTCAAAGGACTAACATTTAGTTCTCACATTCGCACCTTACAGAGCAACTGTTAATCCCCACATTTAAACTTTACCGGGCAACCGTTAGTCTCACAGTCGCACCTTGCCGGATGAACGATTGATCCACTCAAATGCTCTAATCGGATGAATTTTTGTCCCCCGTTCAAACATTGTTTTTTGTTTATTTTCCGCCAGACCATATACTTTTTCGCCTGTTTTTCTGCGCAGTGAGTAACAAATTTCCCAGAAAAAAACACGCGAAAAACTAGTTAGCCACCTATGTCTAACTGCTTTCGCAGTCACGGCAACAATGAACGACAAAAATAAAACATCGATATCTTTTATTTTTCTATATACACATGAAATTTCTCTATTCTTTCAAGTGAATTCATGGTGAAGTGTACAAGGCCAGTCTCGTTGTCAAATCTTGTTCAATCCTTGGGGAGCTGCTCCGACGGAAGCGATAGATGACAGGCATTGCAGACGCCAGCGCACGTAGCCTTCTGCCTGTTGTGTTGCCACGGCTGCACGTCCAATAATATAGTAAAGATAGACACACTTGACAGAAGATGAAGATGCACGCTTATGACAAGTACATGCACGTTATTATAAAAACAAGCATTAAAATATGGCACACAAATAAGGTTACCTTCTCATCTCGCACAGTCCTTTTGAAGCTGATCTGATGACAGAGATGGATGACAGGTATCGCAGACACCAGCGCAGACAGTCTTCAGCATATTGTGTGCCCACGGCTGCACAATAAGTATGTAAAATAGTGAGTCACACGTGGCAGAAGATGAATACAAATGCATATAAGAAATACGTGGAAAGTGAAATGAAAACATTCGTGAGATATGACTTGCTAATAATTTCACTATGATGTCACACCATCGTCAAAGACTCATTTCGATCCCCGTGGTGCAACAGCTTAGGAGTGGCTGCCGCAGCCAGAACTCCGCAAACCACCGTGTCGCTAGCAAGTCGGCGAGTCCTAAGCGACGTCGTTCAGCTTGAGCAAGCGTACTCGAGACCAAACACGGCACTGCACGCGGAGTGTCTGCCGCCAGCGAACTTCGAACAGGAGAGCGAGCGTACGCTTGGGCGCCGCCACGAACAGCGCCGAGCCGGTTCGGTGCTAAAGCCGAAGAAAGCGACGGTAATGCGGCCCTTTTTCACAAACTCGAGTGAGTGCAGCGTGCAAACGCGAGTTTGCTGCCGCGGCCAGGGGAAGGCGCCAAGCTGCTCGCGACTGACTGACGGGAAAGCCAACTGTAATGGCAACCAATTTTCAGTGAGTTCCGACGCTAGCGAAAGCCCCGCCAGCCTGTGCTGGTGCACTTACAGCGCGCGACACACCACAACCAAACTCTTTACGAGAACCCGCAACGTGTTTTCGACGTCTCCCAACACAGCGACGAGGTCTCAGCCCAATATCGTCAGCCGGGAGCTCATCGCGGTGGCGAAGACAGGTGAGCACTCGATGAGCGAGCGTACGGAGGCCGACGGTAATGGTGGCCAATTTCCAGGTGATCGCAAAGCACAGGCGCACTGCAGACGCGAAAGCTGACCTTCACGATGCATTTCGTGCGTGCGATATACAACACGTCCGAGCCCGGTGGCGGCAAGCGCGATCCGTATTGCACACGCGAGAAGTAGAGTGGAATAAATAATGTTAACGTACTTGCCTTAGAATCCAGCGCTGTTTTCTGCCCTGAGTCAGAGTAGAATCCAGCGCTGTTTTCTGCCCTGAGTCGGAGTGAAGTATATATCCGATAGGACTGTTGTCTTCTCGACCACCATATTGGCCTTTCCAATTGTTGCTGTCATGTGTTTGTCGTGACTATCTTGAAACCAGAAATATACAGCGCGGCGTGGTGACATTTCGAGGCTTGCTCTAAACTTCATGGGTGGAGCGAAACGCAAAAGCAGCAGCCCACGCTCATGCAAGTGTACACACAAGCACCACGTCGTAATTCTTAGATCGTCGAATCCAGGCGGCCGTGGTCGAGCACTTCGAGCGTGACGCCACGCGAGTCATCACCGGCAAAATACGGGGAAAGACTGAGCAAGCAGAGGAGGAGAAGGACATGTGTTCTGTGAAGAAGGAGGTTGGTCACCTTGGCGACGCTTTTCGCGCTGCCTACAATCCCCGAGTGGTTCATCCCTATAGTAGAGCATGTTTGGAGAATGAGTGGTTTCGCGCGGCACGCTTCCCTCTTTGGTTGCTCCTCAACGGTCTATCCATTCATCCTGTGCGCCTATCAGGCTTCGTTACTCAATTTTCGGGTAATTTTGCCTAAGATTGTTCTAGGCTAGCGTGTGTGGTGCACCAAATTAGCAGCTGTCTTTTGGTTAAGGTAGGTTCAATCAGTTGAATTGTTTTGACGGCTGCGAGTTGGTTTTTATAAATTTGGCATGCTCCTTCAGAGTCTGATGTTATGATTAACTGTTATTCTGCTCTATAATTTGGTTCTCTGATGGTCAAGGCTATGGCAAAGGACTCTGTCTTGGCAATTGAGGAAGTGCATAGAGAGACACTCGTGACCATCTCCAAATACCAGTTAACCTATGTTGCTATGCATTTCACTGAGTTGTAGCTTGCCGCGTGAACGTATATCACGTTCGTGCCTTTGCTGTAATTGCTTCTTAAGCCACTTGACTCGTTCTTCCCTTAGTCATGCATTTTCTTTTGTAGACCTACTTAACAGTACATACGCACCCTAAATCATGCAACGAATGGTTTTTGGCACGCCTATCAATTTCTTTCCAAGTTTTGGGGTTTCGTGGTACACATAGGTGTGTGAAGATCTCTCTTCCAGACTGTATTTCGCTAAGAATGTTTCTTTGGCAGATAGGAACTACCCCTTTCGCTCAGCGTACGTGTTGTGCACGCAGAGATAAAGTAATCTATTGGTTGGCGCATTTACAGGTAATAAGAAGGCCCTCTACAAGCACTTCGAATTGTAGGTTCCACCTGCTCTTCTTTGCCAAAGATCACGACGTAGACGACATGATTTTGAGATTATTCAAATCCTAATCAGCGAGTCTCATTCCTGATACTGTTTTCCTTTCCTTACTAATTCTGTCTTACACCACGTTAACGAATTGAGTACCACGAAAGTACTAGTTGGCCAAAAAACTAAGAAAGAAGACGATACAAGCGCTGTTCTTATTCATTCATGTCCTTTCTGCCTGCGTGCGACCCAAATATGCTTAGGTTCCAACTCATGCCTTTCAGTCCTACTTGAGGCATTCCTATAGAAAGAACATTGAATCACAGTCAAGAAAATTGGCAATTCCCACGTACAGTGGGAATCGATATTTAGCGAAGCACAAATGAGAAATATTAATATGTAACTGTAAAATCAGCACAAGCTTACGAGGTAGAGGTAGATGATGCCATACATAACTTCTGTGTCATGATTATAATGTGTGGATGTATCGTTTACCTTCGTGATTCGTAACCTTCATTTACCTTCGGTATCACGTGTTTACCTTCGATGTGGGGAATAACTTCGTAGTTGATGTTGTTCAATAGTCAGGTGACTCGATATGAGCGGAAGTATCTTCGTAATAGCTTCTCTGAAAGTCCGCGTCGACGTATTTGGATCCAGATCCATACCTTGTCACCTGGTGTGTAGGTTACCAGTTTATGTCGTAGGTCGTACCGTTTCACATCTTTGTGTTGCTAGTGACAAATACGCACGCGGGCTAGCTGTCGGGCTTCTTCGGTGCGCTGACCAAATTCTTCGGTGTCAGCATGAGTGTCGTCACGCTCATGCGGCAGCATAGCGTCCAACGTTGTAGTAACTTTGCGCCCGTGTCTTAAACTAAACGGCGTCATTCCGGTAGTTTCCTGCCGGGCAGTATTATAGGCGAAGGTCACATAAGGCAAGATTTCGTCCCAGTTCTTGTGTTATGTGTCGACATACATGCAGAGCATGTCTGCGAGGGTCTTATTAAGCCGCTCTGTTAGTCCGTTCGTTTGTGGGTGTTACGCCGTTGTTCTCCGGTGAGCTGTACCACTGAGCCTGAGAACCGACTCCAAAAGTTCTGCCACGAACGCAGTTCCTCTATCCGTGATGAGAACTGTTGGAGCATCATGCCGAAGGACGACGTTTTCTATGAAGAAATAAGCCGCTTCTGCTGCTGTGGCCCTCGGCATGGCTTTAGTTTCTGCGTAGCGAGACAAGTAATCAGTGGCGACAATGATCCATCTGTTCTCTGTGGTAGAAGTTGGGAATGGGCCCAGGAAATTTATTCCGATTTGGGCGAATGGCTTTGCTGGCACTTGAACGGAATGTAATAAGCCTGCCGGCCTGCCGGGTGGTGCTTTGCGTCTTTGACAGTCGACACATGTTTGGACATGATGTTTCACAGCAGCAGGTAGGTTAGGCCAGTAGTAACTGTTTTGCAGACGGGACAATGTTCGAGTGTAGCCGAGATGACCGGAGGAGACTTCATCATGGAAAGCTTCCAGGATTTCTTTTCGCAGTGATGCAGGGACGACGAGCAAGTATGGACTGCCGGTGGGAGAAAAGCTTTGTTTGTATGGGACGTCGTTTCTTGAACAAAAAGATGACAGTCCTCTCGCAAAAACTCGCGGCACGTCTTTACGTCCTTCTAAGAAGTCGATAAGCGGAAGCAGGTCAGGGTGATTGCGCTCTTTTGCGGTCACTCTTTTGTCATGCGGTGCGGGAAACTTTGCGACAGCGTCAAGTTTGCCCGGGTCAGGTCGAACACCTTCGTGGCTGACCACATGGCCTAAGAAGCAAAGTTCGCTGAAACCGAAATGACAATATCATGATTTTCATGTTATAACTAGTCAAGTATGTTCTTAATACAGTCATGTTATGCCATACCAGGTTTGTCATTGATACCATTATCAAAACGGCCAGGAGAGCTAAATGTTGTAGGCGGCTCGATAGATAGATAGATAGATAGATAGACAGATAGATAGATAGATACGCCCAATGTCGCAGAATTTTGCTAAGGAATTCTTCGCAAAAAATAGCGGCAAATCACACGTATCAACAAATCCACGTTATTTTTTTATGCGAAGCGTGTGAAAGAAAGGTGACCGTGTTACAATTTTTTTATTGAGCAACACGTCAAGAAGTGACACTAAACTAATGTACAAATGTCGCACAGAGACATATATGTTGAAGAATTGCTGATGTTTATATAACCAATTGTTAGCACTTGCGCAACGATGCCAACTGGAACATGCGTATTAGCAACACCAGAAACTCATGTGAGGCACTGATGCTCGGGAAGATGCTTGCCCTGGACACTGCTACATAAATCAACTTCATCGCATATCTTTGTGGTAAAATGCTTCATTGCCACCCAGAATGCTTTGGTTTGATTCCAGCGTCGACTCGTCGAGTCGACGCTACCAACGTCGGGTATTTCTTAACACTCGCGCGTTGATATTGCCCAAGTGTGTTCTCGTCGTTCCTGAGCAGATACCAAGTGTCAATTACCTGTGGCACATACCCGCGTACCACCGGCATGTATTCGCCCATGGGTATGTGTCACTGTCTGGTGGGAAATTTTTGACGACGCACGGGACAGGATTGTGACATCATGCATGACTTGAGAAGCGCGTCGTATTCGTCAAACCATCTTACCCTCTCATGCTAATTTTGATTGACACCAAGTAAATGGGGTGATCACGAAAGCACCCAGACGTAAGCGGCTAGATAGATAGATACGCTCGAAGTCGCCCATGTTCGCTAAGAAATGTTTCGCATTTGAAAGGTCTCATTCTCTCATACATTCAAGTAAGGCGGCTCAAAAGTGAAAGCCATCTATCTTCGTCTTTCACTGCGGAGTCTATTGTATTATACTACCTGAATTTACAGCATGTCCTCACAGTGAATTAGGATGAGTGGAGCGAAGCTGTGGAAGGTTTTATAGGTAAACCATGAACACTCTGTCTGTCTGTCTGTCTGTCTGTCTGTCTGTCTGTCTGTCCGTTCTTCGGTCTGTCTGTCCGTCTGTCTGTCCGTCTGTCTTTTCATTCGTCTGACTGTTCGTCCGCACCTGCTGAGTGAGTCGTAGAACTAGGCGGTCAAGTTCCAAGAGACACATGCGATTTTGATTTGTGGGGTTTAACGTCCTAAAACCACCATATGATTATGAGACACGCCGTGGTGGAGGGCTCCGGAATTTTCCACCACCTGGATTTCTTTTACGTGCACCCAAATCTGAGCACACGGGCCTACGACATTTCCGCCTCCATCAGAAACGCAGCCTCCACAGCCGGAATTTGAACCCGCAACCTGCAGGTCAGCAGCCGAGTACCTTAGGCACTAGACCACCGCGGCGGGGCAAGAGACACACACGTGTACAAACCCACGGTTTATGGAGCTTCGCCTCTAAAGAACTTTCTGAACCTCACAAGTTCTTGTATGACCTTCAAAAACAAGCATACCTTTGACCACTAGTCGATGCCATGTGAGAACCTAGTTATTGGAAAAGAAGTGATGATCAAGCCATCATAGTTTAAGAAATTTTGGCAGCTTCTAAGGTTATGACCACGTCACAGCGTAACATGACAAAATGGGGATTTAGAGTTCATGTACAAACGCCTCTAAAATAAGTTACCTCGTTTGATGATATATCTAAGGATTACGTTTTTAAAATATTTAATACGCCTATGAGTAAGGATGGAGCTGACAATGAAGGGCATATTGGAATGAAGATTGTCAACCGTAAGAGCACAGTTTGCATTTCACAGCATTTTAGAGGCTCGGAAACTCGTATGCGGTCATCTCACGTAGATTGACGACACGCAGGGCAAAGAATGTTAGAGCATGGTCATGCATTCATTAGTATAGTTTAGGGGCGGAAGAGGAGAGCAATGGCGAGAGGGGAAAGGAGGATAAGAAGGTATGTAATAGCAGAGGCATGTATGACCTCATACAGACACAGCTATGTAGAGCATAGTCTTTTACAGTATGATATAGCAATGGCAGGTCAAAGGTAAGTAACGGGCAGAAAGTATGAGAAAAGAAATGGAGGGAAACAGCATACTATAGCTGTGTGTCCTCGGATGCGAACAAAATCAGATATACTGGGCTCCCTATTTCCACAATAACCCATTTCTATTTCTACATTAATCCAATCAGTGTATCTATATTATGAAGTTTTGGTAGTCTTGACCTCGTCACCGTTTATTTGAGGAAAGACCTCGCAAAACGAACGGGCAGAGCCAGTACACACACGATGACGATGATGATGATCCAGAGTGGCAATGAGAACAAAGAGCCAAGCGGATGATGGTGATCGTGATCATGCAGGGATGAAAACGATGTAAGTAACAAACGCCCACACTAATTACCCCCACTTGGAAGTGGACACCTTGGCCGCCGTAAGTCAAAGTGACGGTGAACGTCGCGAGAAAGGTTTCATGCGACAAACGTGGACAATCTCTGTGCTGCGGTAGCGGCGGTCAGTTGGGGCGACGAGTGGTGTCACACGGCGAAGTCCCCGGCGAAGTCTGTTGACCGGCAAAACCTGTTCTAAAACAATGTACGGCCCAATGAAGCGTGGTTGGAATTTGTCACAGAGACAAGGAGTGCGAATAGAAGTCAATAGCAGCACCTCGTCACCAGGTTGGAAAGGCACAACGCAGTGGGATGTGTCATAGATAATCTTCCGCTCGTGCTGTCTCGCTTCGGTATTGATGCGAGCCTGATAAAGAGAGTGGGCCAGGCGGGAAATGTATTCTTCGCTAGAAGATTGGCATGAATTCCCATGGCTTTTAAAGAAGGAGACGTCGAGAAAGGTAGTCGGGGTGCGTCCATACAAGAGGTAAAACGGTGAGTAGCAAGTTGTAAGAGAATGTCAGGAATGGTAAAAGAGTATCCTAGTTTTTGTGGTCGGGTTGGACGTAAACGGCCATCATGTCAGCAAGGGTTCGGTGAAATCTTAAATCTTTCTGTGAGACCATTTGTCTGAGCATGGTAGCTCGAAGCTGTTTTGTGAGTTGTTCGAGAAGCACGCAGTACTTCATTTACCATTTGTAAGTGGAACACTTTGCCGCGGTCACTAAGCAGTACACGAGGAGCCCCAAGAGCAGGATTATGGCGTGGTGAATAAAGTCTACAACTTCCACAGCTGAACCTGTAATAACAGAGGAAGTCTCAGCGTAGCATGTCAGGTGGTCGACGGTGGTCACTATCTATCGTTTTCCAGCAGATGTGACGGGGAGAGGCCCATAAAGGTCCACACCTACACTCTCAAAATGTTTACACCCGTAAGGGTGTATTTGTTTTGTCCCACAGGCAGTACCCTTTTAGGGTGTCTAGGAACACTCTAAAAATAAGGTGTTTAGAAAGGCCCTGAAACCGTAGGGTGTAAAGAAGCGTTACACCCTACTTTATTAGGTTTTATGAACACCCCAAAATATGGGTGTTAGATGAAGCTACACCCATGCGAGTGGGGCGTAACGCTAAAAACCCCCTTGAAACGATGGCAAATATATGGATAAGCATACGTGATCAAATGAAGCGCAATTCACGGGAAAACAAAACCAGAGACACAGGAGGTGACGATTAGTCTTGTGTGCTGAGGAGAGCCATTCATAGCAATTCATTCCATCAAATATGCATCACCAACTGGCCCAAGCCTCAATTATTCTCAGAGAGAAGCATATATTAACCTTCTCTGCGGCTGACAGGGAAGAAGGAAGATACCGGTATCACCCAGAATGGCAATGAGGACACACCACACACACACACACACACACACACACACACACACACACACACACACACACACACACACACACACACACACACACCACAGTAGTACAAGCAGTAACCTGTAGCGTAAGGTTCAACCAAACATAACGCCGAAGCAAAAAAACAATTAAGCCCATAGGTGTACATCTGCCTTTCTTATAGGAAAACTGTAAATGTGAAAACAGGACTCTGATGGCATTCTGCAAAATTTTGAAATATCTCACATGACCAAGTTTTTTTCTGTCTATACTAAAATTCATTGTTTTCAATACAATAAACCCCCGCAACTTCCAAAATATTTGCGCTAGTCGGGCAAACGACTGAGAGGTATGGCATTGGTTGACACCTCTACAATAGGAAAAACACGTAGAAGAGTAAGCGAGTTTCTGGAGTCAAATTTATAACCTATTTTATCTCGCAATATAAATGTCGACATGAAAAAATGAGAACATTTGACAAGGTAGTGTAATTGGGGATGTATTAGTGTAATGTCAGTGTTGCGATACTTCTAACTGCCAAACCACAGCTCGTCACTGCCGCTTGAACAATCATCTTCAGCTGCTGAGATGACTAGTGCCTTCGAGAGAAGTGGGACCAAGCTGTTCTTTCTGTACTGGAAATTCCATCCCGGAAACCTAAAATAAATACACAAGGAACAATCATCGAAATTTCACAAAGAGTACAACGTACAGTATGCACCCTGCATAATGTGTAAGTATAAATTGAGTGCACAGGAAGCATATTCAGTGGCATCGGGCTCCACTGCAGTGAGAAATGCTAGAAAAAGTATGCTGAACAATAAACGCCATGAAAAGCGCACTGTGGCAGAATCATTATAACTTTCGTGCCGTAGATATGAGCCTTACTTGATCCTTTCAGCTTGCTCGCGAAGGCAAAGAAAAAGCGCCGCTCCAAGTGAATAATGTTTATTTCGCTGTATGCATCAACCAATCTGAGTCCATGTCAAGTTCTATGCTTATGTATGCATCAACACAGCTGCATGTGTATTTATGCAGATATACCATGGTACTCATTCGATTAGTTTGTTAAAAGGAATACAGTACGACGTGCAACGACATATACATGTTTTATCTGTATTGCACAAAAGCACAATGCCACTAAGCACACATGACGGTATGTGCATTGAGAAGGTATTCAGAGCAGGTAACTTGTAAAATTAAGTACTGTACAGTTACATATGAAAATGCGAATGATACAGGTGTTCTTGAATGGGCTGACATTGACACGATTATATAATGGAAGAATCGGCTATATGGTCGTTCCACATCAGACGTCCCAGCCATTTTGGTGACCACCACAAATATATTCGAAAAACATCGCACTAATTTTACTGCATTAAACAAGGTAACTGCTAGAATATTTCGCAGACAAATAATTTATTGGTCACGTGGCTGCCTTCTGAACTTCCCTGAATCTCGTCTGTATGTTTGTGAAAAAAATATTTCATAAGTACTTCTTTTTTTCCGTGCCAAATTTGGTCTACAAGTTAAGTGATGGGCTTGCGTAAAGTGTTTGAAGCTCAGTAGTATTATTACCATTTTTCGACCAAATACGCCTCAAATAATTTAGCCGAAATGTGTTATATCTGCATTTTTATATCAATATCTCACCTTGAAATAATATCTAGGGAGTGAATACTTAGTCCACACAAGGTAAATTTGGAGGAAAAAATATTTTAGACATCTCAAGCTGTCAAACTTTGCATTAAAATTGCATTAAAATTGACTTTGTACCTAAAGCGAAAACAAATAAACAGTTCTTTTCATGTGCCAAATTTGTCACAGCAATTTATGTTTTAAGAAAAAGATCAAAGCATATTCACGGAGTGAATGATGATAAGTGGGGCGTAGCGTTCGACCATCCAGACGCACAAACGGATGGACAGACAGTCTGACGCAAGTATGGACGGACAGAAAGACGGACGGACTAACGGACAGACCGACACACGGAAGCCAGGGCGCATGGATGCACAGACGAACGGACGAAAGCACAAATGTACAGACGAACGATTCGCCCCACGAATCATCATTTTGTCCGTGTATGTGCTGTGAACACCACTAACGCTATCTATTGTGCAACTCATAAAATGGCTACATAATACTGGTAGGACTACAGAGGAGGGAACGACCCACGGCCTCAAGAGCTTTGCCCCTAAATGACTTTTGAAGTTCCAAGTTTCCCATTTGCCATTTCGTCATACGGCAGCCGACACATCGAAGTTCCCCATTGCCGTTGAGGGGAAAAGAGAGAGAGAGAGAGAGAAAACTTTATTTGCGCATAACGCGGAGCATTGCAAATGGTCGGGCCCCTATTCCAGGGCTCCGCTGGCCCTAGCCATCATCTCTACCCGTTGGACCAGCCAGCGCTGATCAACAATGGCCGAGCTGGACAGCAGCGCCTCCCATTGTTGCTCTGTGTTGTTCATGTTGTGGTGTTCTTCATTGTGATGCGTACACTCCCACGTGATGTGAAACAGAGTTGGTGTGGCCCCACACCACGGACATATATCTTTGTATGCTGTGGGGTAGAATACATGCAGCCTGTGTAAGTTCGTGTATGTGTTTGTTTGGATTCTGCGTAATGCCACCGATTCCATTGCTGTAAGTTTGTGGTGATGGATACACTTTTCTATTGTCCCTGTAATACTGAAGAATTGCACCAAAGTTAGGGTCTAGGGGCGTTGGATCCTCTATTGCAGTGTGCAAGGAAGCTATGTGATGCGCATCTCTCGGCCTGCTGCCGGGGGCTACTTTTATGTCGTCGGCGCTAGGGAAAAGCCCGGTGGAACAACCGACAGAGGTCGTCGTAATCGGCTCAGACGTGCGCCCGAGGGGAAAATTCAAAAAAATATTTTATTCCTTGAAACAGAAATTGTAGTGATGAAACTTGTCACATACGAAGAACTGTTTATTTGCTTTCAGTTTAGGTAAATGATGATTTTTAATTGGACCACCACATGGTGCAAATTGCGTCTCACTACGGACAAAAATGACAATTCTGAGAAATGAGTGATCTTTTCTTGTAGATGTTAACAGCTTAAGATGTCTAAAAATAATTTTTCATCAAAATATCTTTTCTGTGAAGTAAGTAGTCACAGCTCAGATATACACACAAAGTGCAGTATCGCAATGAGAAAGTGCTAACACAACACATTTTGGCTAAATTCTTGCAGACGTATGTGGCCGAAAATTTGTATCAATATTACTGAGTTTCTAACATCTTACATAAGCCCCTTTAGTTAACATGTACCAAACTTGGTGTAAAAAAAGAGTGGTACTTGTAAAATATTTTTTTTCACAAACAACACTCAAACAACATTACGGAAAGTTTAAAAGGCAACCACGTGACTAAAACCCTTTTCCTCTCTAAAATATTCAAGCAGTTCATTGTTTTCAATGCATTTAATCAGAACAATTTTTTTCAAACACATTTGCTATAGCCGCAAAATTGGCTGGGAAATTTGGAATAAAGTGACCCTGTTACTTTCAGTCAATGATCATTGCATACTGCTAAATTAGGGCCATTTGTTTCAACATGTTGGCAGGCTGAGAAAGCATAACTCCTTCCTGATGCAGCGTAGGCTGTTCAGTGGCTGTACGTGTTGTGTTCCCAGATGAATATGCTGCCCAGTCTTACATTTTGGCTGCAACACATACTTATATATTGTGCAGTATGTATAATATTAAAGTGTTTTTGTGGAACAAAAAAAACTATTAATACGCTTCACATAGCAAAAATACCTTTAACATTTGAAGTACTTAGTGAAGTTAAACGCCAAAGCGAGGCGATGGCAATAAAACTTTTAATAACAAGATTATTTTGAAAGTTACGCATGATGGAAACAATCTGAATAAATGTGCTGAAACGTTAGCAGTTATGTTCGGACAAGCGTTTGCACTGTTCAAGTAGGCAATTCGACCCCACACACAGACGAAAGGTCGGTTCAAAGAAAAGTTCAGCTTCAGTGCTCGATCCGCTACGCAGGCACGGCTGTCGGCAGTGTCACGCTACGTTGAGGATGAATGAAAATACCAGTGAAGACCAATTTAACGATATTGAATGTATTAGTAAGTAGGTAAACTTCGCGAGGCGCACGTAACGCGAAGCAATATGCTGTGTTGTCAGCCGATGCATCAACACGAGTTATCACGGTAGTGTTACCGCACAAAACGAAAAAGAACCGAAAAGAACGACATGAGCTCCACGCCCTTGTTTTCCGTTCTGATGATGATGATGTTTGATGTTTTATGGCGCAAGGGCCATTTCACGGCCAAAGAGCGCCAGTTCATCTTACTAAAATTATGGACAATGATTGTGATAAGCGGCTGTATAAGGGCCATAAAATTCCTCGCAGTAAGGCGGGTAAAAACATACAAGTAATAAAATCATGACCATGCGGTGAAAGGTGTGTGTGATGTGAATAGATGACGAAAGTTGGCGATAATAAAAGACGATGGTGCATATGTATGGCATTAGCACAAGTGCCTCACTCGTTCATACCCTTGCGTCCAAGGGCCGTGAGGCATGTGCTTTCTTGTGTAGCCACCGCAGCAAAAACCTCTCTGGAGAGGTCGTGCTACGGTATGCCCGGGTATATGACATGAAAGCTATGAATTTCTTTTAAAAACGCTAACAATGATTTATAACTAAAAAGCGGTTCCCTACCGACAAACATTGCAGGGTGTAAAGGTATATGTTGTCGGTAGGGTAATGGAAAGTGTTGTTTTCTTACAGTGTCCAATTGTTTGCACTCAATTAAAATGTGAAGGACTGTCAATGCTTCACCACATCTGTCACACAATGGTGGATCGCCACCGGACAAAAGGTGTGTGTGTGTCGTGTATGTGTGTCCTATCCTGAGTATCGTTAGTATCACCTCTGTATAACGCGATTTCGATACGGGCAGCCAATGACCAAGGTGTGGCTTAATAACGTGTAGTTTGTTTTGTGTGTGTGTATCCCACTTGCTCTGCCAGTATACTCTGAGGTTTCGTTTGAGGGATGGTTTAAGATCGAGGGCCGGGATTGATATGGGTTTAGGGGCAGTGCTTTTGTGCACGGATGCAGCGAGCTGATCCGCCCTCACGTTGCCTTGAATCTCACGGTGCCCTGGCACCCAGCACACTACAACATCTTGTTTGAGTGTGTAAAGTGTGCATAAAATAGAGTAAAGTGAGACAAGGACTGGGTTTTTTGTTTTTTAAGACTGTGCAGAGCCGTTACCACACTGAGGGAGTCTGTATAAATTACTGCTTTTTGTATTTGTAATTGTTTGATGTGTTTAGCTGCCACAAGTATCGCGTACGCTTCTGCTGTGAAGATACTTGTGCGTGGATGTAGTGGACCAGCATCCAAAAAGGATGGGCCTACAGCAGCGTAGGACACAGAGCAGTTAGTCTTCGAGGCATCTGTGAAGAACTCAGGACATGTGTATTTGTGTTGAAGTTCCAAAAAGTATGTTCGGATATGGGCAACAGGTGCATGTTTTGTAACTTCTAGGAAAGACACATCGCAGTCTATAGTCTGCCATTGCCACGGTGGCGGATATGCTACAGGAGCCATTAAAGTGTGTTCTAGTGAGATTCCAGTTTCCTCAGCTAGACTCTTCAGGCGAATAGAGAAGGGCTGCCTCATCGAAGGCCTGTTTTGAAACAAAATTGAGCTCGACAAATCATTAATAGTAGAGTATGAGGGGTGCTTCATGTCTGCTTTCACCTTAAGGTAATAAACAAAGGACATGTAAGTTCTCTGCAGATGAAGCGACCACTCATTTGACTCAACATAAAGGCTTTCTACGGGGCTGTTGCGAAAAGCACCCGTAGAAAGGCGGATGCCCAAATGGTGCACGGGGTCCAGCATCTTCAAAGCACTTTGAGTCGCAGACTGAAAAACAACGGCCCCATAATCTAAGCGGGTGCGAATGAGGCTTCTATATAGGTTCATGAGACATTGCCTGTCACTACCCCACCTAGTACGTGACAACACTTTTAAAACATTCATGGCTTTTAAAGATTTTGTTTTTAGATACTTGATGTGCGGTACGAAGGTCAACTTGTTGTCCAAGATTAATCCTAGGAATTTATGCTCCGTATTAACAGACAGACGCTGACCGTTCAGTTCAATGTCGGGTTCTGAGTGCATGCCTCTCTTACTGGAGAACAGGACACACGTACTTTTTTGTGGGTTCAGTCGGAATCCATTTTCCTCTGCCCATTTTGAGAGCTTGTTTAAACCTAACTGAACCTGCCGCTCACACATTGCCAGATTGCAAGACCTAAAGCCAAGCTGGACGTCATCCACATATGTACAATAAAACATATTGCGAGGGATGGTCAAGCGCAAGGAATTCATTTTTATGAGAAAAAGTGTGCAGCTAAGTACACCACCTTGTGGAACGCCTGTTTCCTGGACAAATGTTTGAGAATGAACCGTGCCCACTCGGACACGGAATCTCCGGTTTGACAGGTAACTTTTGATTATGTGAAACATTCTTCCGCGCACGCCAAGGTGGGACAGGTCTCTTAGAATTCCGAAGCGCCATGTTGTATCATAAGCCTTTTAGATATCGAGGAATACAGAGAGAAAATACTGCTTATGGACGAAAGCGTCTCTGATCTGTGCCTCGATACGAACAAGGTGGTCTGTCATGGATCTACTCTCTCGAAACCCGCACTGAAATGGGTCGAGCAAATTGTTTGTTTCAAGCAAGTGTACAAGTCGGCAGTTTATCATTTTTTCGAAGACTTTGCACAAGCAGCTTGTAAGTGCAATAGGCCTATAACTCGAAGCTAAAGAAGGGTCCCTGCCCTCTTTCAAAATGGGAATAACAATAGCCTCTTTCCAGGAGGTAGGAATAGTGCCAGAAGACCAAATAGCATTGTACAAACAAAGTAAGGTTTTTCGGGTTTCGTTTGGTAGGTTCTTTAACATTTCATACATCACACGGTCAGATCCTGGGGCAGAAGTACTGCAGGAGTTCAGAGATGTTCGGAGCTCAGCAAGACTGAAAGCTTGGTTATATCCCTCGTATCTAGTGGATTTGTGTTCAAGTTTCTGCTTTTCTATTCTTGTTCTGTATTTTTGGAAAGTGTCAGTATAGTGGGACGAGCTGGATACCTGTTCGAAGTGTGCACCGAGGAAGTTTGCCTGATCTTCCAAAATATCACCCTGAGTGTTTACGAGTGGAAGTGTGTGTACTTGTTTTCCTGCTATCCTACGGACCATGTTCCAGACTTTAGCCTCCTGTGTGTATGAATTAACCCCTGATAAAAACTTCTGCCAGCTTTCTCTTCTGGCCTGCCGACGCGTTCTCCTGCCTTGAGACTTTATTTTCTTGAAGGT
The DNA here is from genome assembly GCA_013436015.1 of Rhipicephalus annulatus. Classification (NCBI taxonomy): domain Eukaryota; kingdom Metazoa; phylum Arthropoda; class Arachnida; order Ixodida; family Ixodidae; genus Rhipicephalus; species Rhipicephalus annulatus. Next base: position 297,912 of record WOVY01010335.1, read on the forward strand.
TTCAAGATTTTCGGCTGTCGGCGAGTTCCCAAGCAGCCTCCAAGCTCTGTTTTGCTGTTTGCGCGCGTTTCGGCATTCAGAGTTCCACCATGGCACACGTCGTTTTCCAGGGTGTCCATTTGTTTGTGGGATGCATTTTGTTGCAGCATCGATCAAAAACGCTGTGAAGTAGTTCACCGCAATATCAATGTCTAAAGTACGGATGTCATTCCAACCTAGACTAGCAATAGTATAAAACTGTTCCCAGTCGGCTCTGTTTATGAGCCACTTGGGAACACGTGATGGACACTCAGTTACTGTCGTGCTCAAAACTACGGGGAAGTGGTCACTTCCGTACGGATTACTGACGACTTTCCACTGGAGTAGAGGCACAAGAGATGGAGATACTATGCTCAGGTCTATGGAGGAGTAGGTGTTATTGGCGAGATTATAATAGGTTGGTTCTTTTCGGTTTAGCAGACACGCGCTCGACGAGAGAAGGAACTGTTCGATCAGTCGACCTCGCGCGTCATACCGAGAGTCTCCCCATAGCCTGCTATGCGCAATAAAGTCTCCAAGGAGAACATAAGGTTCCGGAAGTTCATCAATTAAAGAGTGTAAATCACGTTTTTGTAGCTGATAACTAGGAGGAATGTAAATCGTGCAGATTGTGATCAGTTTATCAAAAAGAACCGCTCGAACAGCCACTGCCTCAAGGGATGTTTGGAGTTGTAAGTGTGTGCATGCAATTTCTTGATTCACTATGATGGCAACACCTCGGGATGATGTCACGGCATCATCACGGTCCTATCGAAAAATAACGTATTTGCGAAGAAAATTTGTGTGTTTTGAATTAAGGTGTGTTTCTTGTACACACAGCACTTTTGGTGAGTGTTCGTGTAGGAGTTCTTGGATGTCGTCAAGGTTTCTGAGAAGGCCCCTGACGTTCCATTGTATAATTTGAGTGTTCATGGTGAATGTAAAATAATGCTGTGTGTACGAAAAACAAGTGGCTGTTTAGACGGGGAGTTTGAGTTCACTTTACAGGGCCATCACCAGGCCCTGTTATTTGCTTTTTTGTTTTCTTGGCGCGCTCCAAGGAGCCACGCCGCTCTTTCGGCACCAAGGGTGCCGACGTATCCATTGCCTCCTCGGAGGCACTGGATGCCCGCACGTGCGGGCTGTTAGTTTGGATTTTGGGCCTCGCCTGGTGAGGGGAGGCCTTGAGACCCGAAGACTCTGGAGTCTCCGGTCTCTGTTTGAGAGTAGGCGGTGTAGCCTGGGCTACAGCCGCCTTGGGGGCAGGTGCCACAGCCGACGGCTCGCTCTGCGCGGGCCGAAGGGGTGGCGAGGGCTGGTGCGGCGGTGCCCCCTGACGCGCCGCATCAGCGTATGTAGGTCCATAGAATGGAGCGACTCTTCGCCGTGCTTCCTTAAACGTAATGTTCTCCTTCACATTCAATGTAATTATTTCTTTTTCTTTTTTCCAGTATGTGCAGGAGCGTGAATATGCGGCATGGTTTCCTTCGCAGTTCACACAGTGTGCCGGTTCTTTGCAGTTCTCGGACACGTGGCCTAGGACTCCACATTGTGCACAAGTCTGGCGACCACGACAGGTCTTAGAGCCATGTCCATACTTCTGGCATTGGAAGCAACGACGAGGATTTGGTATATACGGCCTGATAGATGTTTTCGTGTACCCTGTTTGAATGGAATCTGGTAGTTTACTGGATGCAAACGTGAGTATCAAGTGTTTCGTTGGAATTTCCTTATTATCTCTTCTGATGATAATTCTCTGTACATTATTGACATTTTGGCTCTTCCACCCTTCCAAAAGTTCAGTCTCGGTGAGCTCAAGTAAGTCTGCATCAGATACCACTTCGCGAGTGGTGTTCATGGATCGGTGTGGTGTTACGGTGATCGGTACGTCACCAAACGTTGAGAGGCTGTTTAGCTTTACATATTGTGCTTTGTCCCGAATTTCTAGAAGAAGGTCTCCGCTCGCCATTTTGGTTACTTTGTATTCAGCCCCGAGAGTTTCCGTAAGACACCTGGCAACTACGAAAGGAGATACGGTCCTGGCTTGCTTTCCGGTTTTTTCACAGTGAATGACGTGGAAGTGGGGAAAAGTTTCTATTGGCTGGTTGAAGAGATTTATGTCGTCGGTGCGTACCCGCTTTAGGCCGGTACGATCAGATAGTGGAGGAAATGCGCCTTGCATGCCGGTCTTATTTTTGTTCAGCAGGCGTTGGCGGCCACCCACCACGGAGCCCAACAAGGGGACGCTGCAAGTTTACAGGTGCTGAAAGCTTGCAGACGTCAGCCGTACAACACTGCCATAACCCAATGCGCCTAGACCAAGGTAGGCTATTCGCACAGGGTTAACCCTTGCCGCCAGGAAAATTGGAGGTATACAGAAGAGAGTAGAAGACAGGAAAGATGTAAAGTGAGAACAAAAGACGAAGATGTAGGGAGAGAGAGATAGGAAAAGGCGACTTCCGATTTCCCCTGGGTGGGTCAGCCCAGGGGTGCCGTCTACGTGAAGCCGGGGCCAAAGGGGTGTGTTGCCTCTGCCGGGGGGCCTTAAAGGTCCAATCACCCAGCGTCGGCTCAACCCCCAGGATCCCCTTTTCCCCGGACACGGCAAAGCCACGCACGGCTAGGCGTGGGAGGGAGTCGAAACTCTCCCGTTAGCTCGGGTCCGTGGTGTCGCTACACACCAAACGCCTACTTGCGCAGGCGCCCCTGCGGGGGTTGTTTTCCGTTCTAGGTCTGTTTGTGCAATAAAAAAAAAGAGAGTATATGTACTACCAACATGCCCAAGCATATGCGTCTTAGATACGGTTGATGCTTAGAGCTAACAGGCGCCGTCTCCACACATGTATTAATTAGTCAACTAAAATTGATCTGCATCATGAGCGGGCCCCGTTAAAAACGGCTGCCAACAAAGGGCACCGAGAAAATCTGTTCAATTTCTTCGCTGAACCTCCGTGGCGCACGCTCACTCTGCTTTGTACTCCAAATCATCTAAACATACAAACAAAAAAAACTTGCCGACAATATCACTTCGTCATCATCGCCGTGAAACAGTTCAAACAAATATTCTCGCTAAGTAAACAAATGGTGATTTGTCATCGACTAGTGGAAAACCAAATTGTTTGAAGGTGTCATTCTCGTGCTCACGCAGTTAACATAGCGCTGAACGGAACAACGTGAGAGCGTTACTCACTATTTCACTTCGAGTGCTCCACAACATGAATCCACAGATCCAGTCTTCAGGATGGTGCAACTTCGCAATAATCAGCACTGACAAAACACACAGGTCAAACACAGAGCGGAGGCACATTTCAAACTAAACACCGACTAATGAACTCTACCGACCGAGAAGCCACGCGCAGCCCACGCACACACATAGGAGGGTTTTTCGCCAGCGCACGCAGTGACATGTAAGACGATGCCGGGCCCTTTCACGCGTTCTGTGCTCGGGCGTGCAGCAATACCTGGTAGCCAAGGTTGTCTAGGCGACGAGACCTCATGGCGTCGGTGCGCTCTCAGACCGGCTAGATGCGGTTTAACGCTAGCTACGGCTCTGTAATGATAGCGCGGGCGCTGCTTTTTTTTCGCTGTTTTTCGGAAGTAATCTGTTGCGTTATACTCGTTTTTATCGGTGCATCTGAATCGCAGTGAGCATTGTGACGGTGCAGTGCAGCCAGCACGAGCTACTAGTCAGAACACGTATTTGTAATATTCAGAAGCAATATTTAGCGTACCTTCACCGACCTAATGTAGTGTGTACTGGTAAAAAAACTAAGCTGCTGCTTTTTGCTTTGCTCTATGGGTCTTCAGTGACTGCACATTGAGGGTCATGCTGGCGATATTTTATCAGCACTTTCATTTCGGTAAAGACATAGCAACATTGCATGCATCGGCCGTCACACTATTCGATGAGAACATATTGCCACGTGCGTACTGCTAGGAACATGAAGACGACAGCTCATACGCGCATCTGCACGCTTTTATGCAGCAAGCAATAAGAAAGAAGAGGAACGCTCTGGCGTGCAGTTAATAAAAAAATACTGACTTGCTGCTACTTTCTCAACCTGTTAATTACTACTTCTGTCTTCACGTTGTGACAATACATTTGTACTTAGCTTGTAGACATTGGAACAAGACAACGGCTAAAAATATTTCATCGATGTTGTTTTCTCACTGCCTACAAAGTCAAGACTTTGACCGAGGCACGTCTGCTGGGGAAGCTACATAAATCAAAATGATGAGATCCACAAAAAAACGGGCGGGAGACAGAGAGAGAGAAAACTAGAGAATGCATTCGGCTCCCCTGAAGAGAGCTTTGTTCGCAATTTAGTCAACAAGGCTCCTGTCATTCTGAGCAAGGCTGCGTCAATGTCACCGATATGTCCTTATTCTGCGTATTTCTTTATTGTCGGTGTCTTCTTTCTAATTTTCATGACGCACTTTTAAGGACACATGAAGAGAAACATTCGCTACAGTAATGAAATAAAATATGCCTGCGAAAAACACATGACGTCAATGTTCGTTTTTAAGGGACCTGATGGCCTGCTGACGTGGTGGTTATGGCTAAACAACTGTGTTTTTTTCAGCCGGCCGACGTTTTGTCTCAAGCTTTAAAAGCTTCAATCTTATGGGGGACGGGGAGAGGGGGAGTGTTCTACGCATGGCTACACTAATGTGCGCAACATTACCTTGTTCAGGCATATGAGTGCACTGTGTGAGTGTTTACATATTTACGCAAATGACACAGATGAAAGAAACAGATACAGGAGAATTGGCCCTCACTCTATTGAACAAGCGGCGCTCCTATTGTATCTTCCGTCTTATAGTATTTTGCGTGCTTTATCGGTGAAAACTACGTTTCCGTCACATTACATCCTGCTTCGATTCCTTACTAAACCCGCAAGAGGCTAGTAGTAGGAGGAGGCTTGCTGGTATCAAGTTTGTTAATGTATACTAACAGTATAAGCGGATCTGCCCGAAAATGTCGTGCATTTGTAGCCTCGTAGGCACGTGATGACGATGATGATGATGATACTGATGATGATGTTTGATGTTTTGTGGCGCAAGGGCCATTTCACGACCAAAAAGCGCCAGTTCATCTTACTAAAATATGGACAATGATTGTGATAAGCGGCTGTATAAGGGCCATAAAATTCCTTGCGGTGAGGTGGGTAAAAACATACGAGTAATAAAATCATGACCATGCCATGAAAGGTGTGTGTGGTGTGAATAGATGATAAAAGTTGCTGATAATAAAAATCGATGGTGGATATGTATGACATTAGCACAAGTGCCTCACTCGTTCATACCCTTGCGTCCAAGGGCGGTGAGGCAAGTGCTTTCTTGTGCAGCCACCACAGCGAAAACCTCTCTGGAGAGGTCGTGCTACGGAATGCCTGGGTATATGGTATGAAAACTATGAATTTCTTTTAAAACGCTAGCAATGATTTATGACTAAAAAGAGGTTCCCTACCGACGATCATTGCAGGGTGTAAAGGTATATGTTGTCGGTAGGGTAATGGAAAATGTTGTTTTCTTACTGTTTCTAGCTGTTTGCACTGGATTACTATTTGAAAGACTGTTAATGATTCACCACATCTGTCACACAATGGTGGATCGCCACCGGACAAAAGATATGTGTGTGTCGTGTATGTGGGTCCTATCCTGAGCCTCGTTAGTATTACCTCTGTATGACGTGATTTTGATACTGGCGGCGAATGGTCAACGTGTGGCTTAATGATATGTAGTTTGTTTTGTGTGTGTCTATCGCACTTGCTCTGCCAGTAGTCCCTGAGGTTTGGTTTGAGAGACGGCTTAAGATCAAGGGCGGGGATTGATATGGGTACAGGGGCAGTGCTTTTGTGGACGGATGCAGCAAGCTGATCCGCCCTCACGTTGCCTTGGATCTCACGGTGCCCTGGCACCCAGCACACTACAACATGTTGTTTGAGTGTGTAGAGGGTGCATAAAATGGAGTAAAGTGAGGCAAGAACTGGGTTTTTTTGTTTTTTAGGAGTGTGCAGAGCCGTTACCACACTGAGGGAGTCCGTATAAATTACTGCTTTTGTATTTGCAATTGCCTGATGTGTTTAGCCGCCACAAGTATCGCATAAGCTTCCGTTGTGAAGATACTTGTACCAGGATGTAAAGCGCCAGCATCCAAAAAGGATGGGCCAACAGCAGCGTAGGACACAGAGGAGTTAGACTTGGAGGCATCTGTAAAGAACTCAGGACGTGTGTATTTGTGTTGTAGTTCCAGGAAGTATGTTCGGATATGGGAAATAGGTGCATGTTTTGTAACTTCTAGAAAAGACACATCCCAGTGTATAGTCTGCCACTGCCACGGTGGCGGGCATGCTACAAAAGCCATTAGACTGTGTTCGAGTGACACTCCAGTTTCCTCAGCTAGACCCGTCAGGCGAACTGAGAAGGGCTGCCTCATCGAAGGCCTGTTTTGAAACAGAATGGAACTCGACAAATCATTATTAGTAGAGTACGAAGGGTGCTTGTTGTCTGCTTTTACCTTAAGGAAATAAAGAAAGGACATGTAAGTTCTCTGCGGATGAAGCGACCACTCATTTGACTCAACGTAAAGGCTTTCTACAGGGCTGGTGCGAAAAGCACCCTTAGAAAGGCGGATGCCCAAATGGTGCACAAGATCCAGCATCTTCAAAGCACTTTGAGTCGCAGACTGATAAACAACGGCCCCATAATCTAAGCGGGTGCGAATGAGGCTTCTATACAGGTTCATGAGACGTTGCCTGTCCCTACCCTACGTAGTACGTGGCAATACTTTTATAACATTCATGGCTTTTCAACAATTCGTTTTTAAATACTTGATGTGTGGTACGAAGGTCAACTTGTTGTCCAAGATTAAGCCTAAGAATTTATGCTCCGCATTGACAGACAGACGTTGACCGTTCAGTTCAATGTCAGGTTCTAAGTGCACGCCTCTCTTTCGGGAAAACAAGACACACGTGCTTTTTTCTGGGTTCAGCCGGAATCCCTTTTCCTCTGCCCATTTGGAGACCTTGTTTAAACCTAACTGAACCTGCCGCTCACACATTGCTAGGTTGCATGACTTAAAGCCAAGCTGGACGTCATCGACATATTTGGAATAGAACATGTTGCGGGGGATGGACAGGTGCAAGGCATTCATTTTGATGATAAAAAGTGTACAACTAAGTACACCACCTTGCGGTACTCCCGTTTCTTGCACAAACGTCTGGGAGAGAATACTGCCCACACGGACACGGAATTTTCGATTGGACAAGTAACTCTCGATTATGGAAAGCATTCTACCGCGCACACGCAGGTGAGACAAGTCTCCTAATATGCCAAAACGCCATGTTGTGTCGTAAGCTTTCTCGATATTGAGAAACACTGAGAGGAAGTATTGCTTGTGGACGAAAGCGTCTCGGATCTGTGCCTTGATACGCACCAGATGGTTGGTTGTGGATCTACGCTCTCGAAACCCACACTGTAACTGGTCAAGCAGATTGTGTGTTTCAAGGAAATGTAAAAGTCGGCGGTTTATCGTTTTTCAAAAAGTTTACAAAGGCAGCTGGTGAGTACAATGGGCCTATAACTTGAAACTGAGCAAGGGTCCTTGCCCTGTTTCAAAATAGGGATAACAGTAGCCTCTTTCCAGGAAGCAGGGATGGTGCCTGAAAGCCAGATAGCATTGTATAGAAAGAGGAAAGTTTTTCGCGTTTTGAGCGGAAGGTTTTTCAACATTTCTTACGTGACACGGTCGTAGCCTGGGGCAGAATTACTGCAAGAGTTTAGTGATGTTTTTAACTCAACTAAGTTGAAAGGTTCGTTGTATGCCTCGTGATTTGTACACTTGTATTCTAGTTTCTTCTTTTCTATCCTTGCTTTATATCTTTGAAAAGCTTCAGCTAGACACTTGCTCGTAGTGTGCACCGAGGAAGTTCGCCTGATCTTCCAGGCTGCCATTCTGTGTGTTTACGACTGGGAGTGAGTGTACTTGCCTTCCTACTACCATACGAACCATGTTCCAGACTTTAGCCTCTTGTGTATATGAATTTATCCCTGATAAAAACTTGTGCCAGCTTTCTCTTCTGGCCTGCCGACGCGTTATCCTGCCTCGAGATTTTATTTTCTTACAGCTCTGAATGTTTTCCGCTGTCGGCGAGTTCCACAGCAACCTCCATGCCCTGTTCTGTTCCTTTCGCGCATTCTGACACTCAGTGTTCCACCACGGGACGTGTCGTTTGCCGGGCACTCTAGATGTTTGTGGAATGCACTTGGCTGCTGCGTCAGTAAGAAATGTCGTGAAGTACTGCACAGCTTCATCTATGCCTAATCCACATATTATGTAAGTCCAACTTAAGACGCAGATGTAGGGGAGAGAGATAGAAAAAGGTGACTGCCGATTTCCCCTGGGTGGGTCAGCCCAGTGGTGCCGTCTACGTGAAGCCGGGGCCAAAGGGGTGTGTTGTCTCTTCCGGGAAGCCGTAAAGGTCCAATCACACAGCGTCGGCTCAACCCCCAGGATCCCCTTTTCCCCGGACGCGGCTCAGCCACGCACGGCTAGGCGTGGGAGGGAGCCAAAACTCCCCCATTAGCTCGGGTCCGTGGTGTTGCGACACACCAAACGCCTACTTGCGCAGGCGCCCCTGCGGGACCTCGTAGGCACGTGTACTCAGATTTGGGTGCACGTTAAAAAAAACCCAGGTGGTCAAAATTTCCGGAGCCCTTCACTACAGCGTCTCTCATAATCATATGGTGGTTTCGGGACGTTAAACCCCATATATCAATCAATAATTTGTAGCCTTGTTCATAAGACCCCAAATGTAAGGGTGTAAATGTGGTGTTTTGACGGTGTTTCATTCACGAACACCTCAAATTAAAAAAATAGAGTGCAAAAAGGGTGTTCATATGAGTGCTTTTAATGCGTGCACCCGTTTTTTACCTTTTAGGGTGTGAAATTTTTTAGATTGTACAATTTTGAATGGCATTGAAGGGCACAGAAGTGGCTGTAGAGGTTCAGCAGGTGCAGACGTGGGGAGTTTGCGACGCTGGCATGGGTAACAGGAACCGACGTACCGCGCTACACTAGAAGAAAGGCCAGGCCAGTAAAAACGACATCGAAAGCGGTCAAGAGTTTTTTCTAAAGTTAAGATGACCAGAAGTCAAGTCATCGTGGAAGGCTTCGAGCACATGAAGTCGAAGAGAGCGTGGCAGTACAGGAACCCAGCTCTGACCGTCAGGGTGGTAGACGTGGCGGTAGAGAACCCTATTGTTCAGCTTAAAGTGCAGAAGTTGACGACGGAGTCGCGTGTTTGGTGGATAAGAAACTTCCGAAAGGTGGTCCATCATGCGTCTGCAGTATGAATCGGACCGCTGGCGGGAGATAAATGTTGGCTCGTCGTCCGAAAAGGGATGCCTTATTGATGCGAGCGTATGAACTTTGGTAGATATGGCGGTTGAGTTCTCACCAACGCTTTTATGGGTAGTTGGAAGTGGGCAACGAGATAAGGCGTCGGTGTCTTGATGTTTTCTGCCTGACTTGTAAGTTATGTCAAATTCGTACTCCTGCAAGCGTAGTATCCACCGACTCAAACGTCCGGACAAGTTCTTCAGTGTAGAAAGCCAGCCTAAGACATGGTGGTCCGTAACGATTTCGAAGTTACGGCCATGGAAATAGGGATGGAACTTCTGCATGGACGAAACCACAGCCAAACATTCTTGCTCAGCTATGGTGTAGTTCTTTTCAGCAGGAGTGAGTGCGCTACTGGCATATGCAACAACTTTCTCTAGAGAAGACTTGTCACGTTGTAGAAGAACGGCTCCTATACCAAGGCCGCTAGCGTCGGTATGGTAGGATAGTCGGTGTGGCTTCGTCAAAGTGGCAGAGCAGAGGTTCAGGCGTGAGTGCCCGCTTCAACAGGTTGAATGCCGTTTGACATTCTTGAGACCACAGAAAGGGTACCTTGGAAGCAAGTAGTTGTTGTAATGGTGCAGCAATAGAAGCGAAATTCTGGATAAACTGGCGAAAATAGGAGGCGAGGCCAAAAAAAACTGCGAAGCTCCTTTGGGTTTTCGGGACGTGGAAAATTAAGGACTGCAGAAATCTTGTCAGGGTCGGGCCGGATGCCATCTTTGCTAACAACTTGTCCTAAGCCTTTGATAGAATTGCTAGCGAAAGAGCATTTCTTAGTGTTTATTTGAAGCCCGGCGCCGGCAAGGCACGTCTGAACTTGATTCAATCGTTCTAGGTGTTCAGGAAAAAAAATGAGTGTCAAGGGCACGTCAGTTGAATTGGAGAAGATAGAATGGGTACAAAGAGAGCTTCAAAGGAGAAAGCAAAATACTTACTCGTCAGTGATGGTAATAAATCGTATTTCAAGAGAAGGCGAGTATTTGTAGGGATGGAAGTTGGGTGGTGACACTAAGCTAAGAAGTGTGTACCAGTGTCGCGGAATAGGCCCCTCCATTTCATGCCAATTCCATACTGGTGATTGGCATTTTTGCGTATTTCATTCTTTTGAATTCCTCGGAATGAGAAAAACTTAGCCAATTCCCACTCCGAGAATGGCCAGACAGGTTCATTCTAGCATTACGATTTCTCAACATAAGAAAGGCATATCTTGATAGCTTTCGCGAGCTAAGAATAATTGTGAGAAGACAAAGCTAATATCATCAGACGCATAAGAGCTAAATGCCTTACTACAGTTGAAAGATAGTAGCTTGGTGACTTATCTCGTGCAGTAAAACCACACTACTAGTTCACACAGGGTCAGTTCTTTCGCTACTTATGGTACTTGCATGGTCAGCCCAATCTTAAAAAACGAGGTAACAAACATTTGGCAACGCACCAATTTACTTGTTTCCAGCATAATTTACTACCTTCGCCGCATCTTCTTACTACAGCGAGTAGCTGGCAATGCTTTAAACTTCTGCCTTTACTACCCAGGAATGCAATTTTGGTCTTTTGAACTAGGTACCCACTGAACCGCATACGTTGCCACATCTTTCACACACACCACCGTACATATTGCAGTAATCGTGACACTCTTAAGAAACAATTTGAGCAATCCTAATCTTGTCAATTACGTTAGAATAAAGGTTTTGTGCAAAGTTAAAACACGTATATAAAAGGGCAGACGATGACCTGTACGAAATGTTTATTATTTTTTTAAATTATAAGGCTGCTATGCAGTGCACAGTGTGATATCGCGAAGTAGGATCATAAGTAGTCTCCAAACGGCTGCTACAGTGTAAAATACCGACTAAGTCTTCATATTCAATGTGCGCATTTGCGTGTACGTCTTCTTCTGTTATTCATTCCTGCCTCTACATATATGCTGTAACGTATGCTTACCATGATAATTACACAAAGTGGTTATTGCCCACGAATGAATCTGCGTGGACAATTGCTTTCGCCTATCATCCTGTATATACTTCTGTAATTGATTTTTCTTGATGTTACAGTGTAAATGCACATACAAGCGCCTGCTAGCTAAATATTCAGTTATGTATTGATTATTCAATTCGGCACTCTTCACGAACTTCTTTCAAAAGTAGCAAGGTTCACCAATCAACATTTTGCTACGTTCGCCTAAAAGAAGGTTGCTGATTTTTGTGACAAGTAGACGGGTATAGCATTTAGTTTGGTGAATGAAAAGGCCGTTTTAATAAGTACATGCTTAAACGAATGACTTATTGTTTCCGTTTAAATTTGTTATTGATGAAATGAAGACTTTGCGAATTGTACAGTAAGGATTCGGGAAAGCGCCGCCATAATTACGCGGGATCGCTTTCTTTGGCTGTGTACTCAAACCAATGTTTTCAAAAGTTTATCCTATCTCTCTGTAGCGTTCATCATGTAAAAAGTTTATTCGCACACCCAGTTCACACAATATACAGTTCATCGGGTGCCAATGTGTGCTGCGCTGCCCTAAAGACCTTGACGATCTAGGTTCAGGTAAAGACACTAATGAGTGTAGTCAGAGAGGACAGTATTGCAAAAAAAAAAGATGGGGGTTAGAGGTATTATGTGGTGTGATAGCGCGCAAGCTGTTATACGAAAGCTTGCAGTAAACACAAGCATTGGGACGGTGTCAATACGTATGACAATTTGGAGAAGCACTTTTTTTAATATTCGTCCGAGTCGCCGACGGTGTCAGAAGCAAAAACAAAGTGAAGAGTAGGGAGACAGCAGATGGCTGAGGCACCACCAAGGCGGAAAAAGTCAATGTGTAAAGTTGTATGCCACCGCCGTATAATTCCGCAAGACGGATACCACGGCATACATAGAACCGTAGTCACGCAAAGAATAAAGAAAAACGTCGGAGCAACATAGTTTATATGAGAACGGAATTATAGTAGGTGTTTTGCTTATAAACGTAACATGCTTGTTTTAGCTGAGCCTTATCAAATTATTACCTAATGTTAAATTCGAGGGTCTGATTCACTAATGTTTGAAGTTAGAAAAACAGCATGTCGACAAACATGTCGTCTATTTTCGGAAAAAAAGGCAATTCTGTTGCAATTCCACTCCGTGAAAAGAGCGAATATTTCAATTCCCATTCCATTTCTTCAAGCTTTGTCACCACTCGTTCCCATTCCATTCCGGGGCTTGGAAAATGTAAAATGACTTCGGATTCATTCTGATTCCAGAGTGGCAACTCCGCAACACTGCTCTGGGATAACCTTCGTAGAGCAAACGCAGCACTGATTCAAGTGACGGTATATAGGAGAGGCCTCGGCCATAGAGCGGCTGTAGTAACTGTGATAATGAGAGGGCGATTTACTGTGTTATTCAATCAATCAATGAAAGATATATCTGCATAATATTTAAGAAATACCAGAGTGATTTTGTAGGCTGGGAAGGTAAGCTACATTCATAATAAAATACCACACTTATATGTTGCGTTCCGTGAAAAATCAACGGCTCACAATTTACTATAAGCATCTTTGGTGATATGCAAGCTGGCTCGAGCTTCTCCCCAACACATCTTTGTTCCCGGCTCTCACAGTGGTAGTCATGGTAGGTAGACGGTGTAAAGCACCCTAAAACAGCGTTGAGACAACCGGCCTCAAAAAGACGCTTGGCTTCAGAAACAACACGGCACTTTACAAAAGAATACTGCTTGTGGTTCAGCGCCGCCACTAAGTTGAGTTTAAAAAATGAAGTGACATCACTGGTACTTACCCACTATTGTTTTGCCAATTGGGCATCACGCCACTCGCCAAACGTTTGTCTTCTTTCGGGTACGTTTTTTTTGTTCCACGTGAAGCACGAAAATTCCCACCCGGAAATGCAACGGGGGGCACACACGCAGCACTTTCGTAAAGCTCTTTTTGCTTCTATCAAGAATTATAGGTAAATTATTTAGCAAGTTTCTATTGCTTGCAATACTCATGAGAAGATTTATCAGTGAAAACGAATCGGTGAAAAGAATGTGCTCACAAAGAAGTGAATAGCATTTCTGTGCGTAAAAGTCACCGGGGGTGCGTGCTTCATGGTGGCAATGCGACAAAGAAATGTTCGTGATGAGCACGGTGAATCGAATGCGAGAGAACCTGATCATGTGGTGGAACTGCCTTAAGTCTTTTGTTCGTAGGCACATAGGCTGTGCAGTACAGTTCACTGAGGGATCGTGGAAGTTGGTTATGTTATAGCATAATGGCTGCTCCAGAGAAAGACCCCACACGTCGAGCAGACCAGATTATCGCCGTAGGCGTCTGTCGATAAAAAGAACTGACATGTGAACTTGGGTGCCAAATGATTGCCTCTTAGAAGGCCTCACTTCAGCTCGCGACTGTAATACTGCCTGCGTGTCTGTCAAGTGTTTCATTTGGAGAAATCTATGCAAAGCAAAGCATTTTGTATGCAAAGCACCTACTTTGCATATAAAATAGTTTGGTCAGCATGCACTACTTTGAAAGGATGCAGCCATGAGAGTATCTTGTGATCACCTACTTTCTTGCAGCTTTCCACGAGCTCAGTCGAGTCAGTGGCTGGGTCTGCGTCGGAGGCAAGACTGCATGAACTTGGAGATTCATTTGTTGTTCATAATTAACTTGCTGTTAATTATTGCACTATTAGCATGATATTCAGTAGGGCCATCCTTGTTGATATGGTCTTAGTTCACGCGGTATCAATTAACTCACATCTATTTAAAAGCTACTGCTTTGTAGAAATCTAATAGACATAGTTTTACTTTTTTGATCATAATTAGCACGGTTAGATGCATTTTTATATTTCGACCTTCACATGAATTGGCTTAACTAGCCTCGTGATAACATGATCTGATTGAACTACCTAAGCTAATTCATCAATAGGCCAGCCGTGCATGCTCATTGATCGAGCTGACAATGACGGGGACGAAAAGGGCATGCGCCGTCCGAAGATTGTGGTAGGAAGTAGAGGCCAACTATAATAAAACACGTGTCCTCGCAGATTAGGTCCTGTCGCACGCTGTTGAAATGCGCTCGCAAGAGAGAGAAAAGTTTTATTTATGCAAGTCAAAAGGATCGTGCTCTTTGATTGGAACCCTTAGTTCAGGGACCCATTGACTCCCGCCACACCACGTGACCATTGGATGAGCTGACGCTGCTCCAGCGGCTCTAAACTGGTTAGCGCAGTCTCCCAGGAGGAATGTGAGAGTGAAAGAATAAGGCCCTGGTGAATAAGGTGAATAAAGAATAAGGTGGTTGTGGATATTCCTAGGTGCAGTGATAATCGTGGTATTCGCACCACAATAGGGAAGTATGAGGGATATTGCATGGGGAAATGAAAGGTGTGAAGACAGGAGAATGAATTTGTTTGAAGTCGCAGCCAGGCAACAGCGTCCTCTCGGTTTAATGATTTATGTGGTGGTGGGAAGCAGTATGGATATGTCGGTAAAGCTGTAGCATGTCAGTGTAGCTTAATGCTTCATTCAGTGTTTGTAGGGTTAGACAGCTCATCCCATGACGCTCTGTTTGTAAAGTCTCGAGCTACCGCGCTAGCTTATTCATTGGCGCGAAGAGTTGTCTGTCCAGGTTTTTAGAAAACACGCACCCCGTAAAACAAACTGAGATGTAGTGATGTCAGGACACGGTGTGTAGGGTGTGGCCTTTTCTTTTGAAAATTTGCGATATGCAGATTTTGCATCAGTAATCACAGCTATTGGCTCGTCCGGTGCTGGTATTTGTGAAATGTGTATGATATCAAAAGCGATAGCAGTCTCCTTTGCCGTGCTGCTGTCTATGGTAGAAAACGTAGCTGATGAAACGCTTGAAAATAAGTTTAAACAGTTCGCCTTCTCCAAATGTCGTTAATAAAACTATCTGACACTTTTATTCAATAGATGCACCTCTTTGTTGAGTGCAATGACAAGCAAACGAGAAAAAAAGTGCTTCTAGTTTGAAGATGCCACCCAAGTTTGTCGACTATTCTTGACGTCACACCATGTTGTTTCGTAAGTGAGGGAACGAAGTGCTCCCATAAGACTAGTGATCACGTTTTTTTTTACTGATCGTAAAGAAGGCGGTGTCACCAGAGCTCATAAAGATTTCGGCAATCGCCAAACCCTCGCCATCTTGCATAGCACCCCAAAAATTCTTAATCTAGTCCCAAGTAACAAATACGTAATATTAGTTTCCTAAGACAATTCCATATTAATAATATTTTTATTTAGAAGTTTGATAAGACAAAATGGTTTCAATGAAAGCACTCATTTTTTATTTCTCAGAAACAGCGATGAAGCGTATTCGCATATGGAAACAACGCATTGACAAAAAAAAAACGTGTAATGTTACTTGGGAAAATCAAGAGAAGTATTTCACTACAGCCTGGATCAGCAAATATCAATGCAGAACCATCGATAACTGCTTCTTTGTAAATTGAACCAATCCAAAACTTATGTTAACTTGTTCAGAATTAATTGAATTATTGCTTTGCGGGAGCTGTATAGTGACCTTCATTTACCATGTGAGTTGGATGTATGGCACATAATGAGGAAAACGTGTTTGACAGCAAATATGTGGTTGGAATGAAAAATAATTGAGTGCTTCGAAAACTTAGAGCTTAATTACGGCGTTGTAAATGGCACACAGAGCTAATAGGAACCGATGACTTATAGAGTTATAATCAACTTGGGACAAAGCATTCTCTTGCAGGCAACGCTTCACTTTATTTTATTACTTTTAGTTTTAGAAGAATATAGTAATTTCTTTTCTGACCTGTCGAGGGTGGTGAGGGGCCAAATATAAAGAAGGTCTGGATGTACTTAAAACTTCATATAGCCGTATATGTTGTAATCACGCAAGCTGTGCGAGTATCGCTCAATTCAGCCAATGTAAGTAAAATTTAAACAGCTATGCTAACGAGGTCCATAGAGTTTCTGTTACATACGCCCTAACCCTAGAAACGCTTCCTTAAAATAACCGCTTAAGTGATTATGTCTTTAATATTGGCCGGAGGAAGCGTCACGGCTAAAACATACAAGCAGCTAGCAATATTTTAGCCCATTTCTTAGGTTAGTGCCTAAAATACGCACTCATTCTCTGTGCATTTTGCAGCCAGAACAGTTCTAGCAGCTAAGCAGTGAGGTGTTTTTTGGGACTTCGCCCCTTGTTGTCTCTCAGAGTCTCGCTTTTGTCTTTCTAATACACGATTGCTTGAACTAATACTAGAAATAATGGCACATGTTGCTCAATTTAGTGCGAGTAAGCATTTTACTTTTTGACGTCGCCACCGCCACCGTAATTTGGCATTTGACGTCGCCGCCGCCACCCTAATTCACTCATACGTATATGTATGTATATATAAACGGGGAAGGATGCACTACTTCCCTCTTTCTGTAGAGCGAACACCTCCTTTCCGGCTGCGGTGGTCTGCGCGGCACAATATCTCGTAAGCGAACAAGGAGGAGGGAGGGGGGCTTGTGGTTGCCACGCTGTCGCGGGACCCCCCCCCCCCCCCCCTCATGGCAGCAGCAGCAGCTTCTTCGGGCTGCGCTCTCAACACAAAAAAAAAACGAAGCCAACATGCACGTGATGCAGCCGTGTTTTATAACACCAGCATTTCATAGAGTTATGTGAGATCGGATATAAATGAGTTCACTGCCAGCCTCACTTCCTATAACATTCAAGTTTGTCGCTATCACTTTCAACGCTTCACCTTTTAGGTGAAACTAAATTTGTGCAATCCTTCCTGCCACAGTCGCAAACTGCACTTGGCAACGCGCACACGAGTGTCATGCTATCGAGAAAGCTTCTTGAGACACAGCTAGATATTCAGCGGCTATGCAATGTTCGCAGGTTCTGTACCATTTGCCAAAAGTTTTTCACGTTCATCTGTACCTGTGATTACGTTTCCTGCGTCATTTCAGCGTAAGAAAAACAGGGTACGTTTTGATCTGCTTGCCATTTTTTGCGTGATCCCTTCTAATTTGTTGCAATCCCGTTCACTGCTTCGCCTTTGCGACAAAGCTGTGACTTTTTTTAAACACAATCTATTTCCAGTTACGTAATCAAAGCTGAGCAGTAGTCTACTCTTATTTTGCAAGAATAAAAAGTATAGTCCCGGCAGTTTTGAGGTGCATGATTTCAAAGTGCTTAAATGTAGTATAATGCTCTTAAGTGATAATTTACCAAGCACGTGCATTATTCTTTTGTCAAAAGATTTAACCCTTTCTTACTTGGCTTCACCATGCACCTCTTATAACCTATAGAGTCCAAAAAACACTATCGTTTTTATCTTTGATACAAGGCCCTACACATGATTACGGTTTCAATTATTGACACAGAGGCTCGTAATAGACACCCAGAGATTGCGCATGTTTAGTGTTTTTTTTTTCGTTTTATCACACTGCCGGAGGGGATCTCCGAGGTGAAGCAAAATAAAACGGGTGGTTGAGATCTGCTCTTCGAGGTGCCGCAGCATTCCAAGCAGCTCGCATGAACACCGCGAGCCTTTTAGGTTACCTAATTTCATTATGAGATGCAAAGCATTTCTTAGCGAACATCCACGAGTTTGACCATATCTATCTATCTATCTATCTATCTATCTATCTATCTATCTATCTATCTATCTATCTATCTATCTATCTATCTATCTATCTATCTATCTATCTATCTATCTATCTATCTATCTATCTATCTATCTATCTATCTATCTATCTATCTATCTATCTATCTATCTATCTATCTATCTATCTATCTATCTATCTATCTATCTATCTATCTATCTATCTATCTGTCTGTCTGTCTGTCTGTCTGTCTGTCTGTCTGTCTGTCTGTCTGTCTGTCTGTCTGTCTGTCTATCTATCTATCTATCTATCTATCTATCTATCTATCTATCTATCTATCTATCTATCTATCTATCTATCTATCTATCTATCTATTTATCTATCTATCTATCTATCTATACAGCAACGACTTTTAGCTCTCCTGACCTTTTAGCTTTCCTGAGAAAATTGAAAATCATGACAAGCATGTCAACAGTGTAATGACTTACATATCATGGTCTTGCTGCTCTAGCGGTAGTTTCGTTCACATGACATATTGCAAATCTGGTATGGTATGACATGACTGCATGGTAAGCATCAGTGACAGACCCTAATGTGGAAATCATGACATGCGTCTTATGTAAGAAGATGACTACATGCCTCGCTCATGATGTGCTAATGGGCGTTTCGTTTGCGTCACGCATACTAAATTACGTATTACGTGACGTGAATGGACTGCCAAAGTAAATTACACGACCAAACATAATAATTATGACATGCGTGTCGTGTAACAACATGACAACATACCATGATCATGATCCACTCACAGCCGTTTCGACAGATTTACATATACCAAATTTGGTATCACATGACATGAATATTCAACAAAGGTAAATGACACGTACAAACATGATAATCATGACATGGAAATCATGTGCAGCATAATTTACCACTGCCAAGTAGCATTGTACATATTTGAAAGTTACATACCAAGCTTCCTTATTCATGCTTCGCACATCATCGATTACCACAGTAGCGGCAAGCTGCCCATTTTTCTTCAGCTGATATCCAGAAAGTTCATCGGTCTGTATTAAAAATATACTTCGAACTCTCTTGCATCTAATATATATCTTACTATGAAACATAACCACATATTCTGTATCAGTTCTATTTTCAGAAGAACATTTTCCTCAATACTTTGGAAACGGGACGCACTCAGAAGAGAAACAAGAGTGTAGCCCATGTCTCATGTAACTAGTAACCCCTTGAGCCCATCTATAAAAGGTAGTTCGGGAAAGTTTGTTTTGACGTCAATGGCAGAAAGTTGGTGTAAGCGAATTGCGTAACTCAATCTCGAATGAAATAATAATTGAATAGCATAATAGGCACAAAAATATACAATGTCGGCTACCAAATGGTTACTGAAAATTAAAAAGAAGAACACAGAAATGTGGAAGCATCAGCTTATCATTAAGAGGACGTAGGCGTTAGCGTAGCTGTACGCGGGTGGTGACGCTTTCAGCCCACGCAACAATCACTAGCCGCTTTTCCTTAACTTCGCGTGTTCTTGAGCACCTAGCGTGGTGAGTGACTGTTACCAAAAGACTACAACTCGTCAAGCAGAAGCGGAAACTGTATACCTTGTTATAGGGTGCCTCATCGTGATGCTGCAGAATGTCCTGCCATTAAAACATTCGTAGCCTGGACACCTCAGCTGTACGGGTGGGAAGGAATCGCAAGGCAACTTTAGCGGTTGCTAGATAAAGTGCGGCTCTACGCAATTTTCATTGTACACTTCACAAAATCATCCTTTCCTGAGAGCAGCGGCTCACTGAAGTAATTTATAAAAATATTGACTATGTCTACGCTCATTGTACAGTATACTTTAGGGGCTATAATACTCAGGACCACGCACGGTTGCTCTCATGCTCCATAATACTCAAACAGAAATTGAACACATGCACAACGAAAAACCTAAACTCCCGTGCAAAAAACCGACTGTAGCGTTGTAGCAGTGGCCTTTATCGCGTTTTTTTATATTCACCATATTTGAAACTTCAAATACCATAAGTAGGATCAAAATATTTGATAAGGTATTGTTTGATTCCCGCGGGGAACTGGAATATACGCACACAGCTGATTGAATGTTAGAAAGATGTCATTCATAATATCTATCTAAACTAGCTTTTGACTTTCTTTGTTTCAGTTTTTCAGTTTGCATACCTGGCAGCGATCATGGAATATTGTATTGCTATAATGGCCCTCCTGCTCTTCTAAGCTGCTGACTTTCCCCATCAAGGTACATTCAACGTTCTTTTTTTTTTTTGAGATTGTGCGAGTCTTTAGCCATATATGAGGCTCCAAAAACATATGAGTGTGAAGGACATATGCGTCATTTTTATGTATAATCATTTGGCTGAATTGGCTGCCTGTCTTGCATAATGCAATAACTATTCGCTAAAAGTGATAGCCAAATTTAAACGATCAGTATCTGGAGACTGCCCACCACGGTGGTCTAGTGGCTAAGGTACTCGGTTGCTGACCCGCAGGTCGCGGGATCGAATCTCGGCTGCGGCGGCTGCATTTCCGATGGAGGCGGAAACGTTGTAGGCCCGTGTGCTCAGATTTGGGTGCACGTTAAAGAACCCCAGGAAGTCGAAATTTCCGGAGCCCTCCACTACGGCGTCTCTCATAATCATATTGTAGTTTTGGGACGTTAACCGCACATATGAATCAGTCAGTGCCTGTAGACTTTAAATAAAGTGGCATTTCAAAAAGGAATAAACTATTTATAAAGTTTACAGTTACACAAAGCAATTTCACCATGTCCCGCTAAAGAGAACCATGTGTAGATGCGAAGCAGTGAGTGCTAACGCTTACACTTACGTTGGTGTTGAAGCTGGCTCTCATCGCAGCGTTGCACAGGAGTGAAACCTGACGGGTCACAGAGAACGCAGTGATAAAGCAGTTGGAAGATCGTACGCCTGAATATTCGTGGTGGCTGTTCAAGCTCTCGATGATCGATAGTCGATGATCGGGCGAAGTACTGTGTCATCACGCTTTTTTAGTCAAGTCGGAGGCTGTCACGGCCATCAGGAAACTTTCTTTGTCAGGAGGAATTGACTCGACTGGGACACCTGATAGGCAGTCAGCATCGGTGTTCTTGCGTCCTGACTTGTAAACCACCGTAACGTCAAATTCTCGAACGCGGAGACTCCATCAAGCTAGGAAGCCTGAGGGGTCTTTGAGGCTTGCAAGCCAGCACAAGGAATGGTGGTCGGTGACTACTTTGAACGCAGTCACCCGTTCAAATACGGTCGGAACTTGGCTATGGCCCACACGACAGCAAGGCATTCCTTTTCTGTGGTGGAATAGTTCGTAGGCGATCACTCGCTCGATACCTTCCTGCCGTTGCACAAGGACGGCTCCAAAGCCGGAATTACTTGCAACTGTATGCACTTCAGTGTCGGCATTTTCGTCGAAATGACCCAAGATTGGAGGAGTCTCGAGGCGTCGTCGTAGCTCGCAAAAAGCTTCGTGTTCTTCTGGGGCCCACACAAAAGCAACGTTGTCTCTCGTGAGTGGGTTTAGGGTTCTGCTATTTTGAAAAAGTTTGGAACGAAGCGACGATAGTACGCACAAAGGCCCAGAAAACGCGTACGTCGTGTTTTGTTCATCGGAGTTGGGAAGGCAGCGACAGCCAGTGTTTTCTCGGGGTCTGGGCTAATTCCGTCCCTGTTGACGACTAGGGCCGAGAAACTTGAGCTCCTCGTAGCCAAAGCGGCATTTTGCGGGCTTGAGCTACAGGTCAGCTGTTCGTAGCGCCTGAAGTACTGCTCGAAGACGCTGAAGGTGCTGCTCGAAAGTCGATGAAAAAAACGACGACGTCATCTAAATAGACAAGACACGATCGCCACTTGAGACCGGACAAAACTGTGTCCATCATTTGTTGAAAAGTCGCGGGAGCAGAGCACAGTCCAATAGGAATCACCTTCAATTCGAAGAGCCGTTAGGAGTAATGAAGGCGGCCTTTTTCCTGTCACGCTCATCGACCTCAATTTGCCAATAACACTGCGTAAATCCATGGATGAAAAATACCTGGTGTTTCTGAGGCGGTAGATTGAGTCATCGATGCGAGAAAGTGGATAAACGTCTTTCTTTGTCACGGTGTTCAGTTTGCGATAATCAACACAGAAATGAAGCGCTGTCTTCATTTTTCACCAACACAACCGGTGATGCCCATGGGCTTGTAGATGGCTGAATGATGTCGTTAGCAAACATTTGTTGTACTTGGTCGTGGATGGCGTTCTGTTCTCTGCGGGAAACTCGATAAGCATGCTGTCAAATAGGCCTTTCGCTGGGCTCTGTTATGGTTATGTGCTTTTCGACGGGTGTCTGATTTTGGACGTCGTGGCAAAGCAATCGCTGAAGGAAAACAGGAGGGAGCGAAGACTCTTTTGCTGTGAATTCGACACTACGCAGTTCACATCAAGCTTAACTGGAGACTGTTTGTCTTCGCGAGGACCGGAAGAGAGTTGCGTGAGTGAGAAGCTGGCTTTCGAGTCTCCGATTTCTTCGAAGTAAGCGATGACACACTGCCTAATGAAGTGCTCGTATTCATGAGTGAAATTTGTTAGTAGAATTTTCGGAGGCGCTTGTGTCAACTCTATGATACCGCGAGCGACGCATACTTGACGAGACAAGAGCACAAGAACATTGCTTTCCACGACTCCTAGAGCCGTTCGGTTGATGTCACTAAGCACGTTAACCAGAACATTTGAACGGGGCGGTACTGTCACTGAATCGTCGGATACACGCAACGCCATCATACGCGATTCACAATCCTGGGAATGTTCGTTACATGAAAACGTCACCAGAAATTCTCGGAGATTTTTAATAGCCCCATATTCTCGAAGGAAGTCTAATCCCAAGATGACCTACCTGGAGCATTCTTGCAGTATGACGAAAGTCCCCATGAAGGTCGAAGCGCCAATATGTACTCGGGCAGTGCACCCACAACCGAGGTCACTAGATGACTACCAGCGGCACGGAGCTGCGGAACGCTTCATGACGTCACCACTTTTTGGAGAGCATCCGCGAAGTCACCACTCGAAGTCACCACTCGGCGCCAGTATCTACGAGTGCGGTGCTTGAGTGATTGTCGACGGCTATAGAAATATTGGTGGAAATTGCTGCGTCACGTTCAAAAAATTTCGTGACAGAAATATCGGCGTTGTCAGCGTGTCATGGCGGAGGATGTTTTTCAGTTCGGTCAACAGCGGCCCTACCCCCAGAGGCTGCTGGCCTCAGTTTTCCTGGCGTGGGCCAGGATTGGAGACCTGTTTCGCACACCAGAGAACGTGGCGTAACGACTAGGCGAGCCGAGGCGTCAAAAAGGTGAGCGTGGCTGGTGGCTTTGTGCAGGAGGAAACGGCTGCTGCACTGCTAGGTATTGCTGAATCTCGCGAGGACGCTCCCCGTTGCTATGTCGACGCGCGTTAGGGTGAAACCCCTGAAAGCTCATCCTGCAATACGCACACTGGCGGTACAGATGGCCCGCTTCGCCGCCATGATAGCAAAGAGGCCTGTTGTCAGAGGTGCGCCATACGTCAGATTTACGGGTAACTTCACGCGGAACGTCATACTGGAAAGTGCTCTCGTAGTTATTTGCAGGTGTGAATTGATGGGGCGATGATGAGAAAGTACACTCTAAGCCAAAAGGGAGCAACAGGGGTATAGGGGTTGCTCTTTTCAGGGAGCAATTGCATTGCCACTCCCATTACTCCCCTAAAAGGAGTAACTGCAGAGAGACGAATCGTTGCTCTCCTTTCAGTTCCTCCTTTGGGGGATGAACAGTTACTCCCTGCAGTTCCTCCTTGCGGACCAACAGTTACTCCCACCAGTTGCTCCCGGCGGACCAATTATTACTCCCACCAGTTGCTCTTCTAAGAGCAACAGTTACTCTTTACCGTTCCTCCCACGTGTTAGCAGTTACTCTCTGAAAACCAACTGCACGTGCTTCCAGTTACTCCTTGGGGAAATGACTACCTCGAGTATGCTTATCACACGCTTAACACATGGTGAGAGCTCCTTGGAAGAGTACTGCTTTTGTGCTTCTAACACAAAAAGTGGACAATATTGAAAGGAAAATAAATGCTTTATTGTTCTTTTTATGAGGCGACGTGTGAGCACACGTAAAAGTAAACTTCGCCACACCACAGCCAGCACTAAACAAGCACCATAATACATCAAAGGTTTTCTGCATCATCCGTGGAAAAACAATCTTGAATTTCTAGCATAGGGCAGTCTGTGTCAACATTGGTGAGAGAAGGGCAACTTCTCCAATTCTGAAGAACTCAAGTTTCGCAGCTGGTGTTTCCATCAGGCTAGCGCAGCGGAATGTCACCGCAGGTATATGTGAAGCATCTCAATGCTGGAAGAAAAAAAATAGAAGTGCGACGTTAAACATGCCAGAATCAATACATAACAATGAGTCACACACACTGCAACAGCGCTTATATTCTACGATGTATATTGCAAAACGAAATGTGAAAAAAAGGAAGGTTCGGCCAAACGTTACTTGGCAAGCCATATAAATGCTGATGTGGTAGACGCTCTTCACATGATGTCTCAGACAGCAATATTCTGAAAGAAAATGTGCAGCACCTCAACAAGGCACATTTGTAGCAGTTAAAGATACCCTTAGGTTTAGTTAACTTGTTTTCTATACACAGCTGAGAGACATTTCTATGAGCCCATTCACCAATGGGCATTCTAAGGGAGATCATGTGTGTGGCAAATAACACGTATCGTCCGCTCATGTTAAAATACTTATTTAGCTCGTGCACATAGTTGCTTTCGATTCTATTGTTGTATCATACGCTGCTGCGTCTTGAATTGTGCAATACCTGTAGGCACAAGCCAAGCATGCAAAGCCTGCTTGAAAGCAACCATTTGCAGAGGCTACATGATAATCTTCAGTATATTTCCTTATACCTGATGCAAACGGCTGGACAAAACTATAGACAAAAAATGTAGATAGTGCTACCTTCAAAAAATGCTTCAAAGTTAGTAAACTAGGGTACATTTGTTCACTCGGTTGTCTAGTCACAGCCACGAGATATGTGAACGAAGCAATACATCTTAAGGCATGCACAGATATTCTGATTCTTTGTTTGACAGTGTCACAGATAGCTTGCCAATACATATATATCTGAGAGAAACAAGATGTGAAGCTTTGATTAGTTCAACGTCTTGTTGGATCGCAGCCAAAATAGGTTACTGCTTTGTTAGACAAATTCAAATAAGCGCACCATGGTTTCCAAAAAAAGCCTCATTAGAAGTTAGCTCCCAGTGTGAATGTCTGCCTATTTATTTTGTACTGCCTTCTACATGTGCCACAAAGACATTTGTTGAGGATGTGCTACCAGTCAAGCCAAGATCGCATACTTGGTCAATGTGATGGAAATAAAAACATTAGAAACACTGCCACCTCTAGTAAGAGCAAAACACTTCAGGATCTTGGAACGGCAAGGAGGTGCACAAGAAAGTTAAGCCCACTCTTGCAGAAGTTTAAACGCGAATTTTTCAGAGTGGGGGAGGTCAACATGCTGTGGCACTTTTAAACCCACGAAACATCCGCAGAAAACAGGGTAAAGGCAAGTCAAGAAATGCTGTTATGAAGGCCTGCGCATGGACAGCTATGTGATTGTAGGCCCAAGTGTTATGCTTTGTGCAAGCCAAAATCCATGTAAATAGAGAAAGCGTACTTTTAGGAGTACCTGCGTAAACAAATTTCGGCAGTTGGCTTCCTAGTACAAACAGCAATCCCTGCAATGAAAACATAAACATGTTATCTTAACGGTAACAGTGTGAGCACACACACGGGCCAGCGGAGCCATGTCAAATTGTCAGTGCCAGTGTAACCATGTGGCATGATGAACTATTCTCTGGCCAACACATGCACAGTTTGCCCTTAAAAAGCGATGCTTTCATATACGTAGTACAAAAAGTGTGCACTTACCGAAATTTACTTGCTTTCTGTACTTCAGCATCATTGGGAGCATCTTTATCTGCAGTATAACCAAATTTGTGTCATATCCCTGAAAAAAAAGTTGTAAAAGACATGCATCAAATATTCTTTCATTTGGTAGCAGTGAAGTCGGGTTCAGAACAGCCAAGTGGGAATCAGCCTAATTATGTGCATGCGGCAAATCCTAAACGCCGCTATTGAGGTTGTCGAAATTTTCGTCGATTGGTATTAACGTCGATATGTGACTTCAATGGCATGCCAAGTTTTCACAGCGCATAATGATTTCATGATGCAGAATAATGACAACGCTAATGAGAACATACAGCATTTATGATTGTCTTTTACAATATTCAGTTTTGCGAAGGTTTTGCATCACTGAAGAAATCTGAAAGATTTGGGTCATTCCTCCTTCAATTGTTCTGTCCATATGTAAACTGCTCGCTTGATGGTGCGCTTATAAAATAGTACGTTCAGCGCAGAGGTGAAGTAAGTGACGCAGTGATGTGGGCAGATTTTTTTTAAGGCATGCGGGGGGGGGGGGGGGTCCGCTTATCTGAATAGGCCGGGCAAGCGAATATGGTCGTCATTATGGGCTCCCTATGCCCGACCTAAAAAAATTCTGTGCGCAACCGCCTGGCTATGCCAGTGAAGTGATGCGACAATGATTTGTTCACTTACTGATTTACATACACTTTACAGCTCTAAAAAATGCGGCCCAAGGCCCCAACACTCAGCCGTTAACGTTACATAAAGCCAATGGTAGAAAAGTGCCAGTATGAAGGCAGCTACAGCCCCGCCCGAATGTTTTTTCAAGCGAGGTAGTGTTGCGGAAATGAACTTTTAACTGCAAAAGTACGCTGGCACTGCAGTGGTGACAGGGGAAGCAAGAGGGTATGCAGGCGGTAATATTAGAGGTAATTGAGTCCGATACGGCTAGCAATGGATACGGTAAATAGGAAAGAGCAAATAATTTCTCTTTTAATAGCGCAACCACTCAACAATGTATTGTAAAAGCATTAAATGTTGCTGGAAATGCCACTCACCTGCACGCTGATTCATGCACAGTCCTTTGTCCGACGAGCGAACAGGCTTGCAGATAGCTGAAGACATGTTTACGATGTGTTTGTTCCACCCAGCAGCAAAATCCACAACAACTTCGCACTCCATAAAGATAAATATACACTAACCTTCATAACGAATAAGTTGAAACGCAAATCTGCGACACACACATACCATCAAAACATAGCTCACATGCTCGCATGTCCATGTGCTCGCCGACCACAGACCATATAAATATGAGTAGTGCGAACGTGAACCTAGTTGTGCCGAAAAAAAAAAAACGTCAAGTAGTGGCAGCACAGTCGTCAGCGCAATGCTTTCAGTGTGTTCTCCTAATACACTTAGAAAAAAAATTGAGGTACACTAAAACTCATAATTAAATATAAAAAATTAAGTGTAATTTTTATTTAGTGCTAGTAAACATAAACACTGAATAAAAATTACTTTGTAAATTACATCGCTTGCTACACTAGCGCCACACTTGTCGTGCGGGCGCAGATGGCGCAGATTTGTCATTCTGCCCTCAAACTACACGATGAAGCGTGCTACTAAGTGTACGGCTGATGAAAAGCGTGTCTGGGTCCGCTTTTTTTTTTCTCCGATATATAGGGAAGGGGGTGGGGGGGCTCCTTATGCACGCGTTTCAATGCTTAATTGACTTTGACGCCCTTTCTTCGCGGACGAACGGCATGTCTAGGATTTTTTTATCGTTGTTTTGCACGTATTTCGGCGTTCAGTCCGTTTTGACGTGCCAACTCTCCATTCTGCTGCTGCGTGTGTTAGGTACTTGCCGTAGCTGTATTTTCAGGCCTTCTGTGTTCAGCCAGCGCTGCTATTTTATTATCTGCGGATGCTAAAATAAATCACTGTTTTGGTTTGGTGAAGTTTGGCACACAGAACAAACAATAATCTGGCCCATGAATATCAATGTGGGCGGCATGCATATTTGTGTGCGGTGTCCTGCCGGGGAGTAACCGTTGCGTGACGAGAGCATTTACAGCGGTTCCTCCTTCCGTTGCTCCCTTACAAACTTAAGATGAATACAGTTGCTCCCCCATTCTCGAACAAGTCGGACATCTTGTTCCGCTTGGTCTTTTCGGAGAGTAACAGTCGGTCTGAAGGAGTAAAAACAGCCGTTGCTCCCATTTCGGCCGTTTTTGGCTTAGAGTGTAGAGGGTGGCCGGCGTCCGGTAGAAGGTTGAGGACTCCTCAATGCTTCGGCGT
Organism: Rhipicephalus annulatus; assembly: GCA_013436015.1. Taxonomy (NCBI): domain Eukaryota; kingdom Metazoa; phylum Arthropoda; class Arachnida; order Ixodida; family Ixodidae; genus Rhipicephalus; species Rhipicephalus annulatus. The sequence goes on from WOVY01010335.1 coordinate 326,211, forward strand.
AAGGCAGAACAGGAGCTTTCGCACGCATTGGGAGAACTGGTTGAGTCACATTTCTCAGTTCATCGCGAATAATGTCGTCTAGAATCGTCGCACTTGGGTGAGCAGAAGTGGGATGGACGTTTTCTAGCTTCTCGCGGACCACGCTCCACACATGCTCGCGGAGTGCTGATAAGGCCTGTCCACACGTGAAAGGTGACACCACGGCGACAGAAGCTTGGCAGTCGGTTTGTGGAGAGCGTTGCTGAGGTGCCCGCTCCATGGTAGTAGCTTCCGCGCTGAGCTCATCGACAGTGGTTTGGGGCTCGCGTATGAGTCCAGCAAAAAGTTGCTTCTTGACACCCCGCAGGAGGAGTCGAACTTATTTAGTTTAATCCATCCCTGGGTCAGCACGCTTAAACAAGCGTGACATGTCTTCGAAAAATATGGCCACATTTTCATTTGCCTTCTTAACCCGGCTCAGCAGAGCCTGCTTGGCCTCTTCTTTCCTTTCGGGATTTCTAAATGCCTGGCATGGCTGTTGCTGAAATTCTTTTCAGTTGGTGATAGACAGCTCATGGTTCTCATACCAGATACGAGCATAGTCTTCAAGTGCGGAATAGACGTAGCGAAGCTTCTTGGTGTCGTTCCATTCGTTGGCGGCTGCGATCCGATCGAAGTGGTCAAGCCAGTCATCTCTATCTTAAAATACATCACCATGAAACGGCTTCGGGGTGCGTGCTGTGTAGAAGACGCTTGGGGTGAATGCGAATTGGTCGACGTTGCTCTCTAGCGTCTGAATTGCCGTTGTGGTGGTCATTCTTGCCGAGCTCAAGGGACCAAACTCAGGAGGTAGTCCTAGCAAGCGGCGGCTGAGGCGAAGTACTAGGTTTTCCTGCAGAACCGTTGAAATGGTGGCATAAGCTCGAATTGGCTTGAGCTAAAACTAGCGAATTGGGATTGTACCCAGCACCTCCACCAGTTTGTCACGGTAATAAATTCAGTGCAAGTAACAGTGTAGCAAACAGCGGAACAGCTTCGATCGAGCAGCGCGAGTTCGTCGTCATCTTTCTGCCGATCAAATCCTTCGACACGCAAAAGTAATGATGACACTAGCCACGCAACAGCCAGAAACCCACTACATGCTCGTTTCAATATTATACGGTATCTTCCCCGCCAAAGCCAGATATTTTGTTCGTCTCATCGAACCACGTGACTATATAGTCGCTTGTTTAGTGGCAGTTACTCGGGAGCAAAATTATGAACATGTGGCTTAACGAATAAAAAAACGCAGATTCCACGTACACGGCATGGGAATCAAAAATATACGAAGTACAATTGAGGAAGGTTATAAATTACTTTAAAATCAGCACAAAATTATGAGGCGGACATAAATTATGTCGTACATCAGTTTCTTGTTATTATTATCAAGTTTGTACGTGTCACTGATTTTCGTTGTCTATTCAAGTCACGTGATACCTAATTGGTATGTGCGGAGCTAGCGAAACGGCCGTGAGAGCGTTATGAGCGTAGATTGTAGTCATGCTTTACACGACACGCATAATATGATAATTTTTGTACGTATCATTAACCTTCGTCGTCTGTTCACGCAACGTGGTTCTAAATTTGGTATATGTGGGGCTAGTGAAGCGGTTTCGAGCGCGCTATAAGTGTGGCATGTAGTCGTTCTTTATAGGACATGCATATCCTAATGTTCATGTCTGGACGTGTCACTGATCTTCGTCGTCTATTCAAATCACGTGATATCAAATCGTTGTGTGTGGATCTAACGAAACCGCCGCGAGCGTGCTAAGAGCGTAGAATGTAGTCATGTTTTACATGACACGCTTAATATAATTATTATGTTTGCACGTGTTATTTACCTTAGTCATCCATTACCGTCTGAACCGAGCCCCAAATGGCAAGACACTCCTTAACAGCTGTTACAGCGCCCACTTTTTCGGACGGGTCAAATGGCGGCTTTGTATGACATTACTGGCGATTCCGGCGGAACTATTGAATTGCCAACATCGCCAGAGCACAGACCATGTGCCTTCCCTACCAATCTGCCAATTACAGGAATACAAAAAAAGTATGACCAACCTGTTTCGGAACTATACCAATTAGCCAATTCAAATTTACTTGAAAACGTCGAAGACTATGCAAAAGCATTTACGGACACTTCTGTACGCAGCGATAGCTTGAGCGCTTCTGCAGCTTTCTTGTGCCGTTCAAACAATATCAGGCAGTTATTTAGAATACCTAACCCCTCATCGTCAGTGATGGCCGAGCTAGCAGCGATTGATGTCTATCTTAAGTACGTACAAGAAGGGTTACCAGCATCGAAGGTGGTCATCCTCACTGACTCTCGTGATGCCCTTAGCAGACTCACCAGCAAAGAGACCAACAGCCCTATTTTGAGCAGCATCATGGAATCCATTAACAATATTCTGTAACGCGGCGTATGCCTAGCTGCACAGCGGGTACCTTCACACGTGGGTATTGCAGGCAATGAAGAAGCGGATCGCATTGCTTCGCCATGCAACCATGATGGCTGCGATTGCCCGGGAATTTTATGTACGTTGGACAATGCTCGTCTGCTCATACGCCCACACCTCCTAAAGCGTCACCCAGACCAGCGTGTGGCAAATGGATCGTTCCCTCCCCATGTTCGTGGCCGTGGCTAGCCTCGTCGTTCCCGAGTGCTGTTGTACAAACTAAAAGTGGGCTCTGTGCTGGTGCGTGAACGATTACACCGTCAAGGGCGTGTGGGCAGTCCGTTGGGCACAGCTTGTGGCTCCTGCGAAACACTTGAGCATCTCGTAGTGCACTGTCCCACATTTGCTACGAAGCATTCTTTGCTGATTGAGGAATATAAATACCCAGGACTAAAGTGCGCGACGCTAGACGGCGAGCTCTTTCAGAGTGGCAGTGTTTCCCGACGCGACCAGGCCCACCAAGCTCTCCTTACATTTATGAACCAAAAGAACCTGGCTACCCGTTTATAGACGGTTTTTTATTATTTTTAATTTGTGTTTTACTCATATTCGTCGTTGTATTGGTCATTTTTTTCATTCCTCATCTTCTTCCCTCTTTCTTCTCTCTAATCTTTGTTTCCTCTGTTTCTTCCCTCCTCCCGGAAGAGTGAGCAGGCGTTGTGCCCCTCCAGGTGGCAGTTGCCAGCTTGCTATCTCCATCTATTCTCTGCGTTCTTCTGTATCTGGGTATGAAAATAGAAAAATAAATAATTCACGTCCACTAATGCCTAACTTGGAGTAAGTGGATATAGCGAAACGGCTGCAAGCACGCTAAGAGCGTGGCATGTAGTTATGTTTTACATGACGCGCGTATCATAATGGCATTGTTTGGATGTGTCACTTACCTTTGTCGTCCTTTCAAATCCCATAGTACCGAAGTTGGTGTATGTTCAGGTAGCAAAATGGCCACAAGAATGCTATGAACGTAGCATGTAGTCATGTCTTAAATGACACGAATATAACGATTATCATGTTTGGACGTGCTATTTACCTTCGTCGTCTAATCACGTCATCTAATTCCAAACTTAGACTATGTGTAGATACCGAAACGGTGGCGAGCATGCTAAAAGCGTAGCATGTATTTAGTTTACATGACACGGATGTTAGAATTATAATTATATGTATGGACGTGTCACCTTCGTCGTCCCTTCATATCCCGTAATACCAAACTTAGTGTATGTTGAGGTAGCGAAATGGCCGTGAGCACGCTATGACCGTAGCATTTAGTCATGTTTTACAAGACACCCATACAACGATTATCATGTTTAGATGTGTCATTTACCTTCGTCGTCCAATCATTATCATGTTTGGACGAGTCATTTACCTATGTTTATATTCACACCACGTTGTACCAAATTTTATAATCTGGAGCTAGCGAAACGACCACGAGCGTACAATGAGCGTAGCATGTTGTCATGTTTTACATGACACGCACGCCATAATTGAATCTTCCCTGGCTTCGGCGGTGGCGTTTCCGATGGAGGCGGAAATGTTGTAGGCCCGTGTGCTCAGATTTAGGTGCACGTTAAAGAACCCCAGGTGGTCGAAATTTCCGGAGCCCTTCACTACGGCGTCACTCATAATCATGTGGTAGTTTAGGGACGTTAAACCCAACATATCGATCAAAACACTAATTTAATCTTGAGATGTTTATTTGCTTTTGTCGTCCATTCACGTCACGTCATACCAAAGTTTGTATATGTGAAGCTAGTGAAATGGCCACGAGTAGTGGATCATGAGCGTGGAATGTAGGCATGTTATTATATGACATTCATCTCATGTATATCATGTTTGTGTCTTTCGTATACCTTCGTCATCCAATCACGTCCCGTAATACAAGGTTTGGTATATGTGAAGCTAACGAAACGACTGCGAGCGCACCATAAGCGTGGCGTGTATTCTCTTCTTACATGACATGCATGTCATGATCTCCATGCTAGGGTCTGTCACTTATTTTCGCCATGTAGTCATGTCATACCATACCAGTTTTGCAATATATTATGTGAACAAAATGACCGCAAAAGTATCAAGACCTTTACAAGTAAATTATGACATACGTCACATACATGTCATAATTTTCATGTCGTGACTAGTCACTTATGCTCGTCATACATTGTAGTTATGCCATAGCAATTGAGGTACTGATACCTTTATCGAAACAGAGAGGAGAGCTGAATGTTGTAGGTGGCTACATATAGAGATAGGCCACAAGCTTACCACCTCATACCATTCGCAGACAAATGGCCTCACGGAGCGTCTGAACCAAACCCTTAACCGACATGCTTTCTAATTAGGTTTTTGAGACCACATTGACTGGAACCTCACTCTACCATACTGACAAATGCATAGAATTCTTCGCGCCATGACACAGCTGGTTACTCCCCATTTTTCCTGCTGTTCAGCTGCCAACACACATTGCCTTTCGATACAGTCATTCCAGCAGCTCCGACCATACAATATGCCCTAGACGCCATCAGCCAGGCTGCCCACGCACGCGAAGCCGCTCGTGCTCGCATTTTGACTTCCCAAGAAAACCAATGGCGTCGTCTTCACCCACCCCTTGGGCCAGCGATTTCGTACACGTCACACGCCTGAAGCAGTACCTCTCGCACCATGACGTTGACGTCTATATGCGCCGAGACGTTGCCTTTGCCGACGGGGGTTCTGCTACATGCAGGCTGCCGCAATGAATATTGCCAATACGCGTTTGTGCCCGACAAAAAAGAATGAAGGTCGCTTGCTGCTCGAGCTCGGAGTCAGACTGCTAGCGCTGCAAGCGCTCTTGCAAATATACTTTGTTAATATATTTGCAGTATATTGATTCGTTACTCTTGTAATATATATATAAAGTCAGGCACGGTGATCGAGTGACCGTGGCGTTGCAAGTAGTCAAGTAGATCCTCGTGAGCCGTCACCATGTGGTTTATTTCGACGTTTCAGTCATTCACCAGGAACAGGAATAAGGTTATTCCTCATAAAGGCCAGACGCTGGCTGAAACGTCGAATTAAAACACGTTGTGACTGGTTACAGAGAGTCTACTTCCCTCTCTCTATCGATATATATTCACACACACACACACACACACACACACACACACACACACACACACACACACACACACACACACACACATACACACACACACACACACACACACACACACACACACACACACACACACACACACACACACACACACACACACACATATATATATATATATATATATATATATATATATATATATATATATATATATATAATAAACGTCGAGATAAACCACGTTGTGACCGCTCACGGAGGATCTACTCGACTATATGCAACGCTACGGCCACTCAACCACCATGCCTGCCTATATATATATATATATATATATATTTGCGCATAAGTGAAGGCTACGTACAATCTCTTTTTATTTTCGTCTCTTGCCTGCGAACATCGTAATTTCCACACGTCTTGGAAGGACAGCCATTGTACTGAGTTATTTCCTACATGTCCGAACGCCTTGTGTTACCTATCGCACGAGTAGCTGTGAGTTGCATGCGGCGGGTGGTGCCAACAGTAATGTGATCAAGGGTAAGGCTGATCGCATGGCTTGATGTACCGACTTCAGCGAGGAGGTCACGTGATCAGGACACATCTTGTCGGCACCATAAGTGCAGGGGTCCGGAGAGTGTCACGCGGCCTTGATGGTGAAGTACGCTGATCTCAAGCTTTTACACAATGCATTGGGTTGAAAAAACACTACCCAAAATTACACGAATATTTTTTCTTAATTTACGCCGTGTCTGCAACGTTGATACTCGTTATTTTGTTTACCCGTATAATACATGTACAAATCTATTGGCTGTGCAAATACCTGCAATGCTGGTCAAGAAAAGGACCACCTTCTCCAAACGTGAGAGGTTAAGCTCGCCCCGAAGGGCTTGAACCAATAACAAAGTCAAGTTGCGAGCGCCGTAGAGGCAGCGGAGGCCAGAAGGTTCCTAGAATGGGGAGATCTCCTGCCGATGATAGATGTGGAACCTGCGTCGGAATGCCGTTTTGAACAATTTGTAACGAGGGCAGTGGGCATGGAGCTCGAATATAGAAAATATAGCTTCCCTTCTCATGACATTGCAGGGGCCTCACACTACATGCCCACTCAGCCGCGATATGCCGTTCCTGCCGATCCACCTCTAGACGTGCGTACCGGTCGCCGTTCATTTCTCGTTGTCGCAGATCTATTTCTCCAATGTTACGTCGCAACAGCTTACCGCGAGGGGAAAACTGAAGGGCGCAGTTCTGGAGGCAAGAACTGTGTTGGCAGCGAAAATTTCAAGGCCTAACTGCTGTCCCCCGAACGAAATCGAACTCTATATTGATGGCATTAAAGTGCACAGACTTGTTGCCACTGGAGCTGCCGTATCTGTCATTAGCGAGAAACTTGGAGAAAGTGACCACGCAACTTACCGACTTATCTTTGCAGACAGCCACGTCCCATCATATTCAGCCTTCAGCTTTATGCACTGCACGAGTCGTCATTCAAGGTGCGATGTACGTCGTCACATTTGTAGTTTTATTTTGTTCTTCGCATGACGTTATCCTTGGGTGGGACTTTCTTTCGTCAAATTCTGCTTTGGTCGACTGTGCTCGTTCTGAGCTCGCGTTATCTGTGCCGTGCTATGACCCCGACGATGGTGCTTCGTGTAGAGTGTTTGCTGCTTCTGACGTTGACATTGCGCCTTTCTCAGCTGTTGTTGTCTCGGTGTCATGTGCATTCCCCCTGAAATCGCCTGTGTTGTTTATGCCATCGGTCCCATCTGCGTGCCGTCGAAATATCATGCTTCCGTTTGCCGTCGTCGTTGTTCGCAACGGTCACGCTGCCATTTATGTGTGCAATCCCTCAGACAGCCCGTCATCCCTACTACGTGGAGAATGCCTGGGAAGCTACGAACCTTACGAGTGCATTCTTCCGGCTACTATACCCGATTCTGCGGTTTCGCTTCCAATTTGTGCTGTCACTCCTACCAACACGCCTAATGATGTTCTCGACGTATTCTCGGATGCCATCGACTCTGAGCTCGCACGAACTCAGCGCGAAGAGATTATAAATCTTCTACTCCGCTTTCGCTCTTCATTCGATCGTGACCAGTCAGGCGTAGGCCGAACCTCTGCGGTCGTTCACCGTATTGACACCGGTCAACAAGCCCCGCTAAGACAGCGTCCGTACCGTGTGTCATCTGCTGAACGCCGTGTCATCAACGAACAAGTGGACGACATGTTGAAACGTGGCATCATCGAGCCCTCCAACAGTCCCTGGGCTTCACCGGTTGTTCTCGTCAAGAAAAAAGACGGATCCATCCGGTTCTGCGTTGACTACCGCCGACTAAACAAGATAACGCGCAAAGACGTATACCCTCTGCCGCGCATCGATGATGCTCATGACTGCCTTCAAGGTGCAGAGTTCTTTTCTTCGTTAGATTTACGCTCCGGCTACTGGCAGGTGCCCATGGCAGAGGGTGACCGCCCGAAGACAGCCTTTGTAACACCGGATGGACTATATGAATTCACCGTTATGCCCTTTGGCCTCTGCAATGCGCCTGCCACTTTCGAAAGAATGATGGATACCATCTTGCGAGGTCTGAAATGGGAAACGGGCCTCTGTTATTTGAACGACATTGTGGTATTTTCAAGTGAATTTGCGACGCACCTCAGCCGCCTCGAGCAAGTTCTTACGTGCCTTTCCACGGTGGGACTTCAACTTAACTTGAAGAAATGCCACTTCGGGGCTCGCAAGGTTGTAATTCTTGGCCATTTAGTTTCTAAGGACGGCATTCTCCCGGACCCTACGAAACTTAATGCAGTCGCGGCGTTCCCAAAGCCAACCACCATCAAAGAGCTTCGAAGCTTCATCGGCCTATGTTCTTACTTCCGGCGCTACGTCCGCAATTTCGCCTCCATTATCGCCCCCTTGACCAATCTTCTTGCCGGAAGTTCTGATTTGTCAGCGTGGTCGCAGGCGTGTGATGGTGCATTTCAGGAACTCCGACGGCTCCTCACCACGCCTTCCATACTCCGACATTTCGATCCGTCTGCTCCAACGGAGCTTCATACAGACGCTTGTGGTGTCGGACTAGGGGCCATACTGGCCCAACGCAAGGATGGCTTTGACGACTACGTCGTTGCCTATGCTAGCCGCATCCTCAGTAAGGTCGAGAAGAATTACAGTGTAACTGAAAAGGAGTGCCTTCCTATTATTTGGGCAATTGGAAAATTTCGGCCTTATTTATATGGACGTCCGTTTGATATTGTAACAGACCACCATGCGCTTTGCTGGTTATCTTCACTAAAAGATCCTAATGGTCGGCTCGCTCGTTGGGCATTGCGGTTACAGGAGTTCGATATCCGTGTTATCTTCTGTTCTGGCCGTAAGCATTCCGACGCCGATGACCTATCACGCTCGACATTGGCTTCAGAGCCTGTCGGCTTGCCTATCTCCACCAGTGCTGCATTGGCCATCAGCATGTCGGACATGCCTTCCGAGCAAGGCGAAGATGTTTGGATTTCTTCTCTTTTGGACTTGCTCTCAAACCGGACGCCCGCTCCAGTTTCCAGGACGCTTCCCCGTCAAGCAGGACACTTATCTATTCGGGATAACCTGCTTTACCGCCGAAACTACACCTCGATGGGTCGTAAGTGGTTGCTCGTCATTCACCGACATCTGCGCTCGGACATCTGTGCCACGTTCCACGATGATCCGCAATGTGGCCACGCTGGTGTCTTAAATAAAAATTGCCCGCAGCTTCCCTCGCGGGAACACTGAGGAGAATGCGGAGCATATAATTGGTTAACGGGGTGTTAAAGTGCGACTTACTTGGGTCGATGGCTAAATTGGTTAACGTGGTTGTAGGAGGGGGTGTTAAATGAGTGAACACGTACACACGTATGCGAAAGGGCGGCGCTGGTCGAAGGGACGTCGATCATTGTGTTTGTGGATTCGTTGGAATTCATTTCACCGCGACCTTGGACGTCGACGCGCCGTACAAACCAACCGACGAGCGGCAACTGAGCGAGCGAGCGCTGACCTTGAGTATATATACAGCGCGACGGCGCATGCACTGTCAGCTGTCGAATGTTCGAGAAGGGGGAGAAGCGCAACGGCGCATGCGCGCGCGTCAGCTGCCGATGTTCTCGAAGCGCGACGGCGCATGCGTGCGCGTCAGCTGCCGATGTTCTCGAAGCGTGACGGCGCATGCGCGCTACATTATACAGCTAGCAAATGTTCGTGAAAAGGAGAAGCGCACGCGGTGTGTAGAGGAGGAAGGGTGCAGAGATGGTGGAGGAGTGAAGCGCGAGCGGTGTGTAGAGGAGGAAAAGATGCACAGATGGTGGAAGAAGGAGGAGGAAGCTTGCGCACGGCGCCGCGCTACAAGCCTTGAGTATTAGATGCTCCGCATCTAAAACATATTCTCGCTTGCAGCTGCGGTACTACTGGCGTGGTATGTACCGTTTCGTTCGCCGTTACGTAAAATCTTGCCTTACGTGCCAGCGACGCAAAATGCCCACTCAGCATGCCACAGGTCTGTTGCAGCCGTTGCCATGTCCAGCACGAGCTTTCGATCGTGTCGGAATCGACCTTTACGGTCCGCTTCCCTATGCTTCGAGTAGCAACCGCTGGGTCATTGTCGCTATCGACCACCTAACGCGGTACGCTGAAACAGCTGCGTTACCTTCTGCTACCGCAAAGACGTTGCATGTTTTATACTGCAAAACCTGGTTTTAAGGCATGGAGCACCTCGAGAGTTACTAAGTGACCGCGGCCGCGTTTTTGTCTCCGATGCCATCAAAGCGTTGTTGAGCGAGCGTCGCATCATACACTGCACTACCACAGCCTATCATCCGCAAACTAATGAGACGACATAGCGTTTTAATCGTACACTTGGGGATATGCTGGCCAAGTACGCTTAATCTGACCAGTCAAATTGGGATAGCATACTGCCTTTTGTGACATATGCTTACAACACTGCAACGCAAAGCACCACTGGATTTTCGCCTTTCTTCTTTATGGACGCGAGCCATCATCAACAATGAATACTATTCTTCCTTATCGACCGGACCCTTCCGAGATGCCCCGCCGCTGTGGTCTAGTGGCTAAGGTACTCGGCTGCTGACCCGGCAGGTCGCGGGTTCGATTCCCGGCTGCGGCGGCTGCATTTCCGATGGAGGCGGAAATGTTGTAGGCCTGCGTACTCAGATTTGGGTGAACGTTAAAGAACCCCAGGTGGTCAAAATTTCCGGAGCCCTCCACTACGGCGTCTCTCATAATCAAATTGTGGTTTTCGGACGTTAAACCTCACAAATCAATCAATCAACCCTTCAGAGATGACTACCGTTTCTTGAGCAGCAGCACACGCTGAAGAATGTCGAAAGCTTGCTCGTGCGTTCACGTCACATGACCATACACGCCAAAAACATCGCCACGATGTGGCAACCACGCCTATGAGCTTAGCTTCGAACTCACTGGTGTGGTTATGCATTCCTTCTACTCCTCCAGGACTCTCCCACAAGCTTTCGTCCAGGTACCATGGCCCTTATTGAGTTGTACGCCAAACATCCCCTATCAACTACCTTGTCGAGCCGCTGGATGCATCTCCGGACATGCGCCGTCGGGGACAAAAAATCGTACACATCTCTCGGCTCAAGCCATACCATGACCCTTCTGTGTACACCTGTCCTTAGGTCGCCAGGATGGCTCCCTCATTGCCCGGGGGTGATTGTAAAGAGGGCAGTGGGCATGGAGCTCGAATATAAAAAAAGAAGAAGACTTGCTGTGATCGCAGGCTTGCGTTCAGTTAGCCCTTGCGCTCAGTAAAGCTTTCGTTCGCCGAGTCAACTCCTGCTGGTTCAACACCCCGTTTCAAATTGACGTTTTTTTCTTCCTCTTTCTTAAGGTAGGTACGTTTGCCCAAGGCTACGCTTCTCGGGATCCACTGCTCGAGGAACATCTCCAGAGGTCCTTGGCGGCAGCCCTGGCTTGCGAGACGGCTCACTACTGTTCATCGAGGGTATCGCCGAGGAGGGCGGCTTGGTACCGGCCAGCCGGGTGGACCGTTTCAGATGGTCCTGCAGTTGTCTTCGTCGTTCATGTTGGCCTGTATTCACCGTTTATCTTGTATTTCCAAAGCACATGGGTCATATCGACCAATTCATACTCGCAACGTCGGCAGCCAGGCAATGCGTGCAGCTCACACCAGAAGCGATTTAAGTCGTAGAGATTCAGGAATGCGTATGTCTGCAGCCGCCTCCTGTCAACCACCTGCGGCCTCTCCGGCCACATTCATGAGGAGCTGCGGATATTTCATGTGGTCATTTTTATTGTGGCCCATCACTACTGGGTACGAGGCCAGCAGGTCATTGACCTAGCCGTTGTCATCACCCCTGTTCCCGGCTGCTACTGCCGTGAATTTGGTAGCGTCAATAGCGAACGTGGTTGTGGTGGAAATAGCGGTCGTGGTAGACTGGTCGGCTTTCACCGCCCTTACCCCTCTCGTACCCCTTTGTACCTCACACCGACGATGGCGGCTGTTGCCTCGGGGACTGTGTCAATGCCTCTCGACTAGGTGGGTGCATTGTTTGTGGTCAGGCACGGTGATCTAACGATTAGCGTCCTGCATGCGATTTTGAAAGAACGGTTTAAAACATGTATGAAGCTTCCCAAACTTTGTGGTGTTTCCTGCGCAGACCCCCACTAACAGGTGATTGTGGTTTAAACAAATGTGCATGGAAATGAAGAAGCAAATGTACGTATCTGAAGAAAGCGTGATCGGTCATGCTTTCATATTGAAAGCTCATAACAAAACAGGATAGGTTGGGTAAAAGAAAACAGGGGACAAAACACGGCATTTTTTTCCGGCCTTTGTAGCTAAAGCAAAAGCGTTTTCTTTGTTTTTTACAGCGACAGGTACAGGTTCTTGTCTATCTTCTCATGTGGGAAAAATAATTGCTCATAACAGTTGAGCGGGAAAAATTACGCGGATGGTGTCAATGGGTTCATGACCCGTCAAAACGGCGCGAATTCTCCTCAGCCAAATTGTCAGATCTAGCATAAAGCTAAGTGCTGCGTCAGTGCTTCAACATAATTATTTTTATTTTACTTGAGGCTACGAATCTACATAACACCAAAAGTTTAGTGTGTTAGCTGCCTGGGGACAAAGCGGAAAATTTTTGAGTTCTAGCATGTGAGAGGTGCAAAACGCACAAAAAGGCAAATAGTATTGTAAGAGCGTGTCCTATTTACTGAACCATTAACGTACACTCAATATATGTTATAAGCCTTTGTTTAGGAGGGTTCGTTCATGCAAAAAAACTATATACAGGTTTCGGTGATGAAAACGACATGAAAAAGAGCACTGGTTATTATTCAGGACATGACTCCCTCCATGCGCGCTACATCGAGGTTTTTCGTGATTCAAAGATACTTTCAAGAATCACCTAAAAAGTGGCGGAATCTCAAAGTAAATTCGTTCACAAACATATCTTGGCCCTTAGTTTCGACAAGGTTTTTATATTACTATTACAATGAGATATTATTATTATATTACTATTATTATGACACGTTTTTATATTAAAAAAGGTGCTAGAAAATCTGAATCTAGAACAGCGTCAAATTTTTTGTCTCACAAAGCCCTGTGGACAAAGTGAAATGGCTCAAAATGCTTGAGCAGTTCTACATCAACATGGCAAAAAAAGGTGAAGAAAATACACGAAAAATATCTACCCTCCAATTGTTAAATAATACACTGAGGTGAAAGTCAACATTACCACAAAAAAAAACAAAAAACTGGCGTGTTTGATCTGCAAAGAGTTTCGGAGCAACACAACACCGCATTCTGTCTTGATTCAATGTGTGATGCTGAAGGAATGGGCACCTTAAGACGGCATAAGGACCCATAGAGTGAATTTAAGGTCTTTCTACTGCAAAAACTCAGGGAATGAGTTTTCCACGCTGTCTTGTTTTGCCCCACGTAGCGAATTTTTTCGCCCCGCAGGTTGAGACAAATGAGATGTGTGAAACATTTTAGGGGCGAAGCTCCTTAGGATGTGGGTCGTTTCAGTAGCAACTTATCGTTAGTTTTAGGAATTGCTCACTAGATGGCCTTGTGTGCGCAGGTCCCTGGAAATAATATTACTATAAGGCGTTTGTGGTTTTCGTACATTATAAATCACACCATATCCATGGAGTGAATAATTATGAGTGGGGTGAAGCGTTCGTCTATCTGATGCCTGCTCTGGTGTAATAGAAGCAGATGGATGAGCGGACTGACAGACAGACAGACAGACAGACAGACAGACAGACAGACAGACAGACAATTGGACGGATGGACAGAGAGCGACAGACAGACAGACGGACAGAAAGACAGACAAACGAGCACTTCATCCGTCATTATCACTTTGTGAATATGTTGCGATTTTTTATTTTGAAAATTATGTTTTGAATGATGGCAAGATGGCAATATTTATGTAGCACATACCTGTTACCTGAAATAAAGTTTGTGCATTGATATTTATTCGTAAGCAGTGAAATAAAAAAATTAGCCCCGTATCTGCATGTTATATTGCAAATGTCGCCGAAAGACGATAGTCTTGCGTCTGGAGAGAGTGAAAAACACGTTTATTTGATGTTCTGCGCAAGAAAATTTTCAAATGGTACTCTGAAGGCGCTGCGTCAGAGTGCCTCGAGTGTGCAGCGGAGGTGAACGAACGTAATAAGTCACGTCACACGTGAGGCATGAGCACCATCCGGCAGTTATCTGGGAAAATGAAGTGCGCTTGGCGTGTGCGCCTGTGTGGAGAGGTGATAACGTGTGGAACAAAGGCGACGGGTAGGGGCCACCACTGTGCCATCTTAACAAAGCGTTTGAAACACTCGCCTTTTCGTGCAAGCGTTGCATCATTAGCGCAGCGTGATAAGAACTACAGTCCTTAGAATTACTTATGTGCGCCTTAGCTAGTGAAAAGGCACACATACAGACTTTTTGCGCGTTGTTATAGTGCCTCAAACATGCGCAATAATGGGTTTTAAAGGCGATAGTCTTTCTTTGCGACCTTTGATGCAAAAATTTTGGTCTGTCTGTCTGTCTGTCTGTCTGTCTGTCTGTCTGTTTTACCACTCTTACGGCACCGGATACTAGGAACGGCTGACCTCATCCGCAGTGCCCACCTATGTTTTAGGGGCGAAGCTCCTTACAGCGGCACCCGTTCGTCCCTCGTAGCCTTTGTAGTGTGTAACAAGTATAACATTTTGACCTCCAAGGTGGTGCCGGTGAGAGATTTTTTCTGTGCGTTGTTGAACAATAAAATATAGTGCTCAATGTACATGCCAATGGCTGCTGATGGGGACCGCAGCGTGCGCGTTAACTAAAAGCCGAATGCTCCTGTCTCTCATACCCCCTTAACCATTGGCATGTACATTGAGCACTATCTGACAAGAAAGTGTTGCTACGTTATACTCACTCGGTGTAACCTCCTTAAATTTAGAAAGGTTTAGTTAGCGTTGAGCCGCAGTGCCACGAATACAACGAACTAGTATTAACCATGAACTCGAGGTGGTAAAAGGAGGGAAGTAGATATGAAGCGCAAGCCGTAGGAGGATGAGGAGGAGTAGGAGGAAGAGAAGCAATGAAAAACAGGGAGGTCAACCAGATGCCCGTCCGGTTTGCTGCCCTGCTATGGGTGAAGGGTGAGGGGATTAAAGGAGAAGAGCAACGTGTGGAGTGAAGGGCAATGTGTGTGTAGATGTGACCTTGTCCATTGCACGCTTACAAGTGGTCGCGTAGTCCGGTCGTCTTTAGAAAAACTTAGCAATGCCCGCGTTGCTTTGCTGGCCTGCTACGCGTAGAGCCATGAACCAAGGTTCTTCTCTTCGGAAAAAGGTCTACCGTCTAGTGTTTAATGTTTCGCTAGCAAGTTGCGTTCGCTCACAAAACGTTCACATGAACACAGTAGATGTTCTATTGTCTCGTCCGTGTCGCACAATTCCCATCGGGAGCTATCCGTCATTCCTATGCGAAAGGAGTACGCCTTCGTAAAAGCTTCTCCTAACCACAGGCGGCACAGTAAAGTTGCATCCTGGCGGGAGAGGTCCGATAGAACTCGAAGCTTTCTCGATGAGTCCAAGTTGTGTAGGCGGCGGTTCCCGACACTGGGATCACTCAGCCAAGTTTCCGAGATAGTGTTAGCGAACAAGTGAAGGCCCCTTGCAGCGTTGGTTCTCGACAATAGAAATGGGGTTGTCTGGATGTCCGCGTGGGCTGATCGGGCAGCTTTATCAGCAAGGTCGTTACCGACACTACCACAATGTCCCGGTAACCACTGCAACAACACGTCATGTCCTTTTGATAAAACTTCATGAAGCACTTCTCTTATTTCATTCACTAGTTGTTGATGCACCCTTTGTCGTAAAGCTGATGGGAAGCTCTGAAGGGATGCCTTGGAGTCGCAGAACACAGCCCATTTTTGAGGTCGGGCTTCCGCGATATAAACTATAGCAGCACGTAAGGCGGCAAGCTCCGCTGCTGTGGATGTTGTCCTATGCGACAGTTTGAACTTTATAGTGACCTGGTACGTCGGGATGACAACAGCACTTGTGGAGCTGTCGTAAGAAAGTAAAAGCCGAATGCTCCTGTCTGTCATTCCCCCTTAGCCATTCGCATGTACATTGAGCACTATCTGACAAAAAGTGTTGCTACGTTATACTCGCTGGGCGTAACCTCCTTGATTTTAAAAAAGGTTTAGCGAGAGTAGGGCCGCAGTGCCATGAATACAGTGAACTAGTATATACCATGAACTCGAGGTGGTTAAAGGTGGAAAGTAGACACTAAGCGCATGCCGTAAGAAAGTGTGCGTGTGCCACCTCTCGTTTAGTCCTTGGTATACCCGCTGGAAGGCGGTGCTTCTATATGGGGAATATATGATGAAAATATGCGAGATGGTGGTACTTGGAGTGTTGAATAGATGGACGAATGGACACACAGACAGATGCGTGGATGAACGCAGGAACGGACGCAGGGGCGGATGCATGGACGAACACAGGGACGGACGCACGAACAGACGCACGCACGGACAGGCGGATGGACGCATGGATGGTCACACAGACGGACGCATGGCGGACAGAAGCAAGAACGAATGGGCGGACGGATGCTTCGCCCCACTCTCCATCATTCACTCCGCGGATATGCTGCCATTTTTTCAAGTTTGAGCGTTCAAGCTTGTCCAATTGTGAAATAAAAAGCAAATATTACGCATGTCTGAGCCACCATAGCCAAACGTATATATTCTGCATGTGCGTCACTTAGTAGAAAAGGCATACATAAGTATTTTTAAAGACAGTAGCGCTTATCACGCTGCGCTGAATATGCCACTCTTGCACGGAAAGGTGAGTGTTTCCAACGCTTTGCTACCCGTCGCCTTGCGTTCTTCAACCTATCACCTCTGAGATTGGCGCGCACACCCGTCTCAGAGCCACGCGCTTCGTTTTCTTAGACAACTGCCAGATGGCGCTTACGGCTCAGGTGTGACGTGACTTGATGCACTCGTTCGCCTCCGCTACACGCTCGAGGCATTCTAACGCAGCGCCTCCAGAATACCATTCACCGATTTTCTGGCGCACAACCTCAAATAAATGTCTTGTTCACTCTCTCCACACGCAAGACTCGTTTTTCGAGGACATTTGCACATTACATGCAGACACGAGGCCGATTTTTCTAATTGACAATCGCGCAAGTATGAACGTTGAAGCTTGAGCAATAGTGGTGGGCGCTGCGGATGGGGTCGACGGTGCGGATTATTTTAGGTTCCGAGTAAACTTCAGGGTATCGCAAAGAATGAACAAACAGACAAATGAAAAGACAGACAAAAATATTTCCGTTGAAGGTGCCTTAGGAAGACTATCGTTTTTAAAACAAAGATTCATTTAGAAAATGTTTGTCTCATTTTACCCTAGCTATTCTACTATGCGCGCACAAGTAACTATAAGAAAACTGGGACTTCGATGGCTTTTGATAAGCATGACCTAGCTTCATGTTGTGTTAGGCCATATACATTAAACATACTTTCTTTATTTTATAGCAATTCAGTCTAACTGAACGTCTGTTTCAGCTCAATAATCGAACTATTTTACTATTTGACATGTAGAGAGTGGATAGAAACTGGAATGAGTACTGTGATTGTACAACCTAGCACACTGACAATATATTTCTCTTATTTTTCAGTATCTGCTTCCGATGATCAATCTAGCGCAAATAGATTGAGAAGGGTCAAACAAGTAAGAAGGCACTTCTTTTCAAACATTTTTACGTTTATATTAATATGTTACTCAAGCCACATTTTCATATAGATGAATACAGATAACGCATTTGTTTAGCTCTGATATATAAAAAATGGGTACAGAGTGACAAAGTTACTCTCCTGGTATTTGTACAATCCTTGTGAAGGCCATTCTGAGTAATGTTTCTTGAAGAAGTCCATAACTATAGAAGATCAATGATTTAAGTAACTTATCACTCAGGTTGGGTTATTTTCTTCGAAAATCGACAGGGTTAGTGTGGTATTAGTCGGCCTTCAAATGCAGAAAAACCAAGTCACGAACAACAAACGCATCGACTTGACACAGAAGAATTATATACTCCGTGAATCCCCTTAACTATACAAATACCCGTTGAGTCCTAACTCACACGCGAGAAGATGGGTGCTTCCTGACCTATAGGTCCGTCGAGCGTCACTCACAGTACCGCAGAGGTAGCGACGGTTTCAGTACGAAACGAAGTTGATGCAGTCGTGCACAGATGCCTGAGTCGACTAAGGCCTGCCTATCGTGGAGCGTGTAGGCCCACGCTGGCGACGATCTACTCGGACGTGGCACAATGGCCACGGTCATAGCTCACTTTGCGCCGGGACACTTGGGAGGCGCACCGAGGCCCTGATCTCAACTCCGGAAGAGGGTCAGCTCGGCTTGTGCCCGAAGCCCTGGGACGCGGCACCAAGGCCTTTGTGGGACGCGGCCACCAAAGCCATGGTCTCGACTCCTGGACTGAACACTCGAGCCCCACAGGAACAACTGCTAGGCCGGCCCGTAATGCTCGCTCGTTCCCGGAACAGCAAGCTCGTCCCGACTGGTCTGGTCGCACCAGCTCGAACCCTGTAGACCCTCGGACTGAAGTTCTGGCGCTCTGTCTGGCTGGCCACGTTCTCGCAATCCAGTGACGATCACCAGCTCGTGAGTTTTGTGAGAGTCTCTTTCTCGCACCATCATCGTTCTTTCCGGCTTTTCGGTTGCAGGAAATAGTCTCTTACCACACTCCCCCCAAATTCCAGAACGTTGTGCCACGGATAGCAATATACTAGACGCGAAACAACGCAACACAGTAATAAGAAAGACAAGGCGCGAGCAAATGTAGATACTGCAAATAGTGGAAGCATTCTGTCACTATACAACATTGTGGACCACATTCGCTACGCACTTCGGGTCGAGACTTCAACACGTATACTTGTCACACATTTTGGTCGGTGGTGGCTCATATGGTCTCACACACTCGCATGCGACGTATACGTCAAAACGAGGCGTCCACACACTGTCAGCTCTGGTGATTAAACGCAAGCTCATACGCAGCCCACACAATGCACTAATAACACAAGTGCCTCGTTGTTACTCGGTGTTTTGTGTAGTGACAGCACCACACCATGTTCGATGTAGTCGGCGTTTGTTAGGGCTTCTTTGGGCACGTCGCTTGTACGTCCGTGTTCTGTGGTGTTGAAAGTGAATCTGGAAAACGTGGTGGTTGAACCGACGGCTGAGGCGACGATGACACCTTATGCATCAGTACACCCACGATGTCCATGCCATCGCAGTGGAGCTTAAGAAGCCCCGCACGAGATTCAATGGATCTGCCGAAGTAGTAGTTTTGCCTGGCACATCAATGTGGTGGTACCCTGGTCGTCGTGTCCGAAGGCAACCATGTGTCCTCGTTAGCCTAGATTTTTAAAAATTAACTAGAGGGGAGTGTCGCTGCGATCGTTCAGCCGCCATGGGAATGATGGTTAGTACGCAAATTTGCCTAGTCTTCGTACATGGGGGCGGCGAGTCGTACTTGTGGCTTTGTTTACTGCTCTGTTTTGGTTTTGTTTTGAAAGAAAGATTCAACCTTTTTGAACTTCGTAACCCAATTTGCACAGGTAAGTCTAAAAGAATAAGGTGGTGAATCACAACCGCAGAACCTTTGCTGATTTTTGTTTCGTGAGAAAACAGCCCCAAGCCACACGAACACACACGGAGCCCAATGTAGGCCAGAAATACGAAGATTAAAATAATGTGTGTACTAGCCATCATGCCCATCCTCGCTGAAGTGCCGTGCGTTATAGCTCCCATAGACACTAGCAGCAGAGTTCATTCTAGTGTATATTAGGAAACTCTACGCTCTTGAGAAATATGTATACCGCTGGAAGGCGGCACATCTGGTCGTGAATTTTGCCGTGGTGCTGTCGATAGCCTTGCAGGTTCAGAAAAATGTTCTGTTGTTTTCGCCCTCTTTGCGCATGCCTTCTGCATACCGTCACTCGTTGCAAATGAACTGCTGTCACATGGCTTGGGTTGATATATACATCGTCGGTTGACAACGCGACTGACGCCGACCCGGCGTCGCTTACCACAATGAATAGTAGACATCGTTGGCATCACTTTCTCGATGGCCGTTGTGCCAGTTGGCTTGACGGACTGCTTTCCCATCACTGCTGTGGCATCCAGGAGATATGACTTTTTTATACTTCCCAAGACCGCATCATAAAGCGAGTCTACCAGGCAGTGAGCACGCACTTCTCCTTAAAAAATTCTCGTGTCTAAGATCACCGCTTCTGGTAGGTATCGCACCTTATGGTCTAGGAAGAGTACCTGCCGATACTTTCCAGTCAATCTTCTTTTTAACACTAATGCCTTTCGCATAAAAACCGTATCACAGCCAGTCTCGCGTAGTACGCTAACAGGGAGTTTATTCATGAGCCCTTTCACTTTGGGCATGTCCTCAATGTTTACTAATGAAGAAAGAACTTAGGTTGACTGCGGTGTTGACAACGGGTATCTTTTCTCAATCTTCCAAAGTAGCGCACTCTACTTTTTCTACCCACTTCGCATCATTTCTTTTTCCTGATACAATGCAAAATGCTTCATCTTTCTCCTCTCTGTCAGCAGAATACTTGCCATTGTTATAACTGTGCGCGGGGAAAGATGCCTCCGTTCGCAACCAGCATTCTGCCGCCCTCTGTGCATTTTTTATCGCACAGAAAGCAAACTTCTTCCACCTGAAGCGTTTTTTTGCATGCTGAGGCGGCCCTGTTTCCGCCCGAGCTCGTTTCATATTCAATTTCTAGATTGCCTCCGCTTCCTTAAAGATGTCGGCAGCGTCACACATTGCGCTCAGTGTCTTGCATTATCTTTTTATAAGAAAAAATTTTAGTGCTAGTGAACAGCCTTTTATGAACTGTTCACATACGATTACTTCTCTCAAGCCAAAATAACTTCTTTGTGTCTTTCTCATTTCGAGCCAATGGTCAAAATAACCGGACACTCTGCCCGCATACTGCAGAATGGACTGATATTCTTTGGGTTTCGACTTGTGGAATGTTTCCTGATAGCCTTCTGCAGTGTACAGGAACCGCTGCAGTTGCACCACTTTTGGCTGGTCGTAGCCGAACACGGCGGTCGGTTCCAACCACCCTATCACAGTCAGCGCCTCTCCTGTCATGCATAAACTCAATGACAACGTCCATTTCTCACGGGGCTATTCTTGAAACGTCGTGAACCCACTCAAACTGCTGCAGGCAGGCGTCGAGGTCGTTACGTGTTTCGTCAAAGGGCAGTATAAGTTTATGAGGGCTACACACTTCTGGTGCACGAGTAGTGCTCGAGGGAGGTCCCCCTGCTGCACTAGCCTCAGTAGATTCTCCACCCGTGCTCTCTTGAAGTCAAAACTTCAGCTCGCATATCTTCAGTTCCTGATCCTGAAGTAGGCGTTGCCACTCAGCGCTTTCTTTTGTGAACTTGTGATCCTTTGCACGTTCATTGCTGACTAATGCACTCATCTGTCCACCCATTCCTTAGGATCATCCTTCTGAAGTCTTAGTTCATGGCCAAGTGCGAAAAACTTTCCCCTGTCCGTGGTTCAGTCCCGCATCAGAGTAATGGCCTTAACGTCAATGTGCAATCCTGACAGAGGCTTGACAAATTTGGTATTCGTCGGCCCTCAGATGCAGGAAAACCGGTTCGCTCACAAGAAACACATTTATCGATTGACACAAGACCACTACATACTTAGCGAAATTCTTAACAATACAAATACCCATTCAGTCCTAACTCACATGCGAGTGGAAGGGCGCGTCCTGGCTTATAGGTCTGTCGAGAGTGACTCACAGTACCGCAGAGGTAGCGACAATTCCAGCACGAAGCGGAGTTGATGCAGTCGTGCGCAGATGCATGAGTAGAATAAGACCTGCTCGTCGTGGAACGTACAGACCCACGCTGGCGACGACCCGATCGGACGTGGCACCACACCCACAGTCTTAACTCGCGTTGTGCCGGGACCCTTCGGACGTGGACCGAGGCCACGATCTCGACTCCATAAGAGGGTAAGCTTGGCTTGTGCCGGAACCCCTGAGACGCGGCACAGAGGCCACGATCTCCACTCTATACTGCACGCTCGAGCCCTTCAGGAATAGCTGCTAGGCCGGCCCGTAGCAGTCACTCGTTTCCGGAACACCAAGCTCGTCCCAACTGGTCTGATCGCATTATCTCGAACCCTGTAGACCCTCGGACAAAATGATGGTGATACTGATGCTGATGACCTCTGATGTATAGCGCTCACCCACAGAGGGGAATGGGCCAAGAACCGGGTGGCAGGATACTTAAATGAAACTAAAATGAAAAGGAAGCTAATCTGAAGAAGTAGTTAAAAATTAATACTACCAAAAAACAGAAATGTTTGCTTTGCAAGCGATCAAACCATCTCTTGTTTTTGATAGACATAGCTACGAAATATAAACTAATGATCCGAAAAGGTTAGGGTTCACTAGCACGGTAATCTATTAGTTGCGTTGATGTAATCAAACACAGTGGAGTATATACCCCTGTGGCAGTAACCAAATGAAGTTCCGCCAAGTGATAAAATTACTGGTAGATTTACCTGTATTCCTAGCTTTTGTAATGGGACTACTAAACATATTTTTCTCTGATAGGAATAGCGATGACAGAATAAAAAGGAATGTTCAATTGTTTTAATTTCGTTGCACCAAATGCATAGCGGTGACGCCTTGAGTCGAGCTCTGTTAAGGTAATAATTTAGTTGTGGAACTGCACAGCGTAATCTGGTATAAGTGACCTCTAAATGGCGAGATATACACCACTCCTTATTCCAGGAATACCTCAAATGCTCGAAATCTTCGAATTTATTCAAATTACTTTTTCCCCATTGCAGGCAAGCATTTCGGAACCTTAGCGCTGTCACGTAAGCCGTACCTGGCAAAACTGGGATGATGGGCTCATTCAGCTATACTGCTGCTGAAAAGTCCACCATTTCGTTCAAATATAATCCGTGGTGGTCCGGTACAAATATCAAATGCAGTTTTTTACGTTTTTCAGTACTAAATGCTGAAACATATTCATCAGCTCTGCATTTACTGCCGTCGAAAGCGTATTACAAACTGATAACGAATCTGTAATGATAACTGCTAATGATTCGCTTGAGGGCAATTTGCGTATAGGGCAATAACAATGGCCAATAATTTTGCAATGAATACAGGGGTATAATCTGGGAGTCTAATCGAAAAGAACCAGTCCAAATAAGGAGAGAAGATGCCAACCCCAGCCTTTTCTTTTGAAACAGATGCATCAGTGGCAATGATATTGCTTATCTCTAGGTGAGCTAGATAATCTGCTAACTTCTCATTTAAGTACCTATGTGCCAATTGTTTCGCGTTATGAGGAAATATATCATCAAATTGTATGCTAAGCATTGACTTTAGGTTGTGTATTGGACCAATATGTTTAATTTTTACATTCAGTTGCTGTAGTAGCGCTTGTGCGAATACTCTTGCGGGGTGTGTAATCGCAACCAATGTGTTTCGAAAAATAAAGCCGGTTCTTGAATGAAAGCATAAAATGAGAGTTTTTGGTGTGAACTGTATATCTTTAAGAATGCTCGCACAGTAAGAATTTTAAACCTATTTAGCAAAGAAGGTAGGTGAGCTTCCATATAAAACACGTTATTTGCAACCAAATTTGGTAGACTCAGGCACAAACATAACGCTTTATTCTCCAGCAGTATTAGGGGTCTCATTTTATAGGCTGCGCTTCATCGTCGCGAAAATTTCGATAACAGCTAGGATAAGCAAGAATCCGCTTCCCCAGCAGCCATCGTGACAACACCTCACAGGTAGAACAAACAGTTACAGCAGCCGGGACAACAGCGGCAACAATAAGGAACAAGAGAATTCGAGAAAATGAAGAGGTTATGACCAACTTGCACGTAGAAAGCTGTTCAGTTTCTGTTTATCTGAGCACTCCGCTGCCCCTGCTGTCAGATGAATGATGCAATAACCTTGATGTCTGATCCTATTAAACACTGTGGTGGGGGTGTGTTAGGCCGTTGAAAGCGCTGTCGCGCGTGACGGTTGGCTTCTCTTGTTCAGCAGGCGGCTCGATGAAACCTATTTCGTCATCACCGGGGAAATGTCGACAGCAAACAGGACATATACAAAGCTCTTAAGTTTCTGTTCACCTGAGCAGTCCGCTGCCCCGATTGCCAGACAAATGATGCCAGACGTCCATTTGTGCGTTTAGATTCGAGATTGCTGAAAACTGCTAAAGCGACGGCATCCCACGCTAAAGAAACATCAATGCTTTGTAACGACCACGCGTAGGACAGAATTACTTGCGATGTTGACTGTGAACCGCGACGCTGTCTAATGCTGTTCAACCTCGCTCAACAAAGGGTTGTTCGAAGTTGGGTTTCTGGTGACCCGACCACAGCGAACTCTATGGCCCACCTGCAGGACTACGTCGTGCTTCGTGTTTGCGACTAAGAGCCGATATCTTAGTGAAAGCATTCCTGTAGACAGGTTCTCGCACAATGGCGTCTGACACGACGAACTCCAGGGCCAAACGTAACAGCTCCTCCACCGCCAGGAAAATCTCGGCTGGACAGGACTCATATCCGCTGGGCATGAAGAGGACGGCTGGTGACAAGTATGATGGCCTGACTCGGAACCACCAGTTGCGAATTCGCAACCAACTCCCAAACCACCTCACAATGATCGATAAGAGAAAGTGAACCACATAACGAAATGCGATGTTGCAGTAAAGCGCCTTTGCTTTGCTTATAACAAACCAGGCTTCTCAAGAAACACAAATAAATGAAAAACCCGCTACTCTAAAACTTTGACGGCATTTCTTGCTGCCAAAACCACGACATTCATGGATGTGCGGATGTTCACTAAAGATGGGTAGCTTGGCTGTTGAAACTAGCACACAAAGGCACAATAATTTTGGCCCCAACAAACTCAAAACATCCTTTCTTTTTAAAAACTAGCCTTTTCTTATCATAGGCACAACTACGTTGTAACTAACACATGCTAACTTCATGACTAACTTCAGGAATCACAACTAACTACATGGTTTTAACATGACTACAGCCTAAACATGCACCTTACAACTGTGCGCAATATTTTTTTCTCTCAAAACTTATTCGAAACATAGTCCCTACCACTACTTGTGGTAGCAAACGAAAACCCTCACAAGATATTGAACTCTGTCTGAGTAAGTGTAAGTCTCAGCACAAGTAATCGCATACTTTTTAAGCTCTCACTAAAACAATAAAGTGAAGAGAATAAATTTTGCTTACTAACACGGTCATTTGGTAAATGTAGCCTCATTTGAGGCCATGTCACACACACAAAAAAAATTCACAGGCCCCACCGCGCTAGCCCAGTAGCTAAGGCACTTGGCTGCTGACCCGCAGGTCGCAGTATCGAATCCCGGCTGCGGCGGCTGCATTTCCGATAGAGGCGGAACTGTTGTAGGCCCGTGTGCTCAGATTTGGGTACATGTTAAAGAATCTCAGGTGGTCGAAATTTCCGGAACCCTCCACTACAGCGTCTCTCATAATCATATGGTGGTTTTAGGACGTTAAACCCCACATAGAAAAAATTAAAATGCACAGGACTGTGCAATGCGCTCAAGGGGAACATTATACTCTCACTTATAGACTGCTAACATGCTAACACAAAAACCTAACCCTCGACCGTATCACAAAAATAACAATTCAACTAAACACGCGTCTGAACCTAAATAATAACAAAGAACAAAACGTAATTAAAACGCTTGAGGCCGTACGTGTCAGGATCACCTGACAAAACCTGCGTAGGTTTTATGCTTGACACCCCTTACCAAGTGTTTATCAAACAAAAAGGTTTACATAACACTTTGGGTGTTATTCTGAAAGCTTCCTTAACAATGCTCATTCACTCTCTTAATGCAGAATGCAACTTGGCCTTACAGGAAAAGGGCACGAAGCACGCAAACTTCAACTCCGCTCCACAAAAGCTACAACGTTTTTTAAAAAATCAGCAGCTGTACAGATTTTTATTCACGACTAGCATGCTCTTATAGCAAATAAAACTCATTTCAACTCCGCAGGGGCGCCTGCGCAAGTAGGCGTTTGGTGTGTAGCGACACCACGGACCCGAGCTAACGGGGGAGTTTCTACTCCCTCCCACGCCTAGCCGTGCGTGGCTTTGCCGTGTCCGGGGAAAAGGGGATCCTGGGGGTTAAGCCGACGCTAGGTGATTGGACCTTTATGGCCCCCCGGCTGAGACAACACGCCCCTTTGGCCATGGCTTCACGTAGACGGCACCCCTGGGCTGACCCACCCAGGGGAAATCGCCAGTCGCCTTTTCCTATTTCTCTCTCCCTACATCTTCGTCTTTATCGCTTACTTTTTACCTGTCCGGTCGTCTTCTCTTTTGCGTTTACTTCCGGATTTCTTGGCGGCTAGGGTTAACCCTGGGGGACTGACCTCCCTTGGTCAGGACCACAGGGTTATAGTAGCAATGTATGGCTAACGCTTGTATACGTTCCCTTTGTTGGACTCCATGGTGGGTGACCAGCATAGCTACCGAATGAACATACTTTTATATGGAAAAAAGTACCCCCCCTTTCCACAATGATCGGTCCCGTAAAAGGGGTCACATCGAGGCGAATAGAAACCTTCTTACTAAAGAGAGCGATTACACGAAATTCTTTGTTGTAACGTCATTGACTGAAACTAAGATTCAGGACATATCACCATTCCCGATTGCAAAAGCAATCAAAGAATGCATTGGAAGCAATTACAGTGCAAAAAAATGAATTCAGGAGATCTGCTCATAGAAGTGAAAAACAAAGAACAAAGTGACAAAATTAGACACCTTAGAAAAATCGGACAACATGAAGTCCGTGTAACAGCCCACCGATCTCTCAATTACACGCGAGGTGTAATATCCGACAACGAACTGCTCAAGTGCACCGACGCAGAAATTAACGATGCTTTAGCGGATCAAGGTGTACTTGCCGCACGAGCAATCATCATCCGTAGAGATAAGAAGGAAACCCGCACAAGGAATGTAATATTAACCTTCGCAAGCACAACGCTTCCTGCCGCAGTTAAGGTAGCGTATCTTTACCTACGTGTGAGGCCCTACATATTTAATCCTCGCAGGTGCTTCCGGTGCCAGAGATTCGGGCACGGGTCTCATTCATGTCGTGGCAATCCAACCTGCATGAAATGCAGCCAGAATGAACATGAAGATGGCGAGTGCACGAACGCTTTAAACTGTGTGAACTGCAAGGGGCCCCATGCAGCGTACTCACGCTCCTGCCCAGAATGGCAAAAAGAAAAAGACATACTTACACTGAAAACCAAAGGAAACATATCGTTTCCAGAAGCGCGCTAGCGAGTGGTTCTTGCCCAAAAGGGCCCCTACGTGAAGCGGTGCGAAGGGGGAAGGCACCGCCGATGGTCTCTGTTGGCACACAGGTCGAACTCCAGGACCTAGTGGCCACGGTTTGTCCCTGAGACAAGATCGAAAAAAAGGCACCAAGTGCCTTTTTTCAGGGAGCCTCGACCAGTGTTGGGGCCAGCCAACCTAATGTCGAGGCAAAAGAAGCCTCTACAACGGTGCCGAGTAGCCAGCCTTCTTGAGGAGTCCAGCATTCTCGCCGGGCACCAATACTGTTGAGCACCCTGGTGGTGCCGATTCCATGGACGTGAGTCCACCGGACACTGAAAGCCTGACAAACCCTGCTCCAACCAGCACGGCGATCAGGCAGCCCATCATTTCTCCCTGCCAAGGAGGAAAAGGGAGCCGAAACACAATTTTGGCCCCACAAAAAAAGAAATGACGAAGCACACGAATAGTTTCGCTTTTTAGCTTATGCACAACTAACCCGAAATACTAAATTTTATACACATCATTTCACGTAATGGCATACATCATCCTTTGGAACTGCAGAGGCATGACACGAAACTTAAGCGACATTAAGGACATATTTACAAGTTTCTATGCTGTAGCGTTATGCTTGCAGGAAACAATACTGGGACCAAAAAAAACATCGAAATACTAAAAGGTTACACTGTTATACATCGCGACCGCTCGCAAAGCAACCGGTTGTCGGGCGGCATCGCCATTGTTGTCCAAAGTGGTATAACAGTAAGAGAAGTTATAGTTAACAGTTTTATTGAAACGGCTGCAGTCACCATTTTATCACATAAAACCATCACTATTTGTTCCATATAGATTCCACCTCATACAAATTTTACTGTAAAAGATCTAGAATTGATTGCAGAACAGCTACCTAAACCTTTTTTAATAGCAGGAGATTTTAATGCACATGACATACTATGGGGTAAAGACAGACAGTAGAGGGCAGGTAACTGAAGATTTTATTCTTACTAACAGTGTGTGTCTTTTAAACACTGGATCACCAACATACTGCTCTCCAGGCACAGGAACCATGAGTTGCTTGGATTTGGCACTGTGCTCTAGCTCACTGTTTGCAGATTTTACATGGGAAACAATAAACAATCCTTATGGTAGTGACCATCTACCGTCGATTGTAAAACTAACATCACCACTTCCAGCCATACGCTCTCGACCACAGCGTTGGAAGCTTCACAAAGCTAACTGGCCTTTGTTTACGCAGAAAGCTAATAAACAGGATAAGTTCTCTGAATACCTAAGAATAGGTGAAATAAATAACAAGTTCACCAATTGCATACTGTCTGCGGCAGAGCTAGCTATTCCCCAGTCATCAGAACTAGTGGGAAGAAAGCTAAAACCACGGTGGACCAGTGAGTGCGCAAAAGCCAAAAAACTACAAAATAAAGCATGATGCAACTTCCGTTGGTACCCAACATGTGACAACCTCCTCACGTTCAAACAAGCTAAAGCAAAAGCACATTATATTCGTAGAGATGCAGAAAAATCGTCCTGATAGAAGTACATATCTACAATCAATAGCACAACCACACCCAAGAAAATGTGGAACCAGGTTTAAAAACTCAGCGGCGACTATTCCTCATACGCGATACCCATACTTACAGACCCAAGCACACATACATCTCTAGAGGGGCAGGCGAACATTTTAGGCGAACACTTTTACACTATATTCAGTTCCGCTAATTACACGCCATCCTTCCTGGCATACAAACAGACAACCGAAAAACAAAAACTACCCGTAACCGGTGGCCTAAATGAGCCGTACAACGCTCTCTTGACACTCCAAGAGTTAAGCACAGTGCTTTCAAAGGGAAAAAAGACAGCAGTTGGTCCAGACAGAATTCATTACGCAATGCTCGCGCACCTGTCTCAAGCTTCAGTGCAAACGTTATTAAAGTTCTTTAACATGATTTGGAAAACTGCCAAAATGCCCGCAAATTGGAAAGTGGCAACCATAGTACCATTTCTAAAGACTGGAAGACCACCGACTTCACCGGGTAGCTATAGACCCATAGCACTTACAAGCTGTATGGCAAAAGCATACGAAAGCATAATAAACAGAAGACTAACATATATCCTTGAAGTAGACAATCTACTAGATGATCATCAGTATAGCTATAAGAAAGGCCATTCAACGATCGATCATCTTGTCCGTCTCGAACACAAAGTGCGGGAGGCCTTCTTGCATAGTCAACACTGCCTAGCAGTGTTTTTTGACCTGGAGAAAGCCTACGACACCACGTGGAGGTACGGTATACTGAGAGACCTGGCACATCTCGGAATACGCGGAAGGATGCTTAATTGCCTCTCTGACTTTCTATCAAACCGAAACTTCCAGGTGTGGCTGGGCTCCACACTATCGCGGGTTTTTGTCCAAGAAAATGGTGTGCCGCAGGGTTGCGTGTTGAGCACTACACTGTTCATAGTCAAAATGAATTCAGTTAATCAAGTTATCCCACCCTCCATCATGCACTCATTATATGTTGACGATCTTCAGATAGCATGTCGGGCCTCAAGCATATCCACATGCGAAAGGCAGCTGCAGCTAACCATCAACAAACTGACCGAATGGGCAGATCAAAATGGCTTTGCTTTTCTACCCAGAAAATTATTACCCTACTTTTCTCACAAAAGCGCAGCTTGTATCCGGACCCTGTTCTTAAAATCAACAACAGTGTACTGCCACTCAAGTCAGAACACCCGTTCCTAGGCCTAGTCTTTGACAGGGAACTAAACTTCATTTCCCCCATGAATTACACAAAAAAGAAAGCAAACAAAGCGCTCAACATTCTGAAAATACTATCGTGGAAACACTGGGGTGCCGATCAAGTCTGACTTTTACGCATATACTGCTCGATCGTGCGCAGCATACTTGACTACGGCAGCGTAATTTACGGTTCAGCCAGAAAATCTTACCTCAAACGTCTTGACCCAATACATCATCATGAATGGCGCTTGGCGACAGGAGTGTATAGAACCTCCCCTGTCCAAAGCTTATATGCTGAGAGCAGCGAGCAGTGCCTAGAACAAAGAGCGCTACTTACTGTATCCTATGTTTTAAGAACCAGATCGAAACCAAGCCACATATGTCACATTATTGTCTCTCACATCGGTACCAGAATATAATACAACAACAGATCGCACAAGATAAGACCACTTCTCCTGCGCTTTGAAGAAATATGCCTAGACTACAAAGTACCGAATCAGGCACTAAAAATTGTCCAAATACCAGATAGGCTTGCTCCATGGTTGGAATTTTCGCACTACACTGACCTTTCTTTGACCCATTTAAAGAAGAAGGGAACTCCACAGGAACAAATTATGCAGGATTTCCTAGCTGTACAATAAAAATATAACACGCATTCTGAATACTACACTGATGGATCAAAAACACAAGAATAAAAAGGAAGTGCTGTCATATCAAAACACTCAGAAACATGTACAAGACTGCTACCATTCGTATCTATCTTCACTGCAGAAGGATATGCTCTTTTAATTGCTCTCGAAGAAATTTTATCAAGAAATCACAAAAAAGCTGTCATATGCACTGACTCACTTAGCGCATTAAAAGCCCTACATTTAAGGTCGGAAAACAAACCGTTTCTCGGGGAAATTCTACAGAAGCTAGAAAGAGATGAGAAAAATGGCAAGAAAATACGGCTTGTATGGGTGCCGAGCCATGTTGGTATCCCAGGAAACGAAAAGGTAGACAGGGTAGCAACAAGAGCAGGTCATCAAAAAATAGCAGAAATAAGGGCACCATTCAGAGACTGTTTCAACAGTTGTCGGACAGCCTTTAGGGCAAAATGGCAAGAAGAGTGGCAGGCTCAAGTGCATAACAAGCTGCAAATCGTCAAGCCTATTCTACAAGAATGGAAGTCATGCAATCACCAAAAGCGCTTCATCGAAGTAATACTATGCCGACTGCGGATAGGTCATACTCACTTCACCCACAACTTCTTGTTGCGCGGAGAAAATCAACCAGAATGCGAACATTGCAAGGAACCTCTGACTCTCAATCATATTTCAATAACACGCCCAGTCTTTGAAAAAAGAAGACAGGCTTACTTTAAACAATTTTACGGAACAAAAACACCTTTCCACCCAATGTTAATACTATCAGATAATGAAATCATCCCTTTAGAGGACGTTCTCCGGTTTCTAGAGGCCGCAGGCGTTTTAAACAAACTGTAAACAGAAATCTGTTTTTGTTCTCATATTTTAACCCTATTATCATAATCACCCAGTGTCTGGCGCATCATAGCCATTGCTGCTTTTGCGCCATAGAACCCAACGTAACTAACAAAACTCATTTCAAGCTGTCGGCCGACTGATGCGGGTCACTGCTTCCGCATAACGCCTAACAGCTTAACTATAACCTCTTATAAGGCTTAGAAAAAAATCAAAACCGGAAAAATGCAAAGCTAAACAAGCTAGCCGTGGGAATATTATAGGATAATTAGTTAAAAAAAGGGAACAAAAGTGCTTTTACCTAAATCCCTATGTCTCCTTCTTTAGCTTACAGCTGTCACTCTTTCTTCAATCGTACACGCAGCAGTCGTAGTAATGGCAGAATTGGACAAATATAAAGAGCTTCGCCGCAAAGGTGAAGCTATAAAAGCTGTAGGAACGAATTGGATGGTCGCGAGCACAATAGCAAGCAGATCGAAACGTGGCCGGCGTTTTTTACGCACAACAATACACGAAACATACTGACGGGTACAGATGAACGCTAATAAACTTCTCATTTCTTAGTTCGCTGTGTCTGAAAAGCACGCTTTTTTGCAAAAAGAGACTGTGCAACAATTGCAGTGACGTTTGTGCGCCTGGTGAGAACAACAGGATCATTCAGGTGAAAGCTTAAGGACAGCGACGACATAAGGTGCTCCCAACCGCGAGATGCAAGTGCAGTGTGTGCGTTCAGGGGCTTTGCGACCACCCACTCCTCTCCGTGAAGCAAAGTACGCGTAAGAGATGAGGGCGCGTGCCGCCACGCGCTCATTGTGCCATCTTGCTGGTAATGCTGAAGACACAACAGTTTTCCCCCCCTCGAGATGCCCATCGCCAGCGGTAAGTGGTAGATATAAATAGCTTCCTGTTTGCACGTTGCAGGACGTGCTCCTCTGTGGCTCAGTAATTAATGCCTCGCACTCACGACGCAGAGGCTCCAAGTTTGACTCCGCGTGCTGGTGTCTTTTTTCTGGATTTTTTTCTTGCATTTTCACAAATATATATATGTATAATTATCCATTGAGTGACGGCGACGCCGATGCGGGTGGCAGAATCCAGCTGAGGGTGTTCATATAATTGCTATCGCAACAAAACAGCCAAGACCAGAACAGGCAAGAGCTACATGTTGAACTGCACAGTCAAGCCTCATACGCGAATTCGGCCGGCTTTTGTCAGTTTGGTGAAGGCGACCTCAGCCACATGTGGAAAAAAGTGGCCACTCTGTCTTTTGTCTCGGTCCCGAGCAATGCTTAGCTACTATAGCCTTTCTTCTAGGACCGATTCGGCGCTCCCATCTTCACAAAGATGTAAGCCTTTCCATTGCATTCTGTGCTCTTGGCTACCTCAAGATCATTTGCGAAATGCACCGTCGCGGCAACCTCACTTGATGTCTGCACCAGATTGCCTACTGCAGTCCAAGCTGTTTCGCTAGCATTCCACTGGCACCATGCCTCACCGCATCGACTACGGCTTTCGGCTGCTTTTCTTTTTAGCACAGTCTCTTTCGCACCTTTCAAACTCAGTTCATCTATGAGTCTGCTGCTATCTGCACATGTGCTAGCTAGCCTTCTCTACGGTTCTTCAATGCACTTCACTCGTTCGTTTCTCTGACTTCTCGTGCGCTACGCTTAAGGGTGACTGAATGTTTTGCCACATTGTCTCAATCACACGTTCCAGCATTTCAATTTCTTGTTCAAGTGCTCGCTCGCACTCTTTATCTTGGTTCTCGAGAGTGTTTATTGCGTTTTAATCTCCTCCTCCCTTGATTGGTGAACAATCAGCCTAGAAATATGTCCTTCATTCAATATTTAGCCTACGTGAGTGCCTAGACACTCACAGCTAAAAGGTCATCCTTCAGCATCGGCCCCACCTCTGCCTAACTTTGGTTCTGCAACTCACACATATTTAGGTGATTCTTCTGATTCACTCTATGCTCACAATTAGGTGATCTCCCTAATTCACAAACAACCCATCTGCTCAACTTACACTCACAAAATGAAGCCTAGAAAGCCAAAGCAACGACCAAGTACTCACTACAACACAGCACCATGTCACAAGGTCAATGCCACCGGTACCAGCAGTTAGGTAGGATTACTGTGCGTCTCATTAGGGTAGCTGGCTGCCCGCCATCATCTACATAGTCGATGTTCACCAGTGAGAAGACGCGTTCTTACCCCCGTATCAAAAAGACTCCTTCACTTGAATTTCACTCGAAACCGCCTTCAATGCAGTGCATTTGAAACGCGTCTGTGTATTTGTGCTTTCTTGGCACTTTCTATAGCAGCGGGTTCGAAACACGTTTGTGTTGCATTGAAGTTGGTGACAAGTGAAGTTCAAGTCAAGCAGTGTTCCTGAATACGGGGTTAAGACACAGAACGTAGGTTTATTTACACGAAGTAAGGAAAAGTTAGGCAACTTTTGTACAAATGTCCTTCGAATTTATGACCTGTCGTTTCCCTAATGCGGAGGTTTGAAGAAAGAGGAGAAAACTACCGCCTTGAATCAGACTACTTGAAGTCTCAATGGTCCCCCCCACCGGAATAGTTACACTTTCTCGGGGTGCCCGATTGGGCCACTTGTTTGATAAAGAACATGGGCGAAAAGGTCTAATTAGTAGCAAGAGCACATAACGCAATGTTGTACTTAGCCCGTGGCTTGAATACTCGGTTCTGAAACGTAGGGTGAGGAGGTAGAGTTTGAAGGAAGGGAAAAGTTGAGCATCTCTGTGGGCAATATGACCGCTGGAACGAACGTGAGCGGCGCTCTATGGCGGCGTTCAAGTGCTCGATTCCTTAGCACTGCTCCAGTGGCGACATCTTATGCTGACTAACAGTCGAGGCTTTGTCACGACCCTATGTTGCTAACTCCATCAGAACTGGAACTGTTGCAATGTTGACTCTCGGAGAACTGAAACGCTGTTCAACCCTGCTCAACAAAGGGTTGTTCGCGATACCTCCATCGGTTTTCTTGTGACGATACCACAGTGGTGAACCTGCAGAACAACGTCTTGCTTCGTGCTTGTGGCCAAGTGCTCATATTGGGGTAAAAGCATTCTCGCAGATAGGTTCACGCACAATAGCGTCTTGCACGGTGAGCTTTAGGGCCAAACGTTGCAACATGTTATGACAGTGAATCAGAAAATAAAGAAGTCGAAGGAAGCAGGGGCTGATTCATGAGGACGACCATTTTCCTTCACCAACAAGGAGGAATGACGAACATAAAAAAACTCCACAGTCCGGCATTAAGTCGTGTTCACTGCGGAAAAAATTTCGTTAATTCTTTCATGGTGTTTGCCTCCCTTCGGTAGACCTGATGCTTCTAGGTTTGAGGTAAGGTTTCACAGGCCAGTTTCCGCCTTTTATAAGAATGACATGCCAGTGGGTGTCCTCTGGTGAGAACAGCCTTCTATACTCACAATCTTGACTATGAGTTTCACTAGCGAGAACTCTCAGGTATTAGTCACACAGAAATGTTCAACCCACTGAACAGTGAAGAGCCTTCTGTCGTAGCTCTATTGGTTGTTTAGAATCAACTCGTAATTCGTAGGTTGCAGCATTGCATTTGACCGACACTAAAGACTTCTGTACATACGCAACAGTTCTTCCTTAAATGAGTCGTAATTAATACGCTACAGTTAAAAACAGTGTCGTGCTTTATATGGAGTTGAAAACAGCAGCCTGAAGAAGAATGTGAAAACACACCTGAACTTCGTTTATTTCATGACGGAATGTAGAATGTGGCCTGAAGCCGCATGAAGGGGTTTATTTACCGGGTGGTTGTGATAGTCAAACTGGTGTTGTGACTCTCGCAACGATAATACATGACGCAAAGAATGTCTCTTGCGCCACTCTTAAATGAATTGTCTTTTATCTGCCTCGGTGGCCGAGTGGCTATGATGCTCGTCTTCTAAGACTGAGTACAGAGGACCAAATATCCCCGTGGCGGCGGCATCACGTTGTAATCAAAATGCTAGAGGACTGTGTGCGCTGGAGAAAGCCGAAAAGTTTTCTAGTAGTTGGAGCCGTCCACAACGTCGCTCCTCGTAATCATATTGTGCTTTCGGGACATAAAAATCTACACATTTTTTATTACCTGTCCTTTGGTCGCATTTGAATGTGCGAAAGAAGATTGTCGCTTGCATTTCTCTGCATTTACTGCGAGCGAGTTATTTTGTTATAATTTCATTTCAGATGCTAACCTCCAACATCCCTGTTGTCTTACTCTGGGGCGAAGGTTTACCGGTCTTTCAAAGCTCTAAATGTTGGAAGGCCTCGTACGGTAAAGCATGTCCAAGCAGTTTGATACCTCTAACGCTTTCAGGAGGCTGGATTAAAGAGGTGAGAAGTAGCTAAAAAGATCAGCAGATTCCACACATTGTGGGAGCTGCTTTCATGCAAAAACTCGAGCAAATAGCTCCATATGCTGCATTTTGTTCACTTTGATTGAAAGGATACTACGTATATTGACGCACATTTAAGATAATGCTCGGTCGTGTGCTCAGATTTGGGTGCACGTTAAAGAACCCCAGGTGGTCTGAATTTCCGGAGCCCTCCACTATGGGGTCTCTCATAATCATATAGTGGTTTTGGGACGTTAAATCCCACATATCAAACAATCAAGATAATGCTCGGTGCACGTCGTGGACTGAGTCGACCTGTCAAGGTATATTAGCGTATGGGGGGCAATTTGTGGTCTGACGTTCGAACACTGACGCCAATTTTATGAAAACGAACCGATTTACGAAATTTATTCGAATTTTATTCGAAAAAATTTTATGAATCCGCCGATGTGATGAGATAATTATCAATTCTTGGTGCATTCCTCTCTGGTCACAAAACTCTTGAATTTTGCTTTCTGAGTCACAGAGGTATATGCATTATGTTCAGTAATCTGTTAAAAAGTAGGGCCGACACTTGAGTGAAAAGTAGCCCCTTTATTTTTATTTTGGTCCAAGTTATACAGGCGACCATTAAAGCACCCAAATGTAGGTGACAATATAGATAGATTGAGAGATAGATAGATTGATAGATGTATGGATAGATAAATAGATAGATAGAATAATAGATGTATGGATAGAGAGATAGATAGATAGATGTATAGATAGATAGATAGATAAATAGATAGATAGATGGATAGATGTATAAGGGGGTGTATTGACTAAAACCAACTGCCTGGTTTCAGGGGCGTCAGTCACTGTCACGGGCTCAGCTATTCGTTGTAACCGTCTTCTAGCTACTCCGACTAGATACTGTCTCTCTCTTTCCTATTACACTTGCCCCGGTAGTGAAGAGGAGCCACCCCGGCGACCTATGGCGAAGCAAGCACAAGGGGATCATATTAAGGTTCTAAACGGCTGACGTCGACTGTCTCACGACACGGCATCATCTGTCATCGACAGGTGTCACTGCTTAGACGACGTAGTTCACCGGCAATATGCAATGAACGATGTGGTAGGGACCTCTGTACTTGGTTGCAAACTTTAGAGAGAGACCTGGTGCCTGGAATGGTACCAAAGGCCATTCAAATCAGCCTACGGGAAAGCAGTAGGCAGGTTTGTCTTGGTCAGGTCGTTCCTTTTGGAGACAATGTGCGATGGACGGAAATTAACCTGCTAATTGGTGGTGCTCTTCAGCACAGTGAACAAGTTCGGAGGCTGGGTGGTATTCTCAAGCATCTGGGTGATAAGTAAGTATCGTGTGAAACGTAGAAGAGGGCTCACGTTTGTAGAGTAAAAAAAAACGGTGGAAACCTAGTAGGTACTTCCGTGTATTATTCGCATATGTCACAAACGGGAGCACCAAGTCCCGATCAGAATGGTCGAATGATATGTACATAAAGAGCATATCACCTAGCATACTATTAAAGCACTCCGTCAAACTGTTTGTCTGTGGCTGATAGCTCGTAGTGGTGCGATGACTAACAATTCACTCATTGAGAAGCTGCTGGAAGACTTGCGATAGAAACACACGCCCACGGTCGCTAAGCAGCTCACGTTGCGCGTCATGGCGAAGGGCAAAGCTAAGCAAGATGAACAAGGCGACATCACGAGCAGCAGCAGCTGGCAAAGCGGCGGTTTCAGCGTAACGGGTGAGAGGGTCAACGGCCACAATAATCCAGTAATTTCTAGCAGGAGTACAAGGTAGTGGGCCGTAGAGGTCGACACATTTTCTATCAAACGGCCGAGGTAGACACGAAAATGTTTGTAATTAGCCAAAGGTATGACAAGTTGTTTTCCGTCGCTGACACGCAGCGCAGGAGCTTATGTACTTCGTACGAGTACATTCCACTCCAGAAGAATCGCTGGCGAAGCCGGTCATATGTTTTCAAAACGCCAGCGTGGGCGTTTTGAGTGTCTGTGTAGAAGTACGCGCACATGTTTACGCGCAAATGAAGAAGTATAACAAGAACCCATTTGCTACCAACCGGCTGATAGTTGCGATGGTACAACATGGCATCCCGTATCGCATAATGGGGAACTTGTCGACGTAGTGCACGAGGTAGACGCTGGCGTGGTGCAACCGAAGACGAGGAGAGAACGTTGATGAGCGAGGCTATTCAAGGTTCCTTACGCTGTTCCGAATGCATGTCAGCGGTATCGATGTTGTAGATAGTAGGTTCGGCAAAGGAAACAGGCGCAATGGCTGAATGAATGGACGTACAAGAAAGAGCGTCTGCATCGGTATGCTTGCGGCCTTAGCGGTAACTCACGCCAATATCAAATTCCTGTAAATGTAGCGTCCAACGATCAAGCCGGCCTAAAGAATCCTTCAGTGAAGCGAGCCAACAGAGTGAATGATGGTCGGTAACGACATCAAATCTGCTTCCGTGTAAGTAAGGACAAAATTTTTGTAATGTGCAAGCAATGGCCAAACATTCCTTTCCGGAAACCGATTATTTGTGCTCTGCCTTCGTTAGGGTTAAGCTGGCGTACGCATCTACATACTCCGAGAAACCCGGCTTCCGTTCAGCAATGACAGTACCAAGTCCTATGCCACTGGCATTCGTGTGCACCTCAGTAGGAGCGGTAGGGTCACAGTGGCGTGAAATAGCTGGTACAGTAAGAAGATCGCGTAATGATGCGAAAGCATCATCACATGTTGGTGACCAATCAGAGAGGTGTCCATCGCCAGTGATCAGCTGTGTAAGTGGTGCGATAACCAAAGCAAAGTTCTTCACAAAGCGGCGAATGTTAAGCACAGTCGGACGAAGCTGCAAAGCGCTTTCACGGTCGCAGGCTTCGAGAACTCGGCTACAGCAAAGAGCTTGTCTGAGTCTGGAGGACACCATATTTCAAACAACGTGGCCAAGTATTTTGAGCTTACTAGTTCAAAAGTGGCACTTCTTGATGTTTAGCTGAAGGCCTGCGCTCAAGAGGCAGCTCTAGACTTCGCTGAGATAATGAAGGTGGCCGGCGAAATAAGGGGAGATAGCAACGACAACATCCAAGTAACCTAAGCATGTCTTCCATTTTAGCCCACGCAAGGCGCTATCCATCATCCTTTCGAATGTTGGTGGTGCATTACAAAGCCCGAAGGCCATTACATCAAGTTGGTATTGCCCATCGGGCGTCACAAAAGCGGTTTGTCGGCGATCTGAACGTGCCATGGGGACCTGCCACAAACCGGACCATAGGTCTAGTGATGAGAAGAATTTTGAGCCTTGCAAGCAGTCCAGGGCACCATCGATGTGCGGCAGAGGTTATACATATTTGAGCATAACTTTATTTAAACGGTAATATTCGACGCAGAAGCGAATCGAGCCGTCTTTTTCTTTACAAGCACCACAGGTAAATAACGGGACTGCTGGACGGCCGAATGACGCCACGTTAAATTGTGTCGGCCACTTGCTCGGGCATCACACCACGCTCAACAGGACATACATGGTAGGGTACGCTGTCGCAAAGGCGCTTGGGAGCCAGTGTTAATGTGATGAATAACAATGTACTTTCAGCCTAAGGACGTCTTCTGGCAATCGAACGAGCCACGAAACTGGTGAAGAAGTTCTATAAGCTTCTCGCGATGTGGTTCTTCGAGTACGCCGTCAATTGGCGGGCCAAACAAATTAATGTTTGCGTGAACTGGTGAACGGGCAGATGGCGTCAGTGCATTAAGATGCAAATCACTTTCACTGTCAAGGCAGAAGATGGAGGAAACGTGTAACTCTTGGTATGTTCCAATACATTCTCCGCGACGCAAGGATGTGGGACACGGCAAGGGATTTGTGACAAACAAATTGGTTGTGCTCGCTGAAATATCTAGGACAGCAAACGGCAACGCGAGGCTCCTGTGACGCTGGAATGTTTGGGAAGGCGTTAACAACACTGCAGATTTAGACACATTGGCACAAGGCACGGGAACAAAGGCTGTGCTTCGCTAGTTGGTGTATGTCAATGTCGTCGGCGACAAACAGCTTGTTCAATGCAAGTTCTGGAGGCGAGGCACACAATGCAGAGAAGGTCACTTCAGCACGAGCACAGCCGATAACCACATAATTGAAAGAAAGAAAACTTCAGCAGAGGAACACATCATGAGAACACGCCTGCAGCACGAGAAATTCAACTGTATACACAACATCTTGAATGGAAACGTGGGCGGCACAAGCAGCTGATGGTAGAATATGGTGAGCACTGGCAGTACGGAGAGGCAGTTCTTTCGACGTCGTGGTAACATTCCGAAGAAGGTGGCAAAGTTTTAAATGAAATACTGAGACGGCAGCAGTAGTGTCCACAAGCGCAAGGGTACGGTAATCATTCATAACAGCATCGATGCGGTTTTTCGGAGAAATGCGAGAACTTGATTCTTTTGACGACGACGAAGTTCTTGCCTCGGGAACTGCGGCATCTGAATTTCCGCGTCTGAACGGCAGCGTCGAGGACGCTTAAGTGACAGAGAGGGCCGGCGGGGAGATGGAGACCAGTGACTAACTGAGGGGGAAGGGGTCAGGTGTTGCAGATCCTTGTTGGCGTGCTGTGTCGCTAAAGCGCCGAGAGTCGTGCCACGATCTTCGCAGGTTGTCGCTGTGAACCAAAGGGCGGCGGTGGTAGAAGCGAGCTACATATCTGACGTAACCGCAAAAATAGCATATCGGTCGGTTGTCTGTGGTGCGCCATGGATTCGGAAACGCCATGGGGGGTCGGCTGAACGGAGCCGTTGGTGACCGAACAGGGATCGGTGAGGTAGCATAAGTGGGCTGTCGAGGTGCTCTGGCTGCAACGACTTGCGAATATGTTAAGGGTGCGTCCTCCAGAGGTGGTGAACGAGCGAAAGGCAAAACGTCAGCTACCTCATTTCGTATGACGTGCCTTATGGCAGGAACCAGATGATCTGGGGCCAGAGGAAGCATTTGTGCTGGTTCAAGCGTGGTTGATCAAATGGAAAGCTGCAGAGCAACCTCCTCACTCACGAACTGCTTTATACGAGCCAACATATCATTCTTGTCTCCGAGAGTCAAGGCAGCGATCGAGCCACACTGTTTCAGAGAGCGCCGTGTT
>WOVY01010335.1:372500-419389 GCA_013436015.1 Rhipicephalus annulatus
TAGCGGAGGGCTCCAGAAATTCGGATCACCTGGGGTTCTTTACTGTGCACCAAAATATGAGGACACGGGCCTACATCATTTCCGCCTTCATCGGAATTGCAGCCGCTGCCGCCGGGATTCGATAGCGCGACCTGCGAGTCAGCAGCAGAGTGGCTTAGCTACTAGACCAACGCGTCGGGGCGAAAACTTCGTCAAATAAAATTTGATTATTAAAATGTATGACGACTGCGTTAAATGATCAAAAAAAATAGTTTTATGGCTTGAGTCTTGTTAGACAAATATTAGTTAGAGTCAACAGGTAAGAACGCCAGGCAAGCTATATCGGATGTTATTCGAAGTATAAGTGAAACAATTGAAAAGAAACTGAAATAGATGAACGGATAAGTTGGCGCTAACAGGCGCTCAACCAGCCCCTGT
The DNA here is from genome assembly GCA_013436015.1 of Rhipicephalus annulatus. Classification (NCBI taxonomy): domain Eukaryota; kingdom Metazoa; phylum Arthropoda; class Arachnida; order Ixodida; family Ixodidae; genus Rhipicephalus; species Rhipicephalus annulatus. Next base: position 372,918 of record WOVY01010335.1, read on the forward strand.
CACAAAAAAACATGCTAGCCCTTACAAACTCGGCTACGGCAGCGGTCATCTCCCGCTTGTTAATAGTAAATGTACAGTGTCAATTTTTCGCGATAAGGTCCTCGGCTGGTGACCCACAGGTCGTGAGATCGAATCCCGGCTGCGGCGGCTGTATTTTCGATGGAGGCGGAAATGATGTGGGCCCGTGTACTCATATTTTGGTGCACGTTAAGGAAACCTAGGTGGACGAAATTTCTGGAGCCCTCCACTACAGCATCTCTCATAATCATATGGTGGTTTTGGGACATTAATCCCCACACATCAATCAATCAACGAAGAAAAAATGTGTGACATAATTTGATAGACTAAGTTATAGTGTTGGTCCGGCATCAGAGAATATTTTTGACACTCGCAGAATACAGTAAAACCGGCCAGAAGCGGCTGCAAGTGGCCGTTTTGCAAGTGAATGAAGAGCTTTCTGAGGCTTTCTAACTAAATGACTTCATCCACTGCTACGCATTATGAATATATAGATGGAACAAACGGACGCCAATAAATGAAATAAGCGAATAAACGAGTAAGAACATTCTTCTTGCTCACAAAAAATATATAGACGAAAACATATACAACCAAGACAGAGACATTGCTCCTTCTGTTTGTATTGCACAACGATTTCGTGCTTTCATCACGACCTCAGTGAAAATTCACATGCCTGGTTTTAAAGCGTCAATTGCCCACATGCCAGCGCACTTTCTAGACAGACGACACGTTCTCGGGTAAGTGGGATTCTTCACATGCATTAAAAAATTTTGCGCAGCATTCGGTGCGAGGCTTGAAAACCGGAAATCACCAATCTGCACCACTGTCGCCTAAATTGCTCTAAATACGCCGCAGTGTAAGTGCATGCGTGAAAGCAAAGCGGCAAAGCTTGCCCGTTTAGATTGTGCCCACATGGCACACGCAGCTTAGCAGCAGCAGACGACACTCCGCTGGCCCAGCGTCTTGCGCAATCACCTAGAAGGAAAAGAGGGTTGGAATCTTGCCATCGGTTTCCTATCACCAATGAGTGATTGTTTTGTTCGCCACTAGATGACACGGAAAAAGGCCGTGGTTGCTCTTGTTCACGCTTGACGGCGCTTAAAGCAGCCACCGGAGCACGCAGGCCACGCGTCGCCATGGTCCCTTTCATAAAATTGACACTGTACCAGCATTATGAGAAGGGAGTGTTCATGAGCGGCGCTCGTAACCATCCATGGTGGCAAGTGTGAGTCATTGAGTGAAATACCTTTATTCGACCCACAATAGGCGCAAGTAAACGCAACTTCAACTGGCTGTAGTCCAACACGAGGACGGTGACGTCAAACCTGACCACTCTCGCGTGGGCCCTGGTATACTGCTAGGATTTGAGAGGTTCACCCCAACAGCTTAATCGGTTGCTTGATTTTCTGTTACAGCAAAGGGGTACCGGCAGAGGCCCATACCCACAGAATGTGCTCAAAGTCTGTTCAACCACTACCACGGTCGCTGGATAAAAAAGAGGGTGCAACCAGTGGGGTGCCGCTGGAGGAGCGTCCCGGGTCTAATTCAGCTAGTGGCTGCTCTAGCACCAAAGGTCGTCCACAGAGAAGCGCTTGCTTCCAGACACATTAAAAGGGGTTATAGTGACTCTTACTAAGCCGTGAATAATGTGCGTTGTAGTAGCACATCATCATCACAGGCTCGATACTGAATTCGTACGTACCACCCCGCATATGTGATAAGTTTGCCCTAAGAGCGGCAATTATTCATGGGTTAGGCCTCAATACTCTCCAGAGTGCAGCCCGTTTTAGTTACTTGCAAAAAAAGCGTCGTTCACCTCGTTAACCGGGAGGGAATCACCAAGCATATTCAAGGGCGGAAGTATCGGTCAACCGCAACTCACTACGAAAGCACGCGCAACTTAAACGAAGGTAACTTTAGTGCGCCAACAACGACAGTGGCGGTCCAGAGACCGGTTGGTAAAGCCAATAGTTCAACACATATATAAAATTTACTCCCAGGTAACGCAGTAAGCACACCACAAAAACTTGCAGACTCGGAAAGTATCCCAACTAACAAAATCGTTCGCTTACTTGAAACAAAGGGAACAAACTTACCACGCTACATATACAAACTCGAGCATTGCAAAGTATACTGAACCTTACGGGCCTTGAATATTCACCACATGTTCGTAGTACACAATTCTTGAACGTTTCTTTACTTTGTCTCTCCCAGAAAATACTCAAACTCCAGTACTAATAGCTTCCCGGTGACACTTCAAAACAGTGCTACCGCGGTACCCTTACTCAGTTCTTCAAGGTTGCCTCACCACACCATTTGACTCACTGGCACCGCACCAACAACATAACCCTTTGACGAAATTCACCACTCGGTGTAGCAAATTGAACATTCGATGAAATTGTGACAAAATAACTGTTTTGTCACTAAAAATAATTTGCCCTATGCGATTTTCAACATTGTACATAGCATAAAAATTTGTGGTACTTCACGGATGTCTTATTTATTTATTTATACTTTATGTTTTATTGACTAGTGCTGGAGAGAATTTAAAGGCCTTAAGTAGGAGGGAATAGTTACACGGTGAACACATATGCACTTAAACAATGAAGGTTCTGATGTACAAAATGTCAGAAAAAGTCGTAGGCGGATAGATAGATAGATAGATATATAGATAGATAGATAGACAGGTAGATAGATATGATCAGAATCACCTAAGTTCGCTGAGAAATGCTTCGCATTTACAACTCAAACAGGTGAGACAAATACTGAAATAAATACAAATAATCGAAACATTATATATATATCAAAACATACAGTGGTTCCTTTACAAAATGCACTATTCAACACTTTCATTGTAAGGAAGACGAGTGAAGAAATAGGTGTCTGTTAGGTGCACTAGACACTGCAACGCTATCAAAGAATGCAAATAAAGAAACGAAACAAAAACAAGAAATAATAAAACGGGAACAAAACACATGGGTGGTGATTTTGTGACAAGTCAAATGCATCACTGGTCATAACGGCTCTGTCAATTCTTGTTTTGATAGTCGCAATATTTTTTTCTCTCGCGTTATAGTTGCACAGTGGCTCACAAACGCTTCGCTGGGAGAGAATACAATAAAAAATCAGCATATCCACGGAGTGCATGATTATGAAGCAACATCCATCAGTCCGTGCGCGCTTCGATTCATTCTTGCCACCATCCGTCCATGCGTCCGTACGTCCATCGGTGTGACCTTCCGCCCGTCCATGCGTCCATCTGTAGTTCGTCGGTCTCTCCATCCGTTCGTCCATCTAGTGAACACTGCAAGTGCCGCCATTTCGCATCTTTTTATCATATATTCATCATATAGAAGTACCGACATCCTGCGGACATTTCAAGGGCCATAAAAGTGGTGTCTCGGCCGGAATAGAAGAGCGGCACGCGCGCACTCTCTCACGGCCTGACCTTTGTATATGTTCCCATTTTTCACCAATGCTAGTTCATACTACTGCGGCCCAACCGTCACGTAAGCTAGCTGCAACCAAGGAGGTTTACGCCCAGCAAGATTGTGGCAACCTTTCCTGCCCAGATAGTGCTCAAAGTTCGTCCTTTTTTGCAATTCTTAAATAAGGATCAAGTTCATGGCAAAGTTTATTGCAGTATAAGCCGCCGACACTCTTCTGTAGGTTTTTCAGCAACAACAATTATTTTTTTTATAATTAACGTGCACGAGTTTCCACCTCAATTCAAAAGAGTGCGCGCGTGCTACTCTTCCAGTGCGGCCGTAGAGGTGGCTACCTCCTGCTACTACAATGACGACTACATACTACGACATACATCGCGGACGCATGACCCACGGCAAACGGAACTTCGCCCCTTAAATATTCGGTGGGTCCCACGTACCTTTGATTTGACATTATGCAAAAAATGTACTGGAAAGGTGGCCTTCTGATGATTTTTATTGGGCGACACGTCCTGAAATGACTATTCCAGATGTATACACGCTGCACGCACAGACATAAGTTGAAGAGTTGCAGATGTTTATACGACCAGTTGTTTGCAGTTGCGCACCGATGCCAACAGGACCTTAGTTTTAGCAGCACCAAAAGCGATAAGCGGATATGAAGCGATGGTCCTCGCGAGGTTGGTAGGCCTAGACACTGCTACATAATTTAACTGTAGAGCCTGGCTCTTAGCCACAATTACCGTTAACCCGACGGGACAGCAGCATCATACGAGTATATATGAATGTTTAAATATTGAGTAGCCAGCACTGCAACTACAATTGATGTTCCATGGACATTAGGGTCTATTTGAAAAGCACTTCCGCGACGTTGCTTGGCTCTGCGATCGAATGCTCAGTTTCCAGACAGAATTATTGAAGTCTATTCCTGCTGAAAACTTTACATCTATTTTTTTTCATTCACTGAGTCAACGTAGATCATGTTAGGTTTTTCTTTAGACACACGCGTTGAAATTGGCCACGTGCGCTGTCGTCGTTTATGGTGTATACAAAGTGCGAATCGGGGAAAGGACATCCAGACGACACATACAGATAGGACACGTAACGAGGACAGCCCATAACATCAAACACTCTCTCGGAACTTTTCCCCTAGTGTATACACATGGACTGTGCTCCACGGCAATACGAGAGAGAGAGAGTCATTATCCGCCCCGCGAGTGTTTTGAAGACGCCGCTGCTACGTATCCGCAGTCACCTCTGAGGAAGAAACCAAGGCGGTTTCGAAACGTCGGGTTTCTTCAAAACTTTTGGTTGGAGTCTAAATCATCTCCCAGTTTCATACCCAATCAGACAGACTTCTGTCAAATGTTTACATTAAATTCTAAGTGTCACTAACCTGTGGCGCATACCCACATACCAGTAGCAGTAACACATGCCCACCCACGGGTGTGTGCTACTGGAAATTTTTGACGACGTACCAATTGGGATGGTGACATGATTCATCTCTGAAGCAGCATCATATTTGTCAAACCAACTTACCCTCCCATGCTAACTTTGGTTTACGCCAAGTTAACAAAAGGATCACAAGAGAACCCACACTTAAGTGGCTACATAGATAGATGGATAGATAGATAGATAGATAGATAGATAGATAGATAGATAGATAGATAGATGCCAAGAGTGCTTGCAGTAGGCAAAGAAATGCTTCGCAATTAAAATTTCCACCCATGCACGAGCACACCAAAGAACTGCACTGAAGCACATAAAAAATGAAACAATTTCACCTTACAGAGGATCACACACGAAAAACGCACGAGTAAGTACAAGAGAAAGCAAACGAACACGCACAAATCCTCAAGCAACCACATTGTAACATGCAGTATTTTCTGCTTTGACGACTGAACTTGCAGCGCCCGCACCAAAAAAGCCGCCCCAACTGTCATTTCAGCCTAGACGCCTTGCCCATATACGGCGACGCGGCGAAACCGGACAGATCTTCTTTTTAAAGATAATCTTTATAGGAATACTTCGTTATAAAAATTTTGAGCTGTCTGTCAGTCGTTCTACCTGTTAGTGCATATGTCGGTCCGCCGTACCAATACCCCAAACGGCTCCAAACAATATCCTAAACGGCCAATCCCACCCGTAGCGCCCACCTATATTGCTCGATTTCAGTGTTCATACTTGTGCAATCATCAATTAAAAAGAACTATTACGTTTATCTGAGGCACCCTTACAACACTCCAGCACTTTTTATGTCTGTCGTTATACAAGAAAAAGCATACATAAGTATTCCTGAGGACCACAGTGTTTATCACGAGGCACTGACAATGCAACGCGATGCTCAGAAAGGCAAGCGTTTCCAGCGCTCTGCTAGGGCGACACGGTGTTGGCACCTGCCCGTCGCTTTGCGTTCAACACCTTATCGCCCCAGAGACAGGCCTGCACGCCTTCCTTCGCTTTAGGAGTTAACTGTCAGATGGTGCTCGTTTGCCTTCTCTGCACGAATCGAGACTCTCTAACGCAGTACCTTCAGAATACAATTCACCGATTTCCTCGCGCAGAACATTGAGAAACGTTTCGTTCGCACTTCTCCCGATGCAAGACTATCGTCTTTCGACGACATTTTTAGTGAAACATGCAGACACAGGGCCATTTTTTATTCAGTGGCTGTGTTACTACCACGCCCCTACACAAGGGGCTACTGAGTACGGGCTTCATAACCATTGTAGGTACACACTGTGCTGTGCCACAAGACACAGCTAAGTGCTTATTTGGAGTACTCTGTGAGTGGCAACCTTGGCATTGCACATTAAGGAGTGTGGAAAGGGCAACAACGCTCTTCCTGAGAGATTATCTTCCTTGAATATCTCGTTGTATGCGTGCAGCGAGGCTCGGATTGACCAGGGGGTGACGCGTTACCCGGCGTGCGGTTCCTCGAACCTCGTGCAGTCGTGTGTGTCTCCTTATTCGCATGGAGTGAGGCAACCTCAGTGGTTCCAAGCTGCGCAGGACCAGATCACTGAGTCATTTTTTGAGGTCTGCAATTTAGAACACTGTTCAGAATGTGCGGCATCATCAATAACTGTAGAAGGTGACATCATCGCATATTGATTTATCCCAACGTTCATGTTGACGCCACCTATTCTAAGGTCAGTTTCTGGTTTGATGAAGTATCTGAAGTATTAGCAGTAAATTACATCAATTTATATTTCGCAAAGTGGGCATTTACTGAGCTATAGGAGTGGCATGATGTTTGATGCAGGTTTTTGTGCCGTATACATTGTTTTGAGTCACATAGCTTTTTGCTTTTTCCTTAGCCTGCTCCTACTCAAGACAAACAAAGCCCACCAACTCGCAAGAAAGAGTGCGTATATCCCTGCCGCTGTGGCTTTCTTATTATACGATGCTTACTGGAAACTTTAATGGTCAAATTTATATTCATACACACGCACTATATATATATATATATATATATATATATATATGTGTGTGTGTGTGTGTGTGTGTGTGTGTATATATATATTGATATTACTTATTTCATGTACTGACTCCAAAGCGATACCCTAACACGCAAGCGTTGTAAGAGCACAGAAGGAAGAGGTACATAGGCACACAGAATAGCCAATCGCCATAACCTTTGATCCACCCTGTGCTTGGGCTATGAGCAAGAAACACGAAATATGACAGGGGTATGCTGTCTAGATACCAAACAACCTAAGCGAATGCGAGGACGTCAGATAAAAAAAGGAGAGTGGACACTTTCAGTTGGGCACACGTGACGAGCTTACGTATGCAGCATGGCTAAGGGAAAAAAGTGTGCATGCCCCATACGCAACGCGTCTATTGCACGAATGCGTGGGTACGCCCACCCAACCTCAAAAAAGAAAAAAAAAACTTGGCGTGCGTGAACGTAACGGTACGTAGTGCGAGTTACGTCACAATCTCAAGAAATCTCGAATGAAAGAGCAGACAGATGGCAAGATAACACAGAAGGTCCAATTATTCGGTTTTATTTAGATGCGAGTGGCCGTTATCACGGCCGCTGCCACAGGAGGACGCTAAGAAGCACTCTAAAGGCGTTTCATTTCCAACATAATGCGTCTATTAGAACGAAGCACATCTCGGTACGTTCGATACGGTAAACTAAAAGTGTTGTTTAGTGCTTTGCTTGCAGCGTACGCAACGTATTGTGCTGTGTACGTAGGATTATTACGTACATCCAACTAAATGTTTCTCGTATGACACTGCCCATATTGTGTATCTAAGGGAGAAGTGGCGCAACACTTTCAAAACTTTGCATGCTGATTAAGATGCTGCGCAGTGTGCTAGGACACTCAAATTAAACACAGTTCTATTGTAAGCTAGACCTAACAAGACTGAAAAATCATTTCTCTGCGCATGGAAGCGGCAATATGCTCGAGTTGCTGGACGATTGTTCCCTCACCACGATGTTGATCATTCCTATGATTGCCCAACCGATCCGACCTCAAGATTGGGCTCTAGGTCAGGCAGGTAGTTGCTGGTAAATCATGCAGATTTCCAGTGTGCAAGTTAGATTTAACGTAATGGAGTAAAAAAAGTGTACAGACTACGGGATCACGTGGCCGGAGGCATCGACGCACCATGTATTGACGCGACGACTGCTGCAGTGCTAATGCTCGTTTCGACGTATCGGTAGGCCCCTCAGGACACATTGTCTGTTGTCGTTACGCCTTTCATCGCCGAAACGACCACCGGCTGTCGCTTGATTTGCTCCATGAAATTTGTGCAGCTTTTTTTTTTACGTAGCGGCTGCGATAGGGCTGGTTAAAGCGCAGGGCTCGCATCGTTATTTATACCCGTTGATTAGCATAACTAAGCGAAGCTAGCATCGAAAACCTGATGAAGCAAAGCACATATAATAGGTTCGCTCTGCTGAGATTGCCTTCGTCGGGTTATGCCAAGTTGAACCTAAATGAGTTTCTTTAGGTGAATATATGTATAGCCGAATCTAATGAAGCATAGTTTAGTGCGGTATCACCTAATAAAGTCAGGTGTAGCTAAGGTTGATTAAGGCCAGTCCAGCTTGCAGTTTTGATGCTAAGTGTAGTAAAGCTTGGATGTTCCCAGATGTGTTGAGAAATGTACACGTACACCTAAATATAATTAGGCATAGCTGTCCATGTAATGTTTTAGTTTAGCCGAGCAAAATTAGCCCTAGTAAGGTAAACCTTTCCAATGAGTTGAGAGAAACTAATAACAGGAAGATATTGATTCCCCCTGACTGACTCCACACTAATTAGGGCTATTTATGCCTGACTAGGACTAGCTCTTTCGGTTTTCGTGTCTTCGCTTCGTTCACCCTAGAATCAGTAGCATTCTCATTCGGTCCTGATCCGGGCTGTCTCATTCAGGGCTGTGATGCTGTCTTGGCATTATTCACTGTCTTCTTGCAGTCGCTGTGCAATATGGACGTGGTAGGCGTCACAATGGGCTTCCTGTCACGACTTTCGTCAGGTGTGTCGTGAACACTGGACTTGTGTTGCACGCTTTTCTCGGGGTTTTATACCTCCAATCGCAATTGGTTAAACAGTTGCTGTAGTTTCGTCTCTGACAAATGAGTCTCGTTGGGCCTTTCTGGTGAGTTCTGCCGTTTCAAGGGTTCCACCACAATGTCATTGGAAATCACCTAGGTCAGAATCGCGAGAATCATCACAGCGCCTGAAACCTCCGATCATCAAAGTGCCTTAAGACCTCTCACGTTAAATTCACCGTATCTAGGAGACTCTTTATGGCGGTCACGTCAGGGAAACTTCGTGCGGGCTCAAGTGTTCTAAGGTTCTCTAAGTAGCTCTGCTCTATGATCTTCGTGATTCCGAAGCAGTTGGTGAGGATTTCGATGGCACTTGCATATGAAGAATGTGTCACCTGAATTTCTTTGATCGCTTTGGCCGCTGGTCAAACCAAAAAGGATCTCAGGTAATGAAATTTTTTGACATTCGTCAGACTGGTATTTGTATGAAAGGTATACTTGAACACGTCCCACAATGGCTGCCTCTGTAGCACTCCTCCGTAAGAGTGAACTAAGTCAAGCTTCGGTATCCTTGAAGCATCACCGATGAAACGATTTCTCAGAGCCGTACCTGGAGTCACATCATCGCTGGGTATCAGTAGACCTTGGTCCACCATGGTTTCAGGCGGAAGTTGCTCGATGTGTTTTGAGAAAAGAACACCATTGCTGCTGCGTTGTCTTCATTCTCCAAGACCGATAGGTAGTCCTCTGCTGCTTGCTTGTTCGTGAGGAGTCCCTTCACTTGTTCGTTTGACACGTGTAGTCTGCCGTTGCAGTTCTTCAGATGGTCGTGCAGAACTAGAAGCACCGGGGAACTAAACTGGCTTGATTCAATTAGTTGGCTTGCCTCATTACGAAGACGCGCATGCAAAGCTCCATGGTCAGCCGTTTGCCCTTGATCCGATCCATCTTCGTGGGTATGGAAGTCCTTTCGTTGACGCGTCACTAATGCCACGAATCTTTGGTTTCTCAGCACCATAAAATGTAGAATAAAGAAAGCCTCCACGTTGGAGAGATGGAAAAACAGAGCAACTTTCTTGCCCAGAGCACCTTTGCATAAACGCGTTCATTTTCGGCCTGTCCAGATCCGTCCAGTGCCGCACTGCATGCTCCAATAGCTAGTCCTTCATCGTCTTTCTTTTCTTATAAAATACATGTCCATCTGTCTGTCCATTTATGCTTCCGTCCGTCTGTCCGTGCTTGTCTCCGTTCGTCTGTCTGTCCGGCCATCTGTCTGTCGAACCAAGCTTCCATGCATTCGTGCGTCCGTCCACCCATGCTTCAAACATCCACCCACTCGTCCGCTCATCTGTCTATCCCCCTGTCCGCCCATCTGTCTGTTCTACTAGCCCTATCTGCTTAGTGAGTCTTACAACTAGATCGTTACAACCCGGTAACAAGACATGCATGGAGAGATATATGGCTTTGGGAGCTTCGCTCCTGAAAAACTAAAAAAAATTTGAGGTAACAAAGCAAGTGACACCCTCTTTTCGTTTCGGCTATGAGCGCCGTAACCAAGTCACAGAAAGTGGCATGAGGGGCCAACCAAGGAGGTCAACCGACACGACGGTACGCGCATGCGCACCGCGACGGGTGTCTAGTCGTTAGATTGCGCGTCAATGCCTTCAGCCAAGCGATCCAGTAGTCTGCACACTTTTGCTCACGCCGGTACATTTTTACGACGCCCTGTGGCTTTATCTGTTCTCAGTAGATGTATAAATGTTTAAGAGAATTTTATTTCTGAAGAAATCATACATACACTGAAGACATTTATGTGTTACAGTGTTCGTTCTCACGACATTGCTAATATATCTTAATATACATTCAAATGCACAACAGGAATTGTTTGCACCTGTAAACAGAAATTCTAGCAGGCACAAAGGAAAATTCTTGAAAAGGAACAAAAAACAACATTAAAACAAACCACAGGAGCCTAGCACCCACAGATGTGCTACTTTTTTTACTCTATTGTGTGGCAATGAATATGGTTGTCAGTGCCCAAATTTTTATCAAGCCCATAAAGGAATTATAATTTGACGTACTGGGCATAAGCCTTCTATTTGTAGAAGAATGATCATGTCCCTGACGAATATTTAAATACGACCTCTGATGCTTCGTAGAGGTTCTTAAGTTCCGAAATAGTCCTACAGAGGCCGATAACAAAAAAGTATACAAAATTGAGTTTCGGCTGTTTTCAGTGCACTTATGACCACATATGTGTTATAATGAGGGGTGTGCAAGTATGAATTATTGAGGCTTTTCGCGAATTTGAATTATAGAAAAAAGTGTTCAAATGAAAAACGAGTATTTTGCACACTTCAAATTAGCAATCGAACAACTGTTTGCTTTGAAAGATATATTAAGATACAAGAAATAAAGCGATTTTGTGGTTCTGAATATAAGGTGCTCAGAACCTACGCATTTCAAACGCTGTTACTGAGAGGATAGCATGTGCTGCCCTTTAATGTTCACCTCGAAGACGAACAACTGACAGGTATGTCGGGAAGGAGCGACGCCGTTGCACATGTCACCGTTTCTCCAGAGAATGAAAGCGCCAACTCCGAGGCATTATTCTGATTTGTTAATCTCCCTATCGGAAAAATTGCCATGGTAGATACTGGAAAACATGGTGGGCGTAGTGGAAATAATAGCGGGCATGGTGGAACTTATGATGGATATGGTGGGACGTAGTGGAAAATATGGTGGATATACCGGGACAAACTGGGTGGTATGGTGTAAAGATGATGGGTAAAGGGGAAGTGATGGTGGAAAGCAGAGGCTAGACAGTGGGCAATAATGGGACACTCTGCCCACCATTGCGATAATGCTGGGAAGCCCCAAGCATATGGTGGGTGGTGCTTATTATGGTGGGCCACATGGTGTACCAAGCTGAGAAACTCTTCCTACCATTGCGATAATGCTGGGAAGCACTAAGCAGATGATGGGTGCTGATTGTTATGGTGGGCCACAAGGTGTACCAAGCTGAGAAGATCTACCCACCCATTGCGATAATGCTGGGAAGCAGTAAGCAGATGATGGGTGGGCTTATAATGGTGGGCAATTTATATAGTGTACCAAGCTGGGATCTGTACACTACATGTTCTACCACCATGATTTCTACCAAAGGTTAGGCCTACCAACGTAGCCCAAACAATTGTGTTATCCGTGCTTCCGGGTTTCAGAATACACAATTTTCACGATTATGAATGACAATACAGCGCAGCCATGGCATCAATTAACCTAAATGAAGCATTTTTTATTGTGTATGTTTTCCGCTCAAGAAGCAAGAAACATCGATGCGACGCGATTCAAGCACTCCCAGAGAACGTACGTCGATCTCTTCTTACCGACAGCCGCCGGTCGCACTCGCCGGCAATTCTCTAGCTTTTGTGCGAGAAATCAGACGTGGCAGTTCGTATGATTGGGGTACCAATATGATAGCGTAATGTTTCCGGCACACTTCATTCGTTTTGGCCAAGCCGTTATGTAGTTGTTGCTATAGCGAAAGAGCTACCGCATTGCGCTGGCACGACTGCCCTCTACATTGCGCGAAAAGCATCCCAATACGCAATCAAATAAATTAGGTGGGCGTATCTAAGGAAAGAGCCTAGAAGCGTCATAAAGCGTGAGCAGATGTCGCCCTTTAGAACGAGCGCGCAACGGATATTAAACTTGGCAGACCCCGCCGGTAAACTATTGCAGCTCCCCAGTCCACTTGATTTTTTTTCTTGCAGTTGTGAATTGTAAAAAAATAGCACTGGTGCCATTAACAAACACAGTGGCAATCGTTACAGGCAGCAGTTGCTTGTGTTTAATAAATGGGCAATTTTTAGTAGCAGGTGCAGATCTCGTCTATGTCGTGTACACGACAAACAACTAAAGTTGAACCGTAAGTTTGTATACCAACTATCTATTTAACACACGACCAACCTCATGTTGGTATGGCGCAGTCATTTTTTCGTCGGCACTCCCGCGCGTCGGACGCAAGAATCATGTCCTCCGTTGGAGCGGCGTTTGCGGCACATACTAGCCACGGTAACAGGATGACCGAAGACCAAGACGCAGGATACGAGATTATTTTGCCACGACTGCCCAAGGGACGCGTCGCGCAAAACACTGTGTTTTTACACAATGATGTGCGTGGCAGACCGTATCGAGTATAAGATTTCCGAGACGCGCTCGGACCTACAGGACTACTGCCAGAGGTGGTGGCACTGGGGGCCTACCAGATAAATCATGTCTGGCCAGTCACCATGAACAACGCGGAAGCTACGAGACGCTTACTGGACGTGAAGAAGCTGAAAGTCAAGGGTCAACGCTGCATCATCGTAGACCCTCAGGATCAGCAGGTGCGGCTGCGTCTTCATTGGCTGCTGTATGGCGTCAACAATGAAGACGTGCGAACGGCGTTGGCGACTTATGGGAAGGTCGTACAAGTCACCAGGGAGAATTGGCGTGTTCAAGGAGTGAGCGACAAGGGGTCAACCACACGAATTGTGTTTCTTAAGCTCAAGAGTGGCGTGAAGGTTGAAAATCTCCCGCATCAAATCTGGTGGCTGGTGAACTGGCACTTGTGGTTGCACCTGGTCGGCCAATGCAGTGTCTGCGCTGCCAAGGTACCGGCCATGTTAGAAGAGAGTTCAAGGTACCCCGATGCTCGCGTTGTCGGTGGTTTGGCCACACCGAAGACGCGTGCATGCGCACGTATGCATCGGATATAGGATCAGCTGAAGGTGAAGACACAGCAGTGTTGTTGATGGACGTGACCGGGGCTGAATACGCGGCGAAAGGCGCAGGCGACGTGGTGAACCCAGAAGCTTCAACAGGTACTGCCACACCGACTGGTGGTGATGAACCAACAGTCCAAGCAGACATAGAATCTGGGGAGGTTACTCAAGAGCCAGCCGGCCAAACCGAAGAATGCTTGACAAGCACCCCATCGAAGGTTCCTGAGCCGGTGGAATTAACCGAACTTCCAGTGTCGCGCGAGAATATCAGTGGTGGGGCGTCAGGTTAAAGACCCCGCGAGCAGTCTGCAGGACGGCATGAGGTGTCCAGTGAAAAGCATGAAGAGGGGCCACCTGCGAAGGCGACTTCGTTCAGACGCAGCAGCACAAGGCTGCGTCCCAACCCGACATTGGACAAACACTGGCCACATTTGTCCTCCAGTGGCATGGGTCCACCTGAAGGCTCCGAAGATGTCTAGCGTCTATGCTAGACACTGAAGGTGAGCATCTTGCCCCGGGCTAAATTCTTCATTGTGTAGACATGGCTTTTTCACCGAAACTTAGAGTGGCAACGTTAAATGTTCGAGGTCTTGCCGCCAAGCGGAAACAGAGCCAAGTCTACAGGATGCTCGTGGAGCATGATCTAGATATACTAGCTGTACAAGAAACAAAAGTAGACAGTGAGGAGGAGACCCGGGGCATGGTGCTGAGGTTTACGGCTCGTTACTACGCAATTGTAATTCAAGCAATAGGCACTTCTGCAGGCTGCATTTTGTTCATCAAGAAGTTACTGGGTCTGGTAGTGCAAGATACCCTCTCTTGCCCGTCTAGGAGATTGGTTTCCTGTGATTTTGTGTTCAATGAATGTCAGTGGCGTATAGTGTGTATTTATGCACCAACCATTTGCGAGGAGCGATCACTTTTTTTTCATGCCTAAAGCAGCACTTCACTTTGGGAAGGAAATATGTATTGCTTGGTGATTTTTACTGCGTCCTCAACGGGCGAGATCGAACAAACCGACGCGCCATTTACGATTAAAGTAGTAGGACGCTAGCGGTCGTGGTTACTGAAATCGACTTAGAAGACGTGGGCAGCTGTATGGAGCGAACGCGGGATGTGTGTTTCACACATTTTCAGGGGAATAGCCATGGGCGCCTTGATGGCATTTACGTTTCACTTGAATTAATAGCCCACTGTAAGACATATGCTGTCTACCCAATACACTTCAGTGATCATTGTTTACTTAAATGTGCTATGGGAGAGAAAACAAAAGGTGGAACTTTCTCATGGGAGCTGTGGAAGATGAATTCCACTTTGATCACTGACGAATATTTCTTAGATCAGGTAATGAACTGTATCAATGAAATAAAAATCGATGATGAAGTTAAACTTGCAGAACAGTGGGAAGCGTTCAAGCAGCGAATAAAAATGAAAGCTAGTGATCGTTCTTGTGCATTGAGTTACGAAAGGAAGAAGAAAGAAAAAGAACTCCGAAAGACTTTGGAAACACTAATAGACTTGGAGTGCAAACAACCGGGAGAGTATAAAATTGACATACACATATTGCCACATGATATGCGACACTGAATGCTTCATAAAATTCCTGCCACTTCCCAATAAATTTACACAAATGTTAAGTGGACTCTGTAGTGTGCACTTTTAGATGCACTCTATCCAAATAAAAAAAAGAAAAAGCTTTGATGCCTATCCAAGTAGGAAGGTTTCTTCACAGTGCTATGCAGTAAAACACATTTATACTCCATTTATAAATAGAACCTGCATGGCATTACCTGTGACGAGTTATGACTGAAGACTTGTCGCAGAGTAACAAAGAAAACTTGGCCACAGCGTTATAATGGTAACTGGGGCATGCATTTATCATTTTAGCTTGCACCTAATTCTCGAAATAAACAGTTCGAAATTTTTTCAGGTTCTCTTTGCAACACCATTCAATTTGAATATTATGCTGCTTTCTGCTGTAACCACAATTAGTTGTCCCAGACTGAGTGTACTTCACAACATTATTACGAAGTAATAGCTTGTTTGCTGAAGTAGCACAGAGCACTCCCTCAGATAGGCGCGATGATGCTTTTTTTTAAGTTGGACAAATAGAACGGGGCTCAGTATAACAAAAATAACTTGCCTGCATCATGCCGGCTGCCGACGTATGGACCGTTCAGTTGGCAAACGATTCCATTAGGAGACATGATGGACTGATATTTAAGGGCGTAAAAGCGCTTAGGCCCTGAAAACAACCGCTTCTGGTCCTTCGATAGACGGCAAATGGCTCGCGCTGTCCCGTCGATGAAGCCCAAACAGTTAGGCAACGGCGCCCCTTTGGAATGCACAGCCTGCGATAAAATGTTATATTAGATTAGAAGTAACAAAACAAATTAACTAACTTCATACCTCGGAAAAGAGTTGGCGTTTAGCGATGTCCAGCCAGGTGTGGTTATTCACATCTCGCAGCAGATGTCCAAACGTGCTGTCTATGTGCTCGAGCACTGCATTAGTGGCTGAAGAAATCACTGAATGATGCCGCCCGAACAGCGGCTCCAGTTCTCGCAGCCTATTGGGATAAGCCAAACGCCGTAGCGTAAGGCAGAGTGCCTCAACTCCGGAATCGTGCACGCCCAGCGGCGTTGTCACATTTTCAGGCACTTGTAGTGCATGGCACAGGCTTCGCACATCATCTATTTCAAACCTAAAAGACGTGCGAAATTGTCCTCTGTCCATGCATTCGATGTTCAAGAGGCCATGTCGTGACAGCGGGTCTCGCCGAGTGTATTGGAAGACTTCATGGTAAAAGAAGTCCTCGATTTCAGACCACTTTAAGAAACCCATCAAAAATGGGTCCTCTAGCACACTTGTCGGAGGCATCAATGGTTATGCAAACACAGTTTCAACGGTGAAAAATGAAAATGCCGCCCCCACACACGCGTCAAAAGCGCAAACAACACACAGTGAATGCTTGCAATGGATCTGGAACGGAACCTTGTTGGCTTTTGAGTGGCTACTATTAAATCAGAGCTTCATTCTTTGTCAAAAAATAGACGGTCAATACATTGAAAGTGGATTTCAAAATACTTCATGAAAAATTACATATACGTGATTGTTTTGCTTTGTATAAGTGAACAAATGCTTTTTATTTTCTTTACGGATGTCACAAAACGAGCGCTCAAAAAGGGCGTGCCGCCAAATTCTCGCGACTCTCTCCCTCAGAAGCGTAGGTTCGCCGACGAAACCTCCTCGCGTCGGCGGCCGAGCAAGCCCTGGAATTTTCTCGATGGAAAGGGGCATGATGATGCCGGGTTGAGCCATCAGTCGCGGACGGCCCCCGTATCGTCTCGCCCTTTCCCCCAGCTTTCGCTGCGTATCGCGCCGACGAAATGATGAGAACTTTCTGGAATCTCGCGCAGAAGGTATTTAATCGAGGAGCCTAGATGGGAGATCAGGAGAAGAAGGAAGAGGAGAAGAAGAAGATTTCCACCTGAGGGGTTAAGGCTCGAGCTACAGGCAAGAGTGTGTGTCTACCGCTATCGAGCGAAGACGCGTGGCAACAGCTGCGCGTGTGAAGCCGGCGTGTTTCCGGCGAAGAAGTTTGAAGCTTGGAGAGTGGCTAATTGAAGACGCGAGGTTTCCTGGAAGAGAAATTCGGGGGCAGCGGAACGACAACAACGCTGGACTTTGAGTGAGTGATTCTCGGAAGAGTATCATCCAGACTTTTGTTCCAAAAACTTTGGACTGAATAGGTTTTCTATCTCTTTAGTCTTTAAGTGTCTTGGTTGTTCAATGCATGCGACTGCATTGTAGTGCGCATTGTTGTCTGTGTCCGTTGTTTCGAGTGTGGCTGATTGTACTGTGTAGTACGCTGTTTGATTGGTGACATATTGTATGCAACTATTGTGGAGTGTGCATACTTGTGTATTGTTTTTTTGATCTGCCATTATTGAGAATATAATTTTGTTTTGTTTATCAACTCTCGGCTCTGACGTGTTCTTTGGGCCACAGCCGGCGTGTGTGGCACGCCAAAAAGGACCACTTCTAAATTGTCCACGCTTTCGTGGTGCGGTTCGGGGGGCCGATACTTCGGCCCTTAGAATTAGCCCGGTGATTGCCTCCCGAATTAACGGGACCTGTGGCAACCGACGATGAAAACGACCAGAGGGCGTTGCAACTGCGAAAGGCACGCTTCGCTGCCGGACAATAAAAGAGAAAATTCAGCCGCCACTCCGCTGCGGCTTCGCGGGTGCTCCCGGAGTGAGGCGGACCACAAAAACGTCAAACTAAAAACCTCTAATAATGCGTCTCCCTCTTTCCGTGAGGAACGGACACCGGACACGCTGAAACGCGCATGCTTCAAAGCAACGCAGCGTGGCGCACGCTTGCGCGTATATGGCAGGACTGGTGCTTGTTATGGCAACGCCGGTGTTGCGCGACGGAATGAACGTCAGCAAGCCCGCGCACCGCGTCACGTCGAAATGTATTCGTGTCTTGAGTGTGGCATGATTATCATGTTTGCACCAGTCACATACTTTCGTCGTCCATTGACGTCACGAAATACCAAATTTGGTATAGGAGAAGCTAGTGAATGGCCGCGAACACATCATGAGCATGGCATGTAGTCATGTTGCTACATGACACGCATATCATGGTTATCATGTTAGAGTCTGTCGCTTGAGTTCGCCATGCAATCATGTCATGCCACCATACCGGTTTGGCAACAAGCCATGTGAACCAAACCACCGCAAGAGCTGCAGGACCATGAATTGTAGATCATGACATTCATGAGATACATGTCATAATTTTCATTTCATGAAGAGTCAAATATGTCCTTCATACAGTCTTGTTATGCCATACCAAATTTGGTATCGATACGATTATCGAAACAGCCAGGAAAGTTAAAAGTCGTAGGCGGCTAGATAGATAGATAGATAGATAGATAGATAGATAGATAGATAGATAGATAGATAGAAAGATAGATAGATAGATAGTTAGATAGTTAGATAGTTAGATAGATAGATAGATAGATAGATAGATAGATAGATAGATACGTTCAATGTCCCCGACGATCGCTGAGAAATGCTCCGCATTTAAAGCCTCGACGTCGCCCCCTATCTTCAGCGCACTAAAGAAGCTCGTCAACTCGGCCTCCGGATGCCGAATGAGCAGTTGACCGACCGCCTCCGTTACAATCTTCAGCTATCCTTCGTGGTATACCAGCCCAGTGAGCGTGTTTGGTTATGGATGCCAATATACCGACGTGGACTCAGTGAAAAACTTCTAAAGCGGTATTTCGGAGCGTGCAGTGCAGTATGACGTCTCGGCCCACTCGACTACGAGGTTGTCCCTGACGGCATCACGAACTCTCAACGGCACTGATAGAGACTAGAAGTCGTCCATGTCACACGCCTCAAGCCGTTTCAGGAACGCTAACGAACTGAAAGAGTATATCTTGTTGTTGACCCCATCGCGGTGGTCTAGTGGCTAAGGTACTCGGCTGCTGACCCGTAGCTCGCGGGTTCAAATCCCGGCTGCAGCGGCTGCATTTCCGATGGAGGCGAAAAAGTTGTAGGCCCGTGTGCTCAGATTTGGGTGCACGTTAAAGAACCCCAGGTGGTCGAAATTTCCGGAGCCCTCCACTACGGCATCTCTCATAATCATATGATGGTTTTGGGACGTTAAACCCCACATATTAATCAATTATTTTGTTGTCATTATTGCTGTTGTGTACGTTACTTTGTACTTTGTTACATTATTCTTGCATTTTCACCATCTGCTGAAGAAATGGGACGATGCCTTTTTTAGAGATAAGCAATTCCAAGTTCCTTCTTCAAGTTATCTTATCACCCCGTTATGCTGTACGTGATTCTCAGCGTGAACCATGCCCGCAGTGTTCGAGAAGCTTCAGGACTGCAGTAGATTATTTTGTTGAGA
Source organism: Rhipicephalus annulatus (assembly GCA_013436015.1). Taxonomy (NCBI): domain Eukaryota; kingdom Metazoa; phylum Arthropoda; class Arachnida; order Ixodida; family Ixodidae; genus Rhipicephalus; species Rhipicephalus annulatus. Next base: position 392,600 of record WOVY01010335.1, read on the forward strand.
TAGCGCTCACTTTATGAGCATTTCAGATTATTTTGGAATCTACGTCACCACTAGCAATAACGCTAGAATTTTCGATAAAGAGTACAAATTCCGACACGCTTCGCCGCTTGTCAGTTGATCGACGGCAGACGCTGCATTCGCTGCTATCAGTGCAAGTGTGCTACTTTAACCCGACTTTCCGTTTACCGGGCACAGGTTCGCCCAAACATACATTTTAAGCTGACCATGCTGTCTCCTGCCTCCAGCAGCGTCACGAACGCCTGACAATATTTACAACAGGTAATATGCCTTGAAAAACAATTACAAAACCAATTTATTCAAAAATTTAAAATTTCAAATGTTGCCATAACCTACGTGAACCTTAAGAACTTGGGCTTTTACACAGCTGCTCCACAATTGCAAGAGATATAATGCGTAGGAGTATTATAGTACCCATAATTATGACCCAGATATTTCACGCAAAAATTTGCCCGAAATATTTAATCTATTTGCGTGTGTTTAACCTTCCGTAATTACCTCGCCAGCTAATACGGACTTTCTTCCAAAGATGCTGAAATTTACGCTCAGTTGATTGAAAAAGGTGACGTTCCAATAGTCCAAATCACACAACAGAGTAAGTATTAGCTTGTGCGCTTCAGTGCAACTATTTCTCGTGCAAAAAGGTAGAAAGCGAAAATATTTTTCAAGATGACAGGTTTCTTTTACACTTCAATCTGTACTTTTGGTCTGTCTGTCCGTCTGGCCTACAATTCAGCCACCCGGTGAAAGGTGGAGCTGTTCCTCAACGCCCAGCCATCTTGACGTGGCTGCTGCGTTCAAACTTGTCAACATATCGATGAAAAAAGCAAATACTACGCATATCGGAGGTGCAACATGTATAAGCAGTTTTTAGGTGATGTGTTCTTTTATTAGCAAATACATTGATTTATAGTCCTAAACCTTAGTGTTCTTTACACTGCGCCGAAAATCTTAACCAATGCACAAAACAACGCCCTGCCAACGACATCAGGGGCCCATTCTTCTGCTCAATCTCCTATTTCCCGACATCATGGCCCCATACCGTTCATCTCTCATGCAGCGTCTTCCTTTTGACAACGCTTGCGGTGAAGCACGTATATATATATATATATATATATATATATATATATATATATATATATATATATATATATATATATATATATATATATATATATATATATATATGTATATATATATATATATTCAAGTTGAGCCTCCGTGCAAAGTCACAACATGGTTTATTTTGACGTTTCAGCTAGCGTCTGGCCTTCATCAGGAATGAGGGCACAGTTTATGGGGGGGGGGCGGTGACTCTTGAATGAAAAGAAGTTGAAAGTGAGTCTAGTAACTGTCTCTCAGAGAGCGGACACCTCAATACTAGTTCACGAGGGATGCCGGCAAGGAGTTATTAAAATGATAGGGACGAAATAAAGGTACAGAGATAGAGAGTGGGGCAGGGACAGTCACATACGGAAGTAAGAAGAAGATAGGAAAGATGGACACGATTACAAGAGTCCGATGGCGAGGCACCACTCAGCGAGAGCTATTCTCAGCGTGAGGAGATGAAGTAGGGCGCGCCAGTTGGCCAGAGCTGCGCTGTCTTCAAAGATTGCGGGGGCACAACCGGTCGGCCCGAAATCTAGCAAGCGAGTGAGGGCACAGTTTGATGGCGCTCAGCTTTATGCAATCTTAATGTAGAGAGGATACACACCCAAAAATAAAAAAAGAACATGAGGTAACGTACTCTCGACACCCCGGCCACCCCCATCGAACTTCCTTTCCTTGTTTTTTTTCTCTACCTTTTTTGCTTTATCCTTTTTCCCTTTCCTTCTTCCTACTCTCGTTCTTTTCTTTCCATTCCCTGCCCTTTTTCGACGATTACCTTTTAGATGTCTGCGGTCGACGTATTGTTCCCGACCAGACAGTGCTGCAAGCCTCCATTGGCCAAGTGTGGGGAAAACGGAAATGTTGTAGGCCCTTGTGCTCAGATTTGGGTGCACGTTAAAGAACCCCAGGTGGTCTAAATTTCCGGAGCCCTCCACTACGGCGTCTCTCATAATCATGTAGTGGTTTCGGGACGTTAAACCCCACATATCAATCAAGTGTGGGGAAAAGAGCTTTTTCGAGAAGTTTAAGCCTTTAACTACTCAGGGCCTCGTGGACGTCTCGCCGTTAAAAGAGTGGCTTGAAGGAAGTTAACCATTCGGGCCGTAGTACGCGGAACGTGATCAAGAAGGGCATAACATATTTCCAAATGGTTGACGAAAACTGCTGTGTTCAATTAGCCTTTGACATCCACGATGTTTTATGCGTTGGTATGATTAAACACTTGACGAGTCAGTGGTTGCCATTGCGGAACGCATCTGCGGTCGCTAATAAGTTCAGCGGTAAAACGTACCACATATACCTTTTGATCCAAGGCAGTGCATAACATGATATCTTCAGTCAGGTTTTTGCGAGCATGAAGGGTCTAAAATTTCTGCTCATACGCGACAAAATTAAAATATTGGATGCTGGAATCGGTAATGGCACGAAAAAAAAATTAGTTCACCCTTGATCCTGCGTCTCAAATTTGACTATGTCATGTTTCATTTTTATCAGGACATCCTGCATAAACAAAATTGACCCTTAAACCAATCATAGTTCGTGTAAAGATCGCCTTGTGTTCTGCACAACCCTGAAGCCTGTTGAGAACTACGTGCTCCTTCACTTTGCCCACGTATTATGTCAGTGATATGAGGCACATGTTCTCCAAGCAAGGTTTCTTGTTAGGCTTATGAATAAATTTAATCCTAGCATGCTTCAAATATACTGGGACATTTCCGGTGGACCCATTATCGTTTAGCAAGTTCGTGATTGCTCCAACCAGTTTGATATCTAAGTTTTTTAGTATTTTACCTGTAACCCCATCCAGGCCAGCGGCCGACGTAGTACGCTGCTGTGTCATGGCAAACTCCACCTCCACAATTGTAAAATCTTCATCTAGTTAGGAGTTTTCTACCCATGAGTAGAGTGGTAAGATCGTCTACTCAATCAATTATGTACTGATTTGGGAGTTCTTGTATAAACTCTCCAATTGTGTCTTCATAAAGATGCATTATTCGAGTCGTTTGTCCCCATTGCGCAGGTTTGGTTGCTGCCGGATTGAAAAGATTCTTCAATTGATGTCATATCTTTGTGCATCTAAACTTTCTTTTCAACCGGTCACAAATCTGGTCCCACTGCTTGGTTTGCAACTCAGTTGTATAACTTTAGATCTTAAGTTATAACTTGGCCGTCCTTCTGCGAAAGACGCCATGATGTTTTGCGTTTTATACCTCCCCAGGAAACTCTCGTTCGCTTTACACATGTGTAATAGTATACAGTCTGCCGTAAACTTCTCCTGGTCGACGGGCCTTTCTACCGCGGTGCTCTTTACATCCTCCTTGAGCGCCCCTACCCATGCATCCAGGTGTTCAATTTTCGCGATCACTGTGCTGGTTAATTTTTTCCTAATTTGCTCCCCATCTGTAATTTTATGCCCATTCCCTTTGTCCTTTTGATTCGCGGTACTAAACGTCGTGGAATTTATATACTGGTCACTTCCTGGTGATTGTGCTGTAATACTACGCGTTGTATTACTGACACCATTAAGAAACATAAGGTCAGGAAAGGTATTCAAGATTATGCTATTGCCTATGCTCGTATGATCTGCGGGTTCTTTACCAGCATCCATGGCAGGTCCCGGGCAACTTGACAAAGCCGATTGCCCGTTGGTTCGGCTCGAATATGATTCCACTCCGGGTGAGGCGCATTGAAATATCAAACCATTATAAGCTAAACGCTAGCTGCTAACCATTGAGTTTGAATGAGGAGTTCTGGCAAGTCCAATCCATTATCTATTGAAGAACTATACACATTTGTTGAAAACAGACTCTTCTCAATCTTTCGTTTAGGCGAAATTTCCAGCAGGTCGTATTTTTGCCTGCTGCTGTCTGTGGCACACTGAATGGCAGTGATACTGCGATGGACTATCAAGGCAGCAACGATACGTGATGTGCCCCTTGGATAAATCCTTTGCGTTGCAAATGTCTTAAGTGCTGGGTCGTTAAGAAAGGCTTCCAAAACTTGGTAACGTAAAGAATGAGAAAAACGAGAACTCTCTGATGTGCATCAGTGGTGTAAGCATAACATTGTAACATTGTTGCTATCTTAATTTCAAGTAAATGTTGACATGATCTGGCACTAAGAGGACGTGACTTACTATACTTAGGCGTTCGATAATGCCGTTCCAGTACGAATCATCACGCACTGCGAGGCAACAGAGCGTATTTATTCGAAGCCAATGTGCCAGCAACCGCTTGTTCGGATAACGTAGTTGTTGACGCAGCGTCGAGATCAAGTGACAAATATTGACCAAACGACCATGACAGAAAAAAATGGCTTAAGGCAGCAAGAGAAAGCGTCTGAATCTTCATGTTTTTTGCCAAACCTGTAAACGACTTCAAAATTGTACTCTAGCAGACAAAGTACTTAACGATTCAGACGACCCCACAAGTGGTTGAGTGATTAAGGTGGGATGAGCTGGTGATAATCTGCTATTACTGTAAAGTGGCGTCCGTAAAGGTATCGCCGAAATATTTGAATCACCCAGACGACAGCAAGACATTATTGTTCTGTTATGAAGTAGTTCTGCTCGGCAGCCATGAGAGGCCGACTAGAATAGCCAACTCTCTCACGTGAATGTTAGGGAGCACTAGAATAATCGTGCGCACTGAAGCGCGAGTTGGTTCGTCACGTGATATTTTGTCGTATTTCGCGGCCGTTTGTAATTAGCACAAAACACTAATATTTAACAGATATAAAGTTCAAACTATCTATTTGGACGTTTTGTAAACCGATCTACAACTTTCCCATGGAAAACTTTATCCATCTTTGTTCCTTCAAAAGATGGTTAATTGAACAGATCTAAATAAACAATATTTGAGAATACAAAAATAGTCTGACTAATTCCAGGCAACAGGAAGCAACATGCATTTGGTCGCATCGTAATTACGTGTTCCGGCATATTTTTGAATTGTGGCTAAAGTTACGTGGCACACCCTGCATAATGATGTAGCTTTTTCTTCTGGAGTTGCGTGGTTCACTTTCACGGGTGACGATCAGATGCCGTGGTAGCCAGACGACGAGGAGAAGAGAAGCGCTACTTAGACGCTAAATGGAACATATCCGCTGCATTGAATGCCTTTGAAGATGGTGAGCAATGCTGGTAATGGTATGGTCGACGACAGGGGGCAACAGCGGCAAACTTATCTCTTTCAAAATCGTCAATCGGCGTCCCGCTGGCAGAACCTTGAAATGTAGGCTCTGATTCCGCAATATATAATAGCGAACAGGTCGAGGTGAACGCCAAGCGCTGAAAGATGTAGGCGTGGTTTTCGGTGTGAGAGCATTGAGCAAAGCAGGCACTATTGACCCAGTTTGCGGTGACCGCTGGGGAGGTGACGCGAGAACAGCAACCTGGACGTAGGTAGGTGTTGGTGCGGAATGCAGGTTTGGTACTTGTGTGCATGTCATGAACGCCAGCTCTTTCTTTATAATGTTTCAGTGACTGGCTCCAGGAGGTGTGGTCGGAGTGCGAAAGAGGATTAGCAGCTTGTTCTTCGCAGATAATAGAACGAATGAAGGCATGTAGCTCGCTGTCGTTGAGTGCTCGCGGAGTAGGTACTTAGCTTTCAAGCCGAGAAGATGAAGATCATCGAAGCGCTGACACATTCCTAGAATATCCGCCACAGTGGTAAGACTCTTTGCTACCAGAGCATTGAATGCCATGGTGTCAAGATGTTTGAAAAAGTGGCGAATATGGTCATTTTCTGCCATTGAGCCGTCAACCCGGCGGTGAAGAGCAAGGACGTCTTTTATATACGAAGTATATGATTCGCCAAAAAGATGGACACGCTAAGCAATCTTCTGTTTGGCTATGCCTGAATAAACAGAAGGGTTCGCAAAAATTTGGCGGTGGAGCTGATTAAAGGTGTCTCAGTTTGAGAAATCCACCTTATCGTTTAAAAACCAAGTATTGGCCACCACTGCGAGATAGAACAGCACATAGGACATTTCGCATAATTCTACCAGTGGTTGAGCTAACTCCGACTGCAGTATTACTCCAACAATTCCTCAACCTATTCCACGTGAAGGCCAGCGAACATCGTGGGATCATTCAGAGGGGTGGTGACGGTCCATGAAAGGATGCCTAAGGGTGCAGGTGAAGCGTTGTTCAGCTTGTCCAATGACATGAATGCGACCTGGTGGTATAAAGGCGACGACCCGAACAGAGCTTCGGTGATGCTGGGTAGCGGAAGTAGAAGAGGCACCGGAGCACAAAGAAGACAAAGAGACCCGAAAGCACCTGCAACAGTTGTAATGTAACGTTAAGGATGCAAGATTCTTCTTTATTGGCCGTGACTAAATGCTCACAACCCAGGCCGGCCTAAATGGCGATGATAAGTATACACAGATGAGTAGATGAAGCACACACATAAGGCTTATAATATATATATATATATATATATATATATATATATATATATATATATTGTCGCGAGAGGAAACGATAGGCAGAAACTCGAAGTGGAGGACTGTTTACTCAGTCAGAGCTGCCATTGACTTCTTCGCTCTCGTCTTCTGCCACCAATACAGCGTGGCATTACCCTCTCCCCAATGAAAAAAAAGAAGAAGAAGCATCGAATGAATGCCATGGCTCCGAAAAACAACGAAAGGTAGTAAGAAATGTCTGTGTCCATTGAAAAAAAAAGGACGAGATGAAAAATAAAGAGGCAAGAAAGTAATGTGCAATTGTCTTGAAGGATATTGCCACATCACAAAGATCTTGTCTTGCAGTCAACGAGAATAGTACGGCTTCATCCTGAAGACGTGAACCACATCCGAGGAGCGGGGTCTGCGAGAACGGTGTGACGTGTCGGCTGGGACAACTTCGTAGTTCACTTCGCCGAGGCGATGAAAAACTCGGTAGGGTCCGAAGTACCGACATAACAATTTTTCTGAGCGTCCACGTTGACGTATAGGAGTCCAAACCCAGACTAGGTCTCCGGGTTCGTATATTACTGCTCTGTGGTGGGTGTTGTACCGGAGAGCATCTTGATTTTGGCGCGATAAAATGCGAAAGCGCGCCAGCTGCCGGGCGTCTTCGGCACGCTGAACAAATACATCTGCGTCCGGGGTGATCGTGTCCGGCAGAGTTGGTTGCAGCATGGTGTCAAGCATTGTGGTGACGTCGCGGCCGTAAACCAGACGAAAAGGAGCAAAGCCGGTGGTTTCCTGCAATGCCGTATTGTAGGCAAATGTTATATACGGGAGGATTTCATCCCAATTCTTCTGATCCTTGGCGACATACATCGAAAGCATATCTGCAGTCGTTTTGTTAAGACGTTCGGTTAACCCGTTAGTCTGTGGGTGGTACGCAGTTGCTGTTCGGTGCGTCGTGCCGCTCAGCAACAGGATCTGTTGGAGCAACTGTGCCGTAAAAGCAGTACCACGATCTGTGATGACGACAGTGGGAGCACCGTGGCGGAGAACGATGTTCTTGATGAAGAAGTCAGCCACCTCGGAAGCAGTTGCTCGCTGGGCGGCTTGTGTTTCGCAGTATCTGGTCAAGTAATCGGTGGCAACCACAATCCAGCGGTTACCAGCCGTAGACTTCGGAAATGGGCCGAGTAAATCCATCCCAACCTTTTCAAAAGGTTTGTGGGGGGGTCGCAAAGGCTGAAGCAGACCGGCTGGTTTCGTCGTTGGAGTTTTGCGGCGCTGACAAGCTGGGCATGTCTTGACGTACTGCCGGACGGTTTTCGTAAGTTTCCGCCAGTAGTATTTGTTCTTGATCCGCGCCAGAGTACGCGCGAAGCCAAGATGCCCTGACGATGGCTCGTCGTGACTAGCACGCAAAACATCATCGCGGAGAGCAGCAGGAACGACGAGGAGGTAAACAGTTTTCGTTGAGTGAAAGTTGCGCTTGTAGAGGATGCCTTGGCGTAAACAGAAAGATGACAAATCACGCGCGAACTGATGTGGGGGTTGTGGGCGACGTCCCTCAAGGTATTCGATCAGTGGTTGCAATTCTAAGTCTTCGCGTTGCTGCTCAGCCACGTTTAATGATGCGAGAATAGCAAGGCAGCTGAAGTCTTCATCATTGCCTTCTTCAGCGACCTCGACGGGTGCGCGGGAAAGACAGTTAGCGTCGGTGTGTTTCTGGCCAGACTTGAAAACCATCGTTATATCAAACTCTTGTAACCGAAGGCTCCATCTTGCGAGACGGTCCGAAGGATCTTTCAGATTCGCTAACCAGCAGAGAGAGTGGTGGTCACTTACGATTCGGAAGGGGCGTCCGTACAAGTAGGGCCTGAATTTCGTTATGGCCCATACAACCGCCAGACATTCTTTTTCAGTCGTCGAGTAGTTCTTCTCCGCAGATGACAACGTGCGGCTAGCGTAGGCGATGACGCGTTCCACGCCATCTTGATATTGCACGAGAATAGCTCCGAGGCCAAGGTTGCTCGCGTCAGTGCGGACTTCTGTGTCTGCTTCGGTGTCGAAGTGACCTAGGATCGGTGGCGTTTGTAGGCGTTGTTGAAGGTCGCGGAAAGCGCTGGATTGTTTGGGACCCCAGACGAAGGCGACGTCATCCTTGACGAGTTGTTGTAGAGGGTCGGCGATTTTCGAAAAGTTTGGCACGAAGCGGCGGTAATAAGCACAAAGTCCCAGAAAGCGGCGTACATCATGCTTTGTTTTCGGTATCGGGAACAAAGCAACTGCCATAGCCTTGTCAGGATCGGGGCGAACACCACTGCTGCTGACAATGTGGCCAAGGAATTTCAGTTCCTCATATCCAAAACAACACTTTTCCGGTTTCAGAGAGAGGCCGGCAGTGCGAATAGCCAGAAGAACCGCCTCAAGCCGCTCAATGTGCTGTTCAAAAGTTGTAGAAAAAACGACTACGCCGTCTAAATACACTAAACAAGAGTACCACTTCAAGCCACACAAAACTGTGTCCATCATTCGTTGGAACGTAGCTGGAGCGGAGCACAGGCCAAAAGGGAGTACTTTAAATTCATAGAGACCGTCCGGTGTAATAAACGCTGTTTTTTCTCGGTCCCGTTCATGTACTTCAATCTGCCAATATCCGCTACGGAGATCCATGGAAGAGAAGTAACGGGCGTTTCGCAGGCGATCCAAGGAGTCATCAATACGAGGAAGAGGATATACGTCTTTTTTCGTTATTTTGTTCAGTTTGCGGTAGTCGACGCAGAATCGTAATGTACCATCTTTCTTTTTAACCAGAACAACTGGTGACGCCCAAGGACTAGTCGATGGTTGAATTACGTCGTCGTCGAGCATTTGTTTTACTTGATGACGTATAGCATCTTGCTCCTTCTGCGACACGCGGTAAGCATGTTGGCGCACGGGTTGCACGTTGGGCTCAGTGATAATTCTGTGCTTGATTAAAGGAGTCTGCCGGACTTTCGAAGTAGTGGCAAAACAGTCACTAAAGGATGAGAGGAGACTAAGGAGCCTTGCCCTCTTAGGTTCTTCCAACTGGCGATTGACGTTGAGGCGACTAGTCACGTCAGTATCGCAGCTGTTCTCAGTCGAGATCGTCGTAATCAAATGGAAGGCGTCCAAATCATCCAATGCCTCCAAGTAAGCTATGGTTGTGCGTTTCGCAAAATGCCTGTGTTCTCCACTGAAGTTCGTAACTAAAACCATAGTCTGGCCATTTCGCAGTTGAATGAGGCTTCGAGCAATTGCCACTTCCCTATGAAGCAATAACGTCAGGTTACTTTTGGCGATGCCCGTAATCGACTGCTCCCGTGGACACTCAACAAGCACGAAGATACTACTGCGAGGTGGCAACGTGACGCATTCATCGCCTACGCGTAAGGCCACGCCACGATGTTCGTTCTCGATGTCAGAATCTGGAGAAACACAGTTAACAAAACTGACGAACAAATCACGCAGATTAATTATCGCTCCATACTCTTGCAGAAAATCCATGCCCAAAATGACCGGTCGAGAACAATTGGGCAGTACAAGGAATGATGCTAGAAAAGCCGACGCACAAATGTCAAGCCTGGCGGTGCACCTTCCTATTGGGGATACGAGGTGTCCTCCAGCGGTGATTAGTTGAGGGCCGTCCCACGTTGTCAGCACCTTGTGTAGACGGGTGGCCAATGAAGCACTCATCACCGAGTAATCAGCTCCCGTGTCGACAAGCGCAGTCACCGGATAACAGTCGACGGAAACAGTAATGGCAGCGGATGTTCTGTTGGCGGTTTCACAAACAGGCTTTAACGGCACGTCGTAAGGCAGCGGCGGAGGGTATTTGTCGGTTCGCGTGACAGCGGCCTCACCTCCGGAGGTCGCCGTTTTCAGTTTCCCCGGCGTGGGCTTGCGCCACTGACACCAGGGGACCCAAAGGCGGGTCGGGCGCGGTGCGTTGATGTGGACGGACGGGGTGATGGTGACCGTGACTGTCGTCGCGGCGGGACAGGGGCGTGATGACTACCCTCCAAGTAATCCGCAATTTCCTGTGGGCGCTCACCATAGCGTGGACAACGAGCATCTGGGTGGAATCCGCGTAGGCCTATTCGTCGGTAGTAACAGTCGCGGTACATGTGTCCAACTTCGCCACAATAGTAGCACAAAGGACGATTGTCGGGTGCACGCCAGACGGTGGACTTCCACGGGCCAGGACGAAAATCGGTCTGAGGAGGCAGGCGACGGGCTGGACTTTGAAAGCTTCTGGGGGTCCCGGTAGGTGCATGAACAAAATGTGCCGTCGGTGGCGTAGAGACGCGTAGGGCATCCGCGTAGGAAAGCGTGGGAGGTTCGACTTGCGATGGTGGTGCAGAGTGAACGAACTGCCTGATTTCGTTCCGAACGACGTCCATAAGAGCAGCGCTACTGGGAGGGGACGCTGCATAAAATTTCCGAAGTTCTTCTCGTACAACTTGCCGTACGAGTTCTGTGAGGACTTCCCTGTTATCACCTCCTGGTATAAGCGAGCACGCTTTGGACATGGCCGTCTGACGCTCATACTGCGACACCCGCTGACGAAGCATGCGCTCCATAATTGTGGCCTCACGTATGAACTCGGACACGGTCGTAGGAGGGTTGCGCACAAGGCCCGCAAAAAGTTGCTCCTTTACGCCTCGCATTAGCAGGCGCACTTTCTTGTCTTCTGGCATGTGGGGGTCAGCTCGTCGAAACAATCGCGACATTTCTTCGACAAACATGGCGACGCTCTCGTTCGGCATTTGAAATCGCGAAGAGAGTGCCTGCTCCGCTCTCTCTTTCTGTTCGGGGTTACTGAACGCCTCGCGAAGCTGCCGATGGAACTCCTGCCAACTTGTGAATGAGGTTTCGTGGTTCTCATACCACACTCTTGCCGCGTCCAAGAGGGAGATATACACGTTCTTCAACTTACGGCGATTGTCCCAGTCGTTGATGGCAGCGACCCGGTCGAAATGGTCAAGCCAGTCTTCGACATCCTCACCGGCATCCCCGTGGAATGGGTTGGGTGTGCGAGGCGTGTTGATGACACAGGGTACGCTAGCGAGTGGGTCATGCTCGGTTTGGGTTGCGGATGTGGCAAACATTGTCCTCACGGAACTTGCCAAGGGGCCGTACTGTGGTGGTAGTCCTTGAAGGCGGCGGCTGCTTCGATAGATATCAGCAGATCCTGGTGCACTGGCGGTGGTTGCTTCTGGTTCAGGACCAGCAGGCATAAGACGTTGCAGTACAGTACCCAGCACGTCCACCAGTCTGTCGCGAGAGGAAACGATAGGCAGGAACTCGAAGTGGAGGACTGTTTACTCAGTCAGAGCTGCCATTGACTTCTTCGCTCTCGTCTTCTGCCACCAACACAGCGTGGCAATATATATATATATATATATAGTCCAGTAGATCCTCCGTGAGCGGTCACAACGTGGTTTATTTCGACGTTTCGGCCTAGAGTCTGGCCTTCATCAGGAATAAAGATGCAGTTTGTTGGTGCTCAGCTTTATACAATCTCAAATCAGAGGGCAAGGAAAGAAAAAAAAGACAGAAAAAAGAAAAGAAAACAGAAAAAGGAAAGAAAAAAAGAAAAAAGAGAAAAATATTATACGGTGGACGCCCCTCGGGTGCCCCCCTTCCACTCTTCCTTCTACTTCCCCCCTCATCTCTCTCCATCCTCTCGCCTTCACCTTTCTGATGTCAGCGGTCTGTGTATGTTTCCGTTCACTAACGCATTCCTCTCGATCAGACGGCCCCTCCTGGCACTGGCGGTTCGGTGTGGGGCAAAAAAGAGCTTTTCAGGAAGTCCTAAGCTTTTAACTACTCGGGGTCCCGTAAACAATTCGTCGTAGAAGGACGGGGGCCACGTATAGTGGCAGAGGCTGGTAAGCGGGCATTTTAGGAAGTTTTAAGCCTTTAACTACTTCGTGCCCTGTCAACATTCCGTCGTAAAAATAGGGGTGCCCCGTATTGTGGTAGGCTGTGCAAGCGGGTGCAATGCGAATTCATTGCATGCTTCTAAATTACGCGTGTAGTGGGGGCCTCCCGGCTGTGCACAGGGTTGCTGTTGGGCATGTCGTGCATGGCACAATTGATTGGGTAGTAAAATAAAACAGAAAACAGATGACAGGTGCACTTAGGAAGAGTAGTTACACTTGGAATTGTTTTTGGTTGTCCAGTGCCCTTCGCAGCTGCAGTGCCGTGAACTCAGTTAATATTTTTATTGTTGCCGTTATTGTTTTCTAATGCTTTAATTGCTGCAAGTGTATTAGGATTCTCATTTATTCCTCTATCGAGGGTGTTAAATCGGTGGATAAGGTACGACTCTCGTTGTTCACGTTCTCGATTTGATTTAAATCCCGTCTCTAAGAGCGTTACTGATAGTTCGTCGAATGCATGGTCGGGAAGATTGAGATGTTTTGATAGAGGTAGACTTGGGGCTGATTTCGCATGGGCTCTGTGATTATTGAAGCGAATCCTAAATGGTGTTTCTGTTTGTCCGATGTACTGCATACCACAGACGTTGCATTCGAGTAGGTACACCACATTAGAGGAATCGCATGTTAGGTTTCCTCGTATGTTATTTGAAAACTTGGATTGCTTGCTGGTTGCTTTGTCTGTTTCTCGCATCGCCTTACATACAAGACATCGTGGCTTTAGGCAAGGGCGGCATGAATTATTGGGGGTTGATGTGTTAATTTGGGAGTGGACAAGGGTGTCTTTGAGGTTACGTGGTCGTCGGTAAACGACGCCTGGAGCAGATGGGAATGCGCGTTTCAGACGTTCACTTTGTTCCAGAATGTTGTAATGTCGTTTCAGGATTTTGTTTACATTGGGGAAGTTTGTGCTGTAAGTCAAGCAGAGGTTTGTTCGTTGTGGGTCTTCTCGTGGTGGTCGCTTCATAAGTAAGTCTTCACGCTTTAGTTTTCACGCTTTTTGAACAGCGTCATTAATTACATGTGAAGGGTATTTTTGTTTCTCGAGCATAAGTTTTAGCCTCTGTGAGCTCGTGTCAAAGTCAGCGTCTCTAAAGCAGATTCGCTTAAACCGGTGAGCCTGGCTGTATGGAATACTGTTTTTACAGTGGCGTGGGTGATCGCTTTGGTAATGAAGGTATTGTTGTCGATCCATTGGTTTGCGATATAGGGTTGTAGAGAGCTTCTCTTCTTCTAGCGTTATGGTAACATCAAGAAAATTTACGGTAACTTTCGAGTATGTGTGTGTGAAGTGTATGTTCGGATGTACAGCATTGTAAGTGTCGATAAATCTAAGAAGTTCGTCCTCGCTGTGGGTCCAAATAAGAAAGATGTCGTCTATGTATCTTCTGTATAACATTGGTTTCAAGGAACGTTGTGCAAAAATTCAGATTCTAGGTTTCCCATAAATATGTTGGCATAACTAGGTGCCATTTTGGTGCCCATAGCGGTCCCGCTGGTTTGTCGAAAATACTCTTGGTTAAACTCGAATGAATTTAATTCGAGGACCATCCTCGTCAATGTTGCAATGGCAGAGAAATCTGGGGTGTTAGATTGTCTATGGTTTGTGTACATGTTTTGTAATGCAGCTATGCCGTCATCGTGAAGAATATTTGTATACAATGAAGAGACATCAAGAGTAACCAAGTACGAGTTTTTCGGCACACAGATACCCACAATGTCTCGAAGAAAATGTGTGGTGTCTTTTATGTACGACGCGAGGTTGCATGGAATGTGTCTTATTAGTTTGTCCACGTACCCTGATATGGGTTCAGTTATTGTACCGATGCCTGATATGATTGGTCGACCTGGGTTACCGGGTTTATGAATTTTTGGGAGGATGTAGAAGCGACCTGGACGAAGGTATGCTGCTTGCATCAGTTTGTGGTCAGTGTTGGTTATCTTTTCTGCATCCAACAGTTTCTTTAGTTCTGTTGATACGATACGTTTGTATTCGTCTGTCGGATCACGTGGGAGGCGTTCGTAAAATCTTAAGTCGTCTAGTTGGCGGTATGCTTCTTGTAAGTAGTTGGTTGTATTAAGGACTACAATTGCTCCTCCTTTGTCAGCGGGTTTTATTGTTATGTCTGTCCTAGATGCCAAATTTTTCATACTTATTTTTTCAGATTTGGTCAAGTTTTCTCGGTTTCCTTTCTGTCTGTGGTATTCGTGTACTATATCTTTCTGTACTGCGGTGATATAAAGGTCCAAGCACTTGTCTCGATTACTGTTCGGTGTCCAATCATTTGATTTACGACGGTGAATTGTTTGGTTAGAAGGCCTGTCCAAGAAATATTCGCGCAACCTTAAGCTTCGAGCGAAGTTATCGAGGTCTTGGAGCAAGTGGAACTCATCAAAAAATTTTGTGGTCGGGCAGAAGCTTAGTCCCTTAGCTAGCAGTTTTACTTCGTCAGGTGACAAGCTCGTGTCCGATAAGTTTACAACCACAGTGTGTTTCTAGATGGGTGCTCGTTTGTATCATTAGTGATTTCCTGGGTGGTGGTGTTGTAATGATAAGGAACTATATCAGGGAAGGCGGGTTTGGGCACATGGTATCTTTCGAGTTTATGAATTTTTGTTTTCATGATGGCTTGGTATTTATTCTGCTCAAATTCTGTTAATCGCGTGATTTCTTCGTTCGATAAAGTGTTGTGGCGGAGAATGGTGTTCGTCATAGCGACCAGTTTTTTTACCTGCTTGTCACTGTGGTTAAGAGCGATTTCTGTTATTTTAAGAGATGCCTCAAGGAGGACGTTTTTCCATGTTATTTGGTCGTGTTTATCTAGATTTGTAGTGGCTGGTGTGAGGGAGAGTGTCATACCCTTGGGGGCTATTCTAGCACGAAGGTACACTTGCAATGTTGATTTATGCATTTCATGTCTAATTCGTTTGTCAGCTAGTTTTCGTACTTTAAGGAAAGTGGCACTGCAACTGGGAAGTGATGAGCTGGACTTACATTTCAGAAGTCAATCTTCTTTTGGGTGCAGTGATGGCACTGATGAGGTGCGCAGGTTGTATTTATGTCCGGCAGGCCTTCGTTGTTGTGGGGAGGATTTCGGCGTTGGGCTCCCGGCGAACGTGTTTGTTGGCACTTCCGGGGTTCGCAATAGGGGGACGCGGTTTAGTAGTTCGCCAGGCTTCCCTTTGAGGAGTGGTGTAGTGGTGCTGTCGTGTAGTGCTTTTGGTCTCGACATCCGCAATGGAGGGACGCGTGTTGGCTGTTCTGCAGACTTTCCCCCAAGTAGTGGTGCGCTGTTGATGATGGTGAGGGGGTGCTTGTGGCTCACGGGAGTCACAGTTTCGCTGATCGTCGGGAACTCATCTGTGGTGTTGGGTGGGTGTGGGGCTCCTGGTGTATGTTGATATGCAGAAGTCTTCTCGTGGGTGTCTTGTTGTGTTGAACGCTATATTCACGGGAGCTGCTGGTTGAGTCCACCACCCCGTAGTAGCTTCAAAATCTCCACGACCGAGTGCTTTCTTGAGGGTTTCGGCAATCAAAGCGACACCCATAAAACTCGGATGAAGCCCATCCGCAGCAAGAAAGCGTCTTGGTGGCAACTGCTCGAATCGGTAGTCAATGTATGACACCTTGCTGGGTCTTCGGCAGTAGGCCTTGACTGTCTCGTTGAATTGACGAGCGTCCCGGTTGAAGCGGTGCACGAATTGCTCGTTCGATTGTTATATATACATATATATATATATATTGAGCCCTACATAAAATCAACTCCCAGTAAAATTAAATTTTTCATAGGCGCGCCACAGAGGATTCCAACCTTAGACCCCTCACCCGACGGGCAATAGGTTAGTGGATTCTGTCACGCTATACATATCCTCATAACAGCATTGGCCATTATAGCCCGGAATATGGTGCGATGGTGCTTTAAAGGCAGTTGCTCCTGTAGGAGTTGCGTTAAGTAGGCCCTGTTTGTATTCACTCCAAGGACTACCAATTTAGAGTTGGATCATTAGCAGTCAGCGTTAGGCCAACCGCACGGGACGCGACACATCGCGAAATGAAGATTGTGGGATTCAGGCCATACATACTCTATTGTTTTGAACTTTTGGTAGCCCATTACTTTTCCGATTTTTTTTTTGTCTTGAGAGTATGCGAACGCAATAGCCCAACAGTGGCGTGAGTTCTGCAGAACAACCCTAGAGAAGCGTGAGTCGCAATTTCTTTGGTCTTCTAGCTCTTTTAGGCCCCAATTTCAAAGATATTTAGGTGTTCTTTGTTTTTATTTCTATTTCTGAATGGTACTTCATGGATGGTGGTGGATGAACGGTGCTTTATGTGAGCACTTTTCGCACGTGTTTCTTCTGTCTTAACAACGTGCTGCAAAGAACGAGCTATGACGTTGTTAGTTGGCGATCAACTTGCAAGTGTTCTTTCCTCGCATTCTTAGTGATTGAGCGTCGTTCTGCAACTTTCTAGCTGCTTGCAGTTTTTCGTGCGACATTACATTTTCTTTCTATTGCATTCATAGCTGCGCCCTTTCGGAGAAACATTGACTCATTTTATAAGACAGTCAAGTCTATGGTAGGCATAATTAAAGTGTAGTTTTTCGTTAATGACAATGGGGTGGTGTCAGTGTTGCAATCATTTTCCTAATGTGCTCGTCTCGCAAAGGCTATTAGAGCTACGTGATAGTTAAAATGTTTGTATCCTGGGGTCGTGATGTCGTGCCTTCATGAATGGGGAAATGAATTGCACATTAAATGACCCACTTTGATAAATGCATAATAACTGTGCATGCATCACCAAAGAAAAAAAGTCTACATGACAGCGCATTACGGATATCAAAGTTTGTTGTAACATTAAAGCCAGCAATGTACTTTCATCGCTACCTTTCTCATTTGTGTGGATATCATGAATGATGACTGGATTTGTAGAGTGAATGGTCCTTTTCTTCATTAAGCGCAGCGTTCTTCCGGGCAGAAAGCCGTTTCTTTTTGCGCTTAACACCTTTTGAAGGCTTAAAAAATTGCTGCTCCTACACGTGCTTCTGCTACCGACGATGATGACCATGTCATTTTGATATGGCGGGTGCGCGCACCAGGATTTGGTCAAAAACTGGAGATATGAACTTTCTGAAAAGGCTTTACAATAAAATATATAGTAATAGTAAAATTGCTACAGCTTTTTTGATATCACCTGGGTAGCTGGTTAAGTGCGGCTCCCTTTGCGACTGTGGCTTTCCTAGGAAAGTATTTATCCCAAATATCTTCATTACCGGTGTCTGGAACTTGAAACGTACCTGCTCGAATGGGAAGCATGACAGAACCTAGGACACAAATGAAATAAATAAAATATGACCTCGTTCATTTTTTTTATCATTAGCTGTACTGTAGGTGCGGTTGATTGAGTCTCACTCACATTGCTTCAAACAGCTGCCACATTTAGCTTTTATTGACTCGAAGCTGTTTGTTTCAGTGTACTATAATGTATCGAATTTGCTAATATTTAATAAAAATGTTTCTATTGCAAATGGCACCTACGTGTGTCTTGCGTTGCCTTCTAAGTTAGCCCAGTTGCAGTTTTTTTCATATATATGTAAACACACAATGAAATTCTCTTAGTTATGTTCGCTGCGAAGAAGTATAGTTCTTCGATCAGTACTTTGATGTGTGTGATTTTCCTTTTATGTTGCATTGAGAGAATGTGTTCAGCCCTCTCGTTAATGTAGCACTTAAAATATATGTATCTGCACGTTACCGGTATCCAAATTTTGATCTTAGAGCAAGTTAGATGGTCCTTCTGACCCCAGCGATCAGTAATTTTTGCTATAGCGCTTCCCCGAACTTGGGAAACGGAGATGGTCTGTGCCCAATATGCTTTGACATTTGCAACATGTAAACGTAAGCGTCTAACAATGACGTTCATATGAGGCAGATCCATTGGGAAATTTTTTTTCGCAAATGCAAGGTGGCACATTCAATATTTGCGAAGTTTTTTCATAAGGCAAAACACCCCCTTGTATCCGAAAAAAAAAACAAATAAAATTTCTGTTTTTACACTACATCTACTAAGAGCCCAAGTTAGTAGTACAATAAAATGAAATATTGGCTTTAGATGGGTCATAAATTTGATTTTCAAGTAATCAACGATTGACTCTAGTGTAGAAATTGATCGCCTCAAAAACGATGGCCACAACAATTCCACAAATCCGTCAATAATGACCTCCGTTTCAGGAGTTTACTGCACGATTTAAGCGCGTTACCTCTCCTCTCGTCCCATTAAATGCTCTGTAGGCTACGTAGGGATGGATGGTACGGGAGCAATAGTTACATCAGCGCACATCATCACTTTAGGCGCACAAAATGAAATGTGATTGATGTCTCCTGTCGTCATATCTATAGTGGGACTGCGGCTCATTGTGCGATGCAGACAGGCTACGGCAGCCCATAGCGGCACGTGGCGGCACCTTGTGACAAAAAGTGCAGTTGGTCGAAATGCTGCTCTTAGTTTACCTTGGGTATGGTGAAAAGCATGCCACTTGCTGCTCAGCCAAGCACTCCGAAATCAGTCAACAAAGGCCTCTCAATGAGAATAAATGCACCTGAAAAGTAGTAAACTCTCGATCTGCTACTAAATTATCCTTACCCGATGGTTTGTCATGGCAGTGTCTGCCATCCGTTGAGCGTATTTTCTCATCAAGCCTGAAAGCGAGTTCGTGGTTGCTTTGAGGCCATTAAAACTACTCGTGACTTAAAAATAACTGTAACTTAGCAAAGTAAGTATCTATCGTATACGAAGGTGAAGTTTGAAATTTTTGCTGTCGTGAAAAGAAATTGCTTTTTTTGTTCCTTGGTATGTTTTTATGTCTCGCTTACGCTTAAATACCCTTCCTATAAATGTTGCACGTAATTATGTCAATACCTGCTCGAATAACTAACATTTCTCGTTCTGGAATAACGTGACACATATCTAGAAACGACGCCAACGAATGTGATTTGAATCTGATGTATGATGCTTTCAGGCGAAAATCAAGTTGCACAACTGGCGAAAGGAGATCATGCTATTGTTTACGCATCTGATTCATGTTTTATATTGAAAACAACACATCATGGTGAGTAGAATACGGTCCCACCTTACAGAATACAATGAATTCGTTCATTCCTCATGTCAATTTTCATAACTATTGTAAAATAGCTATTAATCGGGGATTACTGTAACGAACTGCCATGTTGTCGTCTCATTTTTCGCGATCAGGTCATGCTGCCTCATGCTGCGTTACGGAGACCCCACGTTTGATACACATAAGCCGAGCAGTCTTTACGTTTCCTACGCCAATGCTATAGCTTGTCCATGAATAGAATCATGTAGGGCTTGAAGGCACACTAAAGGCAACTATTAAATCGATGTTGATGTTGAAACAGTGGCCCAGAAACCTCGTACTGTTACTCTTGTGCCATGTAAGGGTGTATTTTGAAATAAAATCTCGTTGTAGTGGTTCGCATTGGGTTAGCGCACTTCAAATTACCCGCCCTCAAGAAGCGGACCGACCGGACCGACTCACGTCATTGTTGCCGTGCACAACGTTGCCCGGCTTTACTGAGCTAGTGGCAGTAGCAACAACGGCCATTGGTCCATTTCCCGCTATTGGCTCAGAGATCCAGACGTTTATTGCTTCAACAACGCCCCGCTAGATGGCACCACCTGTCCAGTGTAACTACGCGAAAATTGAATATTTCAAGCACTCGCGCAATTCCCCATAGTAAAAACCGGCGGTCCTTTTTTCCATGAATGAAACAGAAACAAACAAGCAGAACCTTATTGCGTCTCTTGATGCACAAAAGGTTCTTTATTTAGGGCAGCTAGATCAATTACGAGTGAGTAATTGTATGCAGTCCGTCCGATGTCATCAGGATCATTTTGAAAATAGCCTGCTGCAGCGCTTGTGTTATTGTACATTTACCTTTATTTCTGTGTAAGTGGAGCACAGTTCATCATAATATTGCCGATTGCGATGTTGTCATACATTGAGCTTTCACTCTGACGTAAATTTAGTGTTTTTTTAGGTTATCTGTTCGCGCCAGTAGTGTAACGGCGAAACACCAATGTAATCATGCAGTTTAAACACAGTTTTACGAAATAGACAAAGGGAGGCATAAGACGAGCTCTAGCGATGAACGCTGGAAGAAGTGAATTCTAGTGAGAACACAGCCATATGTCTCCCATTGCCCGCAAGCAGGATTTGCAGTTAGTACCTACCAATTTGCCCTTTCAGGGGTGAAGCTTCCTATGGTGGGCGCATGCCCGATGGCATTGCCGTGGGTACGGAAAGTGGGCGCTGTGCGCTGTAGTCTCCGCTGACGATGACGATGATGCTAATGGCGACGAAGGACAAGGGCGTTCCCGACCACAGCGTTTTTTGAGATTACCTGAGAGGAATCTCACACTGCGATCATTCAGCGACCATTGGAATAACGGGTAGTACACAGATTTGCCAAGTCTTCGTATTTGAGAGTGGTGAATCGTACTTGTGGCTTTGTTTATTGCGGTGTTTTGGTTTCGTTTCAAAGGAAAGAATGAACCATTCTGAATTTTGTTAGTCGATTTGCAATGGTAGGCCAGAAATATTATTGACACAATGTGACTTCAAATTACGCGCGCTAGCAAATACTTGTGCCTTCTAGATGATTTGCGATGCACGAGCCTGCGGGACCTAGCTGCGCGCGAACCGGGTTGAAAGAAAAGAAGAACGTAGAAGAAGAGGCAGAAGGCAATCCTTTTTTTTTTTTTTTTTTTCGCCTGCAGTTCGAGCCTACGATCGGGTGCCTGTGGCTGCGTTCCTTGTTCCATCCTCAGGGTTGCGGTCAAGTAGCCGGCGGTTACTTCTATTTTATTCTATTAGATCTACCTCTTGTTCCACAACTGTTTTAGTGCATTGATAAGTGTAACTTCTTATTTCATGTCTGTTTCTTCTCCGGGCCAGAGGCCTGCCCTCTGGTCAGCCTCTGTTCCCCCCTCAAGATCTTCCTTTGGAGTTGTTTCTCCGCAATGGAACCCGTAGCGTTCCTGTCGCTTTGGTGCCGACCACCGGTGGGTTCATCCGCATGAAAAAACCCCAAGACAATCCAAACGGAACTTCGTGCGATCACTCCCCACTCTCTACTGATAACAGAGGTTCGTCAGTTTGGACGCGGGGGGATACTATGCTGCTCACCAGACAAGGCCTGCATCCAAGACCTTCTGAAGTGCACTACTTTTGCATCACATCCGGTGAGCTCTTTTATCCCACCTCATCTAGCTTGCTGCAAAGGATTGGTTCGGGGGGGTAGACGCAAGTCTAAGCCCAGCAGAAGTCTTGGACATCTTTTCCCCAGCAGGTGTTATTTCTGTTTACCGCTGTACCAAACAGGAAAACCAACAGAAAGTTCCCACTGAAACTGTAATTGCCACATTCGCTGGTACAGATCGCCTTCGGAGATCAAGGCATGGCCGCTTATCTATAAGGTCGAAGCTTTGGCTCCCCGTCCGCTGCAATGTGCTAAATGTTGGCGCTTTGGACACAGTACTAAAGGTTGTCGATCGGAGACTCGATGCCGCATATGCGGGGCCATATACGGGGCTGGTCATAGTACTGCTGAGTGTCAATCAGACAATAAGACATGCTGTTTGTGCAAGGCAAATCACGCTGCAGACGATCCTAACTGCCCTGCAAGATCAAAAGAACTTCAGGTGATTGAAATCATTGAAAGGAGACGATGCTCTCGTAGAGAAGCAATTGCAGAAATTCAAAGCAGGAGTCAGGGTTATGCCGGTGATAGCAGCTCGTTCAACCTCTTTCTATGGATGCATCACTTTCTCAGTCCATTTCTGCTATGGTAGAAAGGCCGTAGAAAAAGTATTAGAAAAATTTTTACTCAATCTGTCCGACTCACTCAATAGCATTATGGATTCACAGATGTCGGGTGCATCTGATCGAATAACTAAGCGTATCCAACCTCCTAGTGCCTCAACTAGTAAACCTGCCGAACATCAGTCAGATGTCTCTATCGATAACGAGGCAATGCTTTCCAGTCCTAACACAACTGAGCAGGAAGGTATATCTCATTCAGAATCAATAATTAATCGGGATGTAGATATGGATGCTCGCCTTTTGAAACGCACCAGATCACCCACTAGCAAACTTAATAATTCTTCTCATCCGAAAACAAAAAAGAGTGTGAAGGAACCAATGACGAAAGCGGACTTCTTAAAAGATAGTATCTTAGATCAAGCAGTTGCTACTGCTTGCTTATCATCATAGGGTACCTTAGAGTACTTCAGTGGAACTGCCGTTCAATTCTCTCTGCAACTACAGACTTATATACCTAATTTCTCAACAATCTCCAGACGTCATAATCTTACAAGAAACTTGGCTGTCTCTGATCAAACTTCTATCTAAAAGACTATCAGTGCTTTCGACTTGACCGAGACTCACGTGGTGGAGGATTAATGTTTTTCATTTCATCCAAAATTTGCCATAAAGCACACTTAGTTTACCAACAAATATCACACGATTATGAAGTAATGGTTCTGGAAGTTCACTTTCCAGGATGCGCGCCACTATCTATAGTCAACAACTACTTTCCGGCTGGAATACAAGATGAAAGAGCTCTTGACGTGACTGCGAGTTTTTGCAGAAACAGTATGCTATTTGCGGGAGACTTCAATTCCCATCACGTTTCATGGGGATTTCGCACTGATTCATCAGGAAACGGTTGTGGGACTGGACTAACCGGAATAACCTTATTTGTTGGAACTCCAGAGTTCCGACATTCGTTCGATGTAATTTCGAGGTCCGTCTTAGACTTGACATTTGCCAGCTCAAGTGTGACAATATCGTCTTGGACTGTTTCTTGATACTGCCTACAAGTAGTGATCACTGCCCCCTGGTATTTGAAGTCAGCATTCCTTTAGTGACGGTAGATCGCCAGGTGCAAAGTTTTGTAAACTACTCTAAATTTAAAAAGAACTTGCAGTCAACGCTGTCTTCCTTGCCCAATATGGAAACAAATATGAAAGCTATGAGCCTTTGTTCCACCTGAGTGTACAATTAAAAAATCACAGTTCACTATATCTTCAACAAAGGGAAAATTCATATCTGCCTGGTGGAATGCGGATTCGCGCCAGAGATTATAGACGCCGCAAAGCTGCATGGAAAAAATCTCCTCACCAACCAATGTCCCGACTAATTGGAGAAATTATTTATTTGCTAAAGCTACCTTAGGAGAACAGTTTCATTAGCGAAAGACGATTATGAAGAAAAACGGTACACCTACTATCCAAGAGTGGCAACAAGAAAGCTCTATTCAGATTTCTCCGTAATCGTAAAGCTATTACAGCACACGTAAATATTGACTCAGTTATTCTTTCTCCAACTGATTTGGAAATACATTAACGGAAATTGCAATAGAATTGGAGAAGAGATTTACATCACAAATCAAAATAAAGTGTACAAAACCGTCATTCGGAAATGATTTTATGAAGTAAGTAGGGATGAACTTGCGCACGTCGTTCGTATTCTGCCAAACACAGGTCCTGGACCAGATGGCGTCACTTCGGAAATGTTAAAAATATTATTCGACATCTCTCCTGAAGACCTTCTTAACGTTGTCAACTATTCACTTGAAAATAGTTGGATACCTCCTGACTGGAGACTTGCAAAAATAATACCGCTTCTTAAAAAACAGGGACTAGGAATGCAGATAGATAACATTAGGCCAATCGCTTTAACATCACAGTAGTTAAGTTAATAGAAAGAATACTTTACAGTAGAGTTACGAAGTTCATAACAGATAATGCGATACTCAGTGCGTGCCAGATTGGATTTAGACCAGGTTACTCTATATGGTGGGCGCATGTTGATTTAGAGGCTCGTATAAAGCTTGCTCGGCACAGACGACAATATGCGGCCCTAGTAACCCTTGATTTAGCCAAGGCATATGACAGTGTTGAACATGCTATTCTTATCAATGTCCTAAAAGAGCTTACGTTCCCGCAGTACATAACAAATTGGATATACGAATTTTTAAAAGACAGAAATTTATTGCTTCCAACGAGGTATTTCCACGCCGAAGTATAGCCAAACGAGAGGTGTTCCTCAAGGCCTGTTCTATCGCCTGTGCTATTTAACATTTTGTTAAGTTCAATACCACAGAGTGATAAGGTACACGTATATGTATATGCAGATGATATCGCGTTCTTTGCATCTGACAACGATATTTATTCACTACATTTGACTTTACAGTGTTATTTGGCAACATTGGAAACCTGGTTCAGAAAATTCATATGAACCTGAACGTAACTAAAAGTGCTCTAATAGTTTTTCCGTTGGACGCACCAGTTACTATTTCTCTTCAGTACCATCAGGAAATAATACCCCAGGTTAATTGTATTAAATATCTGGGTGTACTGTACGACCAAAAACTGAGCTGGCGTGACCACATTGAATATATTAAAATTAAGGCTACACGCGCTGTTGGAATGATAAGTAGGCTTAGCCGCCTCCGTTCCGGTCTTCGCAGAGATACGATGATCATGATTTATCGCATGTACGTTCGTCCGATTCTTGAATTCGGATGCGTACTATTCTCTGGTGGACCAGCATACAAAATAAACCCCCTCATTCTTTTAGAGCGGGAAGCGCTACGTAGTTGTTTAGGTGTGCCAAAATTCACAGCTAACAATGTTTTGTATCAAGAAGCTCGGATACCCACCCTTGCTTGCAGATTTCGTATTTTAACAGTAAACACCTATTTAAAATTTTCTGAATCCACTTTGAAGGCGACAATTTGTATTCTTTGCCGAGCCTGGTGTCTTCTTCAATGAACATTGGTCCCGTGTATATAAACCCCAAGTGCTATTTGTTCAAACACTTCTAGATACTTTAAATGTTAATATAATCGAGATCACACCACTGTCAAACCAATCGGCCAAGGCAAATAGAATTTGACAATATCTTCCCATGAACGCAAAACACTTGCCCTCTAAATATTTGATTGGTTTATTAGAACAACACCTGTCTCAATTAGGTACTAATACAGTAATTGCAACGGATGCATCTATGAGTGGCGAGAAGGCAGGTGTGGGTATTTTTTCTCTCTCATTATTCTGGTCATTTTCATTACGCCTCCCAGATTATACACCAATATTTGAAGCGGAATTAACGGCCGTTATACTAGCTATTCGTAACTTCCTGCGACTCATTCGACAGCTGTGATAGTGACTGACTCGTATTCCGTGTGTTCATTCTTATCATCGTCGTCGACATCAGCAGTACTAGAGACTTTTAAATCATTAATCCCAGCAAACATTCGTCTAGTGCGAATGATATGGGTGCCAGGCCATCGTAGTATATTTATAAACGAGATGGCTGACAAACTTGCGCGAACATCTCTTGATCTTCCGATTGTGCCAATCATGCCTCCTACAGCTTATGTAACAGCAGCGAGGTTTAGAAAACTTTCCCTCTTGAAGACTCATCAAAAACCATTATACCGAATCCAGATTTCTCGCACCTGCAATTCACATGGAATAATAAATGGTGTCCCACGCGTAAATGGAAGTCTTGGTAACAAAATTACGTTGCCGTGTACCACCTCTTAATTTCTACTTAAACAGGTCTGGTCTGGTGCCATCCCCTCTGTGCTCAAGCTGTAACGAACCTGAACATATCGACCATTTTCTATCACATGTCACCGATTCAAAAATCAAAGAAAAAACTGCTTCGAAATTATATTCAAAAATTAGGAATATCACTTAAACTCCCAATATTTTGTCTTTTGGGGCCATTTCATTGGGACATAGCGACAGGAACATCTGCAGGGCTCTCTGCGAATTCATATATAACACAAGAAGATTACCTTGCTGAGTCAGCCATCAGCTCCCGAATTTTACTAGTCACACTACCACTTATTATAGCTGATACACTGCAATGATTCAACTTTCAGGAGAAAATTTCATATAACGATTCCATTACAGATATTCAACAAATTCATTATTTCTCCCCTTTTTACTTTCTTTTTTTACATTGCGCCAAATTAATTTCACAGTCAAAACACAGTAATCATATTCCCTAATCTAGAAAATCTATAGGTATTACTTGCATTAACCCGGCTTCTTGGCCAATCCCCCTTAGTGGGTGAGAGCCACAAAAGAAAGGAACAAGCAAGCAAGCAAGAAAAGGCAATCTCGAGACAATCTAGCTGTGCATAATCTCTCGGGCACAGTTCGCCCAGCCTACGTTAGCTTATTAAA